>OX401969.1:20955993-21503493 GCA_947859335.1 Tortricodes alternella
GTCGAACAGGTGTCCTAATTCATCACGCGAATGTCTACGGCATTCGTTCGACATCAGTATGTTTGATGGCGCGTTCGTGCGAACAAAATTCGCGCGAACTAGCGATGATCGCGCAATCGCGTTCTATTAGGCCGACGCCTATAAAGAACTTCTCGCACTTCAAATAATTTGGAGGGGAAATAGTGCTCAAATGTATTAGAATACGGACGTTTATTACGATGCTGATTTGCAAGCACTTATATTCATATTTATTAATAATTATTATTACGAGTCAATTTACATTAAAATTATATTTAAATACTTATTCCTATTTAATACTAAGCGATGAAGATCTCATGCTGTAGTGCGGTTCCCAGAATTGAACATTAATCGTCAAGTAATTTGTATATGTCCGCTTCCAAACGTTTGAAGCTTAAAAGTATACCGTAAAAAGACAATTAATTTATTGCATGTTCTGTATTTCAATTCGCATCATCGATTTTTCAATCGCGTACAAATTGGACATTCTGATCTCTATTAAAAAAATATAATATTTCACTGTGGTTGCCAACCCTACTTTATGGGGCCATTATAATGTTTCCGATATGCTACAATAGAACCCAGGGTGTAAAAAAGGAATTCCAAATAACCGTCAAAAGCTTAAAAAAGTTACGTGATTAATGGACGGCCCCCTATTAGTGTGAAAAGTCTCAATGTTGTTGTCTCGTTTATGTTTTAATGTCATGTCAATTTCTGCCGATTTAGAAAGACGTGGGTCGACTCAAGTACGTAAGTCATCAAACCTGGACCAGCAGAGCTCTCGTTCCAAGTAGTTACTGGTGGAAAACCAGTCCCATATGACAAAATGCTGTAATGGTAGTAACCTTTTCAGCGCTTTTAAAGTAACAGTCTTTTTGAAATAGTTTGGATATAGTTAACGAGCTAACGTCAGCAACTTTTAACAGATTTTCAAATCGCATCATAGAAAATGTTGTATTTTTCAAATAATTAAGGAACAATTGTTCTTTTAGTTTCTTAATTAACATATTTAAGAGCTTTATGCAAAACTTTTGGAAAATCCGTTAGCAAAATCGTCACGAAATGGTACGCATGTACAAAGTTTTTAACAAATACTCATAAGATTGAAGTTTGTAATTTAATTATTTTATGTTAAGCACGAAATACACATTTTACTTTTTACAGTGTATTTCAATATTTTTTCCCTTTAATTAATTTCATTATTTATTTGACTTGTTTTCCTTTTAATAAATTTTATTACTTATTTGACTTGGACTTAAGGTCAGTTGCAGACAATTTCGAGTTCAATCATCTATTTATTCCTGCCCGATTTCACCATCATATAAGAGGCCATAAAGAATGCGGAAATGACTTTATACACGGGTTTCTTAAAGCACGGAGCGATTATAGCTATCGCAACGCTTACATTAACGACAGCCCCTTACCGTCGTTTTTTCCGCAATTACTCGAGTTCTCACCTGAAAAGAAAATAATATATTAGATGATGGGAGATTTGGCAGTGTTCTGAAATTCAATATACTTATATATTATTGTAGCAAATAAAAAGGCCTGCTCTTCTATTCAACAGCGGTCAAAGTGACATGGAAACCGATCGTAAATTTCGCCACTGAAAATCAGCGCTCAGACTCGCCGCGGCATAACGCGCGGGCACTCTTTTTGCCTCCGTTTGGCACAGTATTTAATTATTTATTTGTGATGGCTATACATTAACATGCATTTATGTGTCGTACTTGTGATTATTATTATCTCTCCCTCTCTGTCTCTCGTTCGTGCTGTCACCAAAGAGCCACTGAAAATCAGCTCTTAGGCTCGCCGCGGCATAACGCTGAGTGGCACCCTTTTTGGCAATGTTTGGCACAGTTTTGGTTTATTTATTTGTGACTAGCTGGTGCCCGCGACTTCGTCTGCGAAGAATAATAATTTAAGTAACCTATGTACTTTTAAACCTTCCCTAGACCTCCACGAACATTTCAAGACTAAGATAAGATAAATCCGCTCAGCCGTTCTCGAGTTTTAGTGAGACTAACGAACAGCAATTCATTTATATATATATAGATTACTGCTATGATAGCTTAAAAATTTGTGAAATAAATGTCTTATTATTATTGTTATTTATTTATTTATGTTATGCCGATGTAGAGGGACTGATTTTTCAACACTGTAAAACTCAAGTTTTTATACATGCCTTAAATATATGTACTGCGTCACACACAAACATATTTGTATCGATGTCTTGTTTTATAATCCTGTCTGGAACTCTGGACCCTTTACCTAAGCCGCCCTAATGCCCCGATCAGCATAGGGCTTTAGAATAAGTACGATATCGGAGTAACCCTGATTCAGTCTTCTAATTTTGATAAATTAACGAATAAATAATAAAATAATAATCATTTATTTGAATGGTTATGTTTATCAACAAGTTTGATAACTAAGTACTCCATTAAGTTGGATAATTAACAAATATCTGTTTAGCTAAATATTTGAATATTTATTGAGAATGAAAATAATTTAATAAGTGCAATTTTTTGTCTCAAGGACTCAAAAGCGACAGTCGCAAAGAATAATCATCAATAACTTCAATAACTTCCTTTCCTTTTGAGAATGATTTTCATCAAACTTCATTATTTATTGAGAATGAAAATAATTTAATAAGTGCAATTTTTTGTCTCAAGGACTCAAAAGCGACAGTCGCAAATAATAATCATCAATAACTTCAATAACTTCCTTTCCTTTTGAGAATGATTTTCATCAAAAGCTAAATCTTTTGTGTCCTGAAGTTTTCATCTGCACAAGTTGTCATTATGAAAATTCTCATTCGCCTACTCGGTGTGTTTATTCGTTCTAGGAATTCGTGCAGAGTTCCGACATCTCGAGTTATTTATCGAATCTATCTTGTTTTGTATTCCATTGATCGTTCTTTGTTTTTCAAGAGTTTTTAATTTTAGCGGAATATAAATTTGTCTTTAAGAGGAGTGTGAATCTACGGCTTTTCATACAAAAGGCGATAACGATTTCCACCCCTGAAATCTCAAACGATGTTCACCAATTTTGGATCAGAACAAAATCTAGGTCTATTCGTTTTGATTTTTCAATATAGGTAATCAATGAATTTATTGATTTAGTATTCTCATACAAAACAAATTACGGAGATTATTTGACTTTCTTGGTCTTTAATCAATATTCCAAAAACGTTTAACCCTACATTTTGTTCTGACTGATAAACTATCAAAAATTGGTCTAAATTGGTTAACATGTTTAAGGGTTGATCTCCTTATATATTTTTAAATGAGTTGACATTTTGTTGAAGGCATATATATATATATACGTAAATGTAATTGGTTTCTCGGAAACGGCTCTATTTGGATAAAATTTTGTATTCATATAATTTTTACTTCTCATTTTATCTAAATAGGTGCCATCTCTGCGAAAGAAAGAACGAACATTATTTAAACGTGTCGACTGAGTGCACCAGCTCCCATTTAAACGTTTAGACAAATTAAACCTGTAGTTATGTGTTTAAATCGTGAATTAAAAAGTTGCATGTCATTTGAGGGGTTGGCTTTCCGTATTGCTTATAAATTTGCTTGAGAGCACATCCAGGAAACAAGACCTAAAAAGAGCCTTATAAAATTTTTGTTCTAATAATAAAAATCGAATAAAAAGATGTCGGAATAACATTCAGAAATAGAACGAAACATTTAAAAGCACTTTAATAGTAAATTTACTTCATTATTATTTTGCGTAATTTCATTAATAATTCCAACGTTGCCAGCTCGTGCGAATACCCTCTTAAACTTCCAAGACTTTAAAACCCTCGAAAATGTGAACTCGGAAATTCTTGCAAGACAACTTTAATATATAAAACCCCACTTAACACCTGGATCAGAATTTTATGCAGTTTCAAAATCCATTAAAATTTTCGAGTTCAACGAATCCTCTACAAGTGGAAGTTTGTGGTTAAGAAAGCAAAATAGAGTGGACGATGTTTTTTTCTTAAAAAGTATAAAGTATATTGTATGTACTGCACGATGGATACTCCGACTTCTCCAAGATTCTTAATTAAAAGAAAGAGTTATTACAGTGGAGCGACTGCTGCCTGTCCTCCGTTACCCTTCTGACAGGGAACATGACCAATTGGATCATGGTAGCACATTTAGTACACAAACGTGGAGGTTTCCACACGATATTTCTCTCACCATAAGAATGTTTTCACTTTACCCGACACGACTTTCCTAAGTACAATATAAACCAACCTCCGTGGCTCCAGGCAAGTATCGTCCCATGCAGCCATTGGGACAGTCGATCAAGATGGGTAGTAAATGGCAAGTACTTATCAGGGCCATAATTTGTCATATTGATCAATCAAAGTATCTATTCTTTTTTATATTTAAATACAAATGACTGAAGGTAAAACAGTGAAAAAAATATTAAATAAAAAGTTGTTTACTAGTGTTTTCTCGTCGGAATTTGAAAGATTTTTTTTCCATGTCTCTTTTGTGGGGCCCCTCTTTTATGGAGGCCCGAGGCAGTTGCCCCGAATGCCCTCCCCCAAATCAGGCACTGGTGGCTACATTACTCGTCATGCGCACCGCTCCCTGTTTTTCGGTTTTTTGAGCGCGAGTCCTTAGAACCAGCAATTTGAGCAAATGACCTAGTGCGGAGCGTCTCAATTAATTTCGCGAGTAGAGCAGTGTGTGGGCAGAGAAAGAGTATCTTCCCGCGTGCCAAAAAGATGTCGTGAGATCTTCGTTGTGTCTAACAACGGCGGTGGCAAGGCGCGGAACGGCGGGAGTGGCGGTGCCTAGACTCGGTTTTCCGAGTGCTAATCGACGCTTTTGAATCGTTTTGGAGCACCTTATGCTTCCCGTCACTAAATTACTCTTGTGATATCAAAGTAACTACGCATAAATGTTACACGCTCAGTTTCCATACAAATCGACGAACTCTCTCCTTCTATCTCGATATAGTTCTGTGGGGCAGACAGGGCAACATCGCAGCAGCCCAGGAGTAGAACGATGTGCAGAACATATGAGATCCCTTTTTATTTGAGTGACCATAAACGTTCTTTAAGTAACTTCTGAGCACTACGTTCGTTACATGAAAGTTGACTAGATTGTGTATGCGTATATCGACGACCTATTGTCATTTACACAGGTGTCTTTCAGAAATAACGTGGAATGTTTTTCCGACGAGTATGTCTTTACGAAATGATAATAATTAAATACATATACGAAAAGGATTACCTTCGCTGCAGTCGAAAAAAAAGGATAACGAGGTGAAAAGATTCGTAAGTACGAACTGAAAGTATTAGGATTTAAAACATGTTTTCATATAAGTACAAGATGTCTTTAGAAAATTGTTAATCGGGCATTGTATGTAATGAGTAGGCTATTTAAATGATGAATAAAATATAACCATTATCTACTGATTTCCAAAAATGTACTAGTAAGTAAATTATTTATTAAGGAAAGTATAAATGTGACCCGTTTAAAAACAAGGAATTTATACTCTACAACGCCCGCTGTCTTGTGAAACCAGTCCGTGGCTTCACAGAAAACCAGCATTGTGCCAGTGGTATGATATTATGCTGAGTGGATTGTATACCATTGTCGCATCACTTTGTTTTCTTGTTTGTAAGGTTTTATTTTCTTAAGAAAAAGTGTAATGCATAGTAAAGGGAATTAAATAATTTATATTTCTACTTACTTAACGATTTTTAAGAGCGCTATCACTAAATTGCGCTCTGAAAGATTAGATATATTGAAGCACGGCAACGAGTCGCCCTCGTCCAATGTAAAAGGAGCGCTGACGCCATATAAGATGTATTAGCCATCAGCGATCTTTTTACATTGGAAACGATGATTCTATGCGACATAGGTCAGACCTCTATAACCGCTGACGCGGGACTGTAATAGGCCTCTTAAGAAGAGAGAGAGACGACAGATGCACTCTTCATCTGCCACATTTCATTTACGGACCATCGCCAATATTCACTTTCTAATACAATCTGTCGAACTGCCAGCCTGTACAAACAACCTTCAGAACGGCTTATCTGTGCCACACAGACCCCTTCATCATCTTTTGAAAATACCGGGACGGATAACCAGAGGGTTCCGTATACCAAATTGTAGATAGATTGAATAATAATTAAAGAATTTCAAGGAGTAAATTAAATAGTATAATTAAATCGAATAAAAATGAGCGATAGATTTGATTGAGAGTAGGTAGGTACACTTATGGCCAAATTCACAAAGGCCACTCAAATTGATCTTTATTTAAAGTGACGTTTAAGTAACGTGGCGTTCGTGAATTCAGCCATTAATCTGATTTTACCCTTGATTGACTCATGGCTGAATTCAGAAACGCCACTTAAGCATTTGATTAGAGATAAAATAGTTTGGCCCTCACCTAGTTGTCATCCTATACAAAACGTCACTAACACATCACTTTAATTACAGATTAAATTGACTGGCCTTTCTGAATTTGGTCATCAGCTTAGTAAATTATCATCATCACCTATATACGTTCCACTGGTGGGCATAGACTTCCTCTCATTATAAGAGGGAACTAAGCACTTAACATACTAGAGCAGGAGTCACCAAATGGCGCACCGCTGTCCGTTTCCGGACCGCCGACCTAATTTGCGCGGACCTTAAGGCGCTGATAAGACCTAAATCGGCTTTGATTAAACAGTTTTTGTTTAAAAACTATTAAATTTAGCAAAGCGAAAAAAATAATATGGTCATATTCTTTATATTATTGAAAATCTAGCTATTTCAAAAACATGATTAGATGAAATTCATACGATAAAAAAAATCGTGAAGTTACGTCTGAAATCCTCTTTAAACAGTGTCTTATTTTTTTTAACTAATGGGTCTTTAATTAATAACACTATTACATCACGCCCATAGGTACTTATAACATGACTTATTTATATTATACGTGTGTTTACTTATATAATTCATCAGTTTTTGATTTTCCGCATACAAATAACCGCACAGTGCTTTGCTTCTCGTTCACTCCGGTGCCAACAGACAGTGACCGATCACTCAAGGTCATGGGCACTTGTCAGCGTCTTAAGTAAACATTATAATATATAATAGAAACGTAATCTTCTTAGATTAAGATTCTATTATAAATTACGTTATGTTATTGAGTACGTAGTTTAAATCAGCCCGTGCTTTATTTTGCTGCCGCCGACTCCACGAAGGCAAAGGAAAGCTTTTATAAGAGCTCAGAATTAAGCTTTTCGCGATAACTCGATCGTTTCAATAACGATCTTGATAATAAACGCCTGCACTTCCCTTATTTAGGAGGAGAACCTACGGTTTTTCATACAAAAGGCGATAACGATTTCCGCCCCTTAAATGTTAACCGATGTTGTCGGTTTGAACTAAATCTAGGTCAATAAGTACGTTTTGCTTTTTTTTTAGTGTGATCAATAAATTCAGTTTTATTGATGTTTCAGAATTCTCATACATAACTAATTGCGGCGATTATTTGACTTTGTTGATCTTTAATCATTATATATTCAAAAAACGTATAGACTTAGATTTTATTCAGACTGATAACCTATCAAAAATTGGTCAAAATCGGTTAACATTTAAGGGGTGGAAATCGTTATCGCCTTTTGTATGAAAAGGGTAATTTGTACCGTTGGATCACAGTCCTCTTAAAAAAAAAAAGTCAACCGTGACAACGACATTGACTATAGCCAATACAAGATATTCATTGACTATTTTTAATCAAAATTTGAAAACAGTGCCTTTATTGGGGAACGCTAAGTGATTTTATAGCGACTCGTGAGCGAGATTTCTCATCCCACTCTTTCGCATTACCTGTCGTGCGGAAGAGTGGGATAAGAAATCTCGCTCACGAGTCGTTATAGAATCACTTAGCGTTCCCGAATAGAGGCGCAGATTCGCCGATTTCTAGCAACTAGTGTCATACGTAGATTGAATGTCAAGATCACTTTTTTTTTACTATAGGTACTCTATCAAAAAAGTACTACACATTCTTTGGCACTTCGTTATTTATTTATTTATATATTTAGTTATATGTAGATACATATACTTCGGTAATGTGCGGTGCGATTTCGTTGTAATCATTTGCATAATTTTTTTAAAAATCAAGAAATTAACATTTGCGCAAATTATTGCATGCCAATAAAAAGTTAAACCTTGTTTTGAATTATACATTACTGTTGGCTTAGTTTTATATTTTTTTCCAAGAAACTAGGTTAACAGTTGTAGGCGTTTATAAGTGACAGTTTGTTAAAGTTTAACCTAAAAATGTGAATCTGTTCAACCCTAACCGCGATTTCGAACCAATGAGGCTAAGGCTTGGAAATTAGCACCTACGCGGGTGTATTAGGGTTGGCAGCATGGATAAATATGATTTAAATTTATAGTTTATTTTGAATAAACGTACCTAACCATTAAAAATCAATTGTACCTACATCTTCTTTATATATATAATTCTACTGTACGTGTGTATGTCACTGAACTCCACCTAAACGGCTGGACCGATTTGAATGAATTTTTTTGTATGCGTTTGGGTAGCGCCCTGGATGGTTTAGGTTCAAAAATTAGCCCGGCAGATGGCGCTGCAGTCGGTATGCAGGACATCATCTGACGGGTCCGCTAATAATACGATATTTTTCGCAAGGTGTTGTTACACCCGGTATATAATGTGTACTTATACCTACACACATAATATCAAAAGATCCAATCACACGCGATATTTTCAGTATTACAAACAATATTCCATTACAAGTATAACTTCTAAACTGACTTTAGCAATTCCCAAATTAGTCAGCCACGGACCGAATATAAGCGAAAATCGTTGCGGTTGAGGCAAAATGATTCCTCTTCCAATCACGATACCTATGCAGCTTCAAGATACATTGCTTGTTACATTTACTCGATGTTAGTGATGGTTCTTATGAAGCCATCAATGAAGGTAACGCAATCTTTTCGACCGTGACTTGAGAGCATAATAAAATGGTGAATCCGTTCTATTTCATAATTGACTGGTTCTATTGGAAAACTTGATCTCGGAAACATCAAACGGCCACTAGTTAAACAATAATTAATTGCTCCCTTGCTACGAGGGAGGTTTCGTTAATAGCGTTAATTTGACGTATCCTTTCTAACTAAACTCACAGGCATAAAAATAGGGCCACGTCTTTTAGAAATTTGTAGGAAGCGTGACTTAATTATCAAACCATCATCACATTATATCAATGCGATGTTCACGTAAAAAAGTAATAATGGGGTCACATTTAAAGTTCACATTATCTTTTGACACCTCCATCGAAGCACTAAGACATCATTATTTAGCTCTAAATAAAGGGTTGTACATCACCCGCATTTATTCATGAGGGTGCCAGCCTTTAATCGTAAAGGTTATAACGGCAACTGTGTCTAGGGTTATTAGGGATAGGTCATACGGGTACTTAAAGGTGCCAAGTTCAGCTGTCATTGGAATGTTAAAATTGTTAGGAAGATAGATATCATCCCGGAAAATGCCCTGTAGACGCGGTTAGCCTAGTTGGTTGTGACCCTGCCTGCGAAGTTAGCGGTCGCGGGTTCAATCCACGGTAAGGGCAAATATTTGTGTGATGAGCACGAATGTTTGTTCCTGATCCTTCGGTGTTTCCTAATAAGTATTTATTTATCTATATTTATGTCGTCGTCCAGTAACCATAACACAAGTCTTAAGAGCTTAATTTGGGACTAGATCGATTTGTGTAAAGAATTTCCTCTGATTTAGTTATTTATTTATTACTGTTCCCAATCGAATAACGTAATGCCAGTTCTATGCGGTTGAAATCGCGGATGGAAGCTACTATTTTTAAACAACAATTTTAATGCCTACATTAAAGTTCGCTGGCATTAACAAATGCTCCAGTTACCAGTTTTTTTAACATTTTTACCTCGACATTTCATTTTGCGAATTGCCTTAAACACAAGAAAGAATTTTTGAAATGTCATAAGTATAAAATTATCGTGCAAGTAATTGGCTTATGTCACGCTATACAGTTTTAGCACTTTCTCAAAGCTCATAAGGGTTAAGTTAGCTTGATAGTAGGGTCAATGGATTACGTCAGTAACTAGGGATGTAACGATACCGATTCCGATACGGAAACATCGGCCGATATATCGGGATCGTCGATTACAACATTAACCAACCCATATCAAACAACTTTGAGTAATTATGTATAATAAAGTGGACGCCTCAACTTGATTTTTTGGAAAGCCTGTTGAGGACAAAAGGCACAAACGACGATAAGAAAACGATCACCGCGAAACGAAAAAAAAATGTTTTTGTTTTTATAGAAGGAGTCGGGTCCTTACGATTTTATCGCGTTAACAAACGTGAACTAACGATTAACTAGCGATTTAGATACCTATGCTTTTTGCGGGCAAACGGTATGAGGTGGCCATCTTCACGACCATCGCTCCGTCATCAAGTGCTCGCAGTCATTCATTTGAGATGTCTGTTCTAGTGTAACGTAATACTTCAATGTCAAACAATTTGAAAAGCGCGCAAAGCGGCGACATGATGATGATCAAAATTAAATAAATATCAAACAAGAAAAAAAAAACCGTCGATTTTATGTTTAATAGAGACACATACAAACACCCGAGAAACATTACCCCCTGGCGGTTGAGTAAAAATGTTGGTACATACTTACCCAATTTTATACCGTTAATAAATCATCTTATCACAAATTTATCGATATCGGGATTGCCGATTATCGACTACAATATTCGGTATCAGTGTCGTATCGGCGAAATTATTATCATTACATCCCTATCAATAACCTTCACAATTTTGGCTCCTATGGTGAATAGCATAAGGGTTATTAGCTTGAAAGTAATGGCGTATAGGTCATTGCCTTCATTGCACGTTCAATTAGGTGAAAGTGCTGCATTGTTGCTTGGCGATCGCTTGCGCAACTTTGAATGCCAAATTCGTTGACCTTCTTGCTATGAGGATAAGATTCATTTTTAAAATCGTACCTATCCATGAGATTACATGCGAACCTACTATTTTCTAACTTGAAATTTGAGGACCTTATCTATTACTATTAGGTACACGCATATCCATACTATATCCACTATTATTATAAATGCGAAAGTAACTCTATCTATCTGTCTTGTGGTATTTTCACAGCTAAACCGCAAAACCGATTTAGATGAAATTTGGTAAGGAGATAGTTTGAGCCCTGCGGAAGGACATAAGCTACTTTTTAGGGTTCCGTAGCCAAATGGCAAAAAACGGAACCCTCGGAAATTCGTCATGTCTGTCTGTCTGTCTGTCCGTCTGTCCGTCCGTATGTCACAGCTACTTTTTTCCGAAACTATAAGAACTATGCTGTTGAAACTTGGTAAGTAGATGTAACCGCATTAAGATTTTCACACAAAAATAAAAAATAAAACAATATATTTTGAGGGTTCCCCATACTTAGAACTGAAACTCAAAAATGTTTTTTTTCATCAAACCCATACGTGTGGGTTATCTATGGATAGGTCTTCAAAAATGATTGAGATTTCTTATATCATTTTTTTTCTAAACTGAATAGTTTGCGCGAGAGACACTTCCAAAGTGGTATAATGTGTCCCCTCCTGCAACCTCTAAAATAATAGAATGATAGAACTAAAAAAATATAATGATGTACCAGAGGCGAAGCGTGAGGGTAAGCCGGTGTATAATTTCTTAACTCAATCATTATTATTATTATTATTATTAATTACTTCTTGTATTAACATAAAAAATACATATTACATTTTTTTTAAGGTAATAGATAATTTAATGAGTAATAATATAATGTTTAGAACGTGAGATGATGCACCGGCTTACTCTCACGCTTCGCCTCAGTGATGTACATTACCATGTAAACTCCCACCGAAAATTGGTTTGAACGAGATCTGGTAAGTAGTTTTTTTTTAATACGTGTGAATCTAAGCCATATTTTGTACCAAATTTTAAGAGATATAAAGTATTTCTATTCGATTCTTGAACCCCCGACCTCCACACAGGCAGTTGCAATTCGACTGCGGCGTTGATCCAACATTGTTTTCAGAAACAATAAACAAATTGAAAGTGCTGTACGTTCGGCGACGCAAGTTTAACACTGTTTATTCCCAAGTGGTGTTCACTGGAGTGCGAAAGCTGGTCGTGCGCCGTTTTCGTGAATTAAATGGTTTATTTATCAAGCTGTAGTCCCAAAACCACATTTAATTATGAAGCGTACAAGTTAGTATGAGTCGTTTCATTTTAAATTAATTTCGTAATTACTAGGCATTACTGAGTGACGTAACGAATACGAATACGAATATTCGTATTCTCTGAATATTTTGAAGACATTCGTCACATCAAACGGTACGTACTAAGTTCTGTTGAGATGCGTCGTATCCTAACAAATCTTATTTGATTACCGTCATAGGTACTATAGAACAGAATATAAAAACTTAAATATAATTAAATCAAAACATTACGAAATAGTAAAGTTAATGATCATTATAAAAATATAGAAAGTTGTAGAAAAATCAACAAACAAATAAATAAATAAATAGATAAATAAATAAATAAAATTAGTCGCTACTCAAAAAAAGTTGTAGACCAGTTGCTTTTTAGACCAGCCGATATTTAGACCAAATATAACATAGAAGAGTTGCGATATATACGAGCAGCTAATTAGACCCCATGATCCTATCCCTAACAATGTGCTCATTTTGAAAAACAATGCAAGAAGGTCTGCCATATTATAATATGCACAAATCCAACACAATAATCGGGTTCGTTAGTCGAGCACTTCCGAGCCTGTCCGTACCCTGTCATCTGCGTGGCTCGTATTTTACGGCACGCATGGCAAGCACAGCAGTAGAGGAATAGAAGAATCACCATGTATCACAAACCAGGAAACAGTCCTTTCGCCATTTTTGAAAAGTGCATACTGTCTCACATACATACACATACATATCATCACGCCCGAAATCCCTAATGGGGTGGGCAGAGCCACAAGACTACTTGTGGCCACGTTCGATTAATTAGTCCTAAGATGGTATGATGAACCGTATGGTGACAGGTGATCAGCCCATCGCCCATACAGATAGTCCACCCTGTTGGAGAGGACCCGTCCCTTAGTCGACTTTTACGACATGCCAGGATGATAAGCATCTGCACGCATTCTATACTATTTCTTCACTTCCAGTGCAGCAGAGGAGTACACACACTATGTGTGTGTGTGTGTGTGTGCATACTGTCTCATAAATATTTAATTGAACACAGGTTAAGTTTAAGACTTTATAAGAGCTCTAAAACGAGAGTAATTGTAAGATTCTGTTCTCAAGACTTTGAGATCATGTGAAAAACATCGGGCCTTTCTTGGCTTAGATCTTACAACTCTATGAAAGCTACTGATATATTATGAGCAGAACCAAAAAGAAGAGGACAAAATTCTTTAGATGAATTATTTCTCAAAAAAATTACAGTATAAAATGTGCATGTCAAAGATAAGAATTTAGATTGAGATATTCAGCAAATAAATAAAAATACATAATACAATACAAAACTAAGTTATCAGCAGGTGAACTATTGCAAAACTATACGCCAATTAAGCATCTGATTAGAGATTAAATATTTAAATGTCCCTCAACTAGTTATGATCCTAAACAAAAAAGTCACTCAAACGTCACTTTAATTAAAGATCAATTTGAGTAGTCTTTCTGAATTAGATCATATGTTCCATACAATGAAAATATTAAATGTGAAATTGTGTCTCCGCAAAGTACCGTCATTACAAATGTGGTACATGAGAAAACGATTAAACGACGAACGACGAACAAAATAATGGTAAACCAAAACTGATAGGTACAAATTGAAATGGATTCGCAATTTACATTTGAATGTTCATATATTAATTTACAGACCTACTCGTATAACGGATTTTCCAATAAAAGGCTTTTCAGCTGGCGTCCAAAAGTTTCGTCAGCGGACCTAGCATGCAAGACAAGGGGATAAGTTAAACCTGTTTATCTCTCTATCTCTTTCGCCGGCACTAGTGGGAAAGAGACGCACTTAGAGATAAGATGGTTTAACGTATCCTTGTTATCAACCGCAGATGATTCGAGTCTAAGATCAGTGGGCAGACGCTCATAATAAGTCGGTTCAATGACACGCGGGTTCTCCCCTGAAAGTGCCATCAGTTTTCATGACAGAACAATCTAGGTAAGATGTCTCTGTCAAAGTTTCTATACGCATGAAGTGCATATTGTGTGGCGAGGGACAAACGCTTTCAATTTAAGCGATTTCTAGGTATGCTGAGTGCATTGCGGAGTGGATTGTTTTCGCAGGTTGCCACGTTCCCGGGAACCATATTTTTTAATTCCACTGACGGTAAATTATTGTCTACTGGCGTTTTTATTCTTATTACCCTTGTAGCATTTTCCGTTGGCATCCATTGGCCAACAGTAGGGATATAGTTAGTAGTTAGCCCACATAAAAGTAACATAGAAACAATATAACAAAAAGGTTAACATTACGCCCAACCTATTACCAACATTGGGCCATTCTGAATACCGCTACCGTTATTTAAAAACGGTTGGCATGTCTGTATTGTATACAATGAAGGCGCTGTTAGATATTAATAACGTGGCCCAATGCAGTAAAATATTATCATTACGTCCATCCACTTACCAACGTGGGGCCAATGCGACTTCTGCTACTGTTGGTTTAAACCAACCAACAACCAGCCTATAGTCGGCTGTTAAGTTCGTTTATGAACAGCATTAGAGAAAATAATGTGACATTAAAGGCCCGGGCAAACCAAACGCGGTTGCGGCGCGGTTGCGGCGCGTTTGCGGCGCGATCGCGGGCGGTTTTACCATGCCACACCGCGGCGGCGCGGGACCGCCGCGGTTCCGCGCTACTTTTATGTGGCATGGTAAATCCACCCGCGCTCGCGCCACAAACGCGCCGCAACCGCGTTTGGTTTGCCCGGGCCTTTACGTTGAGGCGTTCTCTACTACTCAAATCTTTAAGAATCGTAGAAATCGTGATCGTACTTATAGAATTTTGCTTGCTAATAAAAAAAGGTACGATTCAAATAGTTTCACCAAAGCATTATCAAAATTAAACCTACTATATGTTCTGAGAAAATTGTGCGACAACTGTACGAATGTGCGACAAAAATACTTTCGTTCAATAGAAAAGAGAATAACACTGATGAAAGCGCTACTCTAGACATGATACGGGTTTAAGCTCATAGAGTTTCTCATCAGTTTTTCTCAGAATCGATAGTAGAATATAATATATACCTATATACCTGAAATGAGGTGCTATTGAATTCTTGGTACTATACTTCACAAGACAAGATCGCTAAATTACAAACACAAATACAAACAAACAACGAAACAACACATTAATAAATAAGTAAACACAGAAGCTAATTCAAAGGCCAATTAAATACGCCTTGTTTGAAATTATCTGTTAAACCCCTCATCCAGTATACATAATGTATATAATGAACTAGTGGACCCGCCACAGCTTCGCCCGCGGTATTTTCAATACAAACTTTTTCACCCCTTATGGATGGAATTTCAAAAAATCCCTCCTTAATGCACCTCTAGGGTACTCGAGGAATGTCTTCTCCAAATTTCAAACCTCTAAAGACCACCCGTTTTAGGTGTGCGTTGTCTATAAGTGAGTCACGGTACTGTTTTATATGTTATAGATGATAATGATGCTGGGTTAGTATATAGTAAAGCTTCTCCATGCCAGCTTTAATGTTAAACTATAATTATGTAGAAATTTCAGAGATATATGCATATGAATATATCTCTGAAATTTCGACATTTCCAAAACTGAATGCGTGAATAAAATCTTTGTACCCAATTTGTAACACTGAACAGAAATCGTTAAAACTTATCTTTTGAATACAAAGTCACGTTACGTATATAGCACTATTAATATTATTGATATTATTCGCCGATCGGCGTATGCGTCGTGGGCATGACGAAAAAGTGTATCAAAACTTTCTGAACGTCGATGCGGATGGCTGGCGTTGACAGTTCAATTTCAAGAAACCGTCGCTCAAGTCCATTTCTTATTGGAATTAGAGAATTTTAAAGGTAGGCAGAGACGTATTTTAAGATCTGGCGCCCTGGGCCAATTCAAATAAAAGATAGTGAACGATTACGAAAGGCGCCCAAAGCTGAGCACGCTCAGCTAGGCTCAAGCCGCCTCTCGCAGCCTGCCGCTCCGGGCCATGGCCCCCATGGCCCTAGGGTAAATACAACTATGCTCCAGGATAAAATAATCTTGGACACTAACACGTGACCTAGCCGCTAGCCGAATACTAGGCTTCCCTTTGCTAAATAATACCTTTCAATGCAGGCAACAAAGCCCTTAAAATAAATACCTTAAATACTGACATACATTAGTAAGCAAAGTGACTTGAAACTAACACATTAATTCTGCGATGAGTGACGCAATTTCAACGAGCCGGCAGACGAATCGCCGAAATATGCCATAGCTTTCGGCCAAAGCTATGGCATATTTATCATGGAGGAAGATAGATGATTTAGAATAATGATATGAGTATATAAATATTCGTACAACCATTCGTATAACTTTTACAAGCAAATTAAGCTGCCAAACTTGCGGGGCGCGCGGGGATTTTTAGCGCTCGCTGTAATTGGTGCGTTCGAGGTTATGCGCACGCGCCTGCCTGCGGCCCTAACATGAATGATACAAAGATAAATTAAACTATCTCTACGACTATCTCTTTCGTTGGCACTAGTGTGAGAGAGACGCACTTAGAGATAAGACGGCCTATCTTATCTTTGTGTCATTCATTTAGGGCTGCTGGAGTCTATTGGATATATGTTCTGTGCGACACACCACATGAATACTTCATCAATAGCCCTGAACGTTAGTGACAGACGATTTATACAGTATCTGAGGGATATTAAAGAAAGCTCGTCCACCTGAGCATAAGTGCATTGCGACGGATGATTTTTAGACGCTTTCGTCACCCTTTTATCCGCAGGTCCATTGAACCAGCGTCGTAGTTGGGTCAAGAGCGCCTCTGGCAAGGTTTGAATTTTGCGCCCCCTAACTTACTGCCAAGTGCGCCCCCTGGGGTTTTAGCACGGCATGCCCGCGAGTCGTATGTCGCTCAGTGCATCACTATCAAACTATTCATATACGTAAGGGACGCACTGAGCGACAGATGACTCGCGGGCAGGTCGTGCTAGACGTGTTGATGTGAGGTTGAGTGTGCGCTCCGCCAGATCAGCCTCTAGCTACAACGCTGCATCGAACCAAGCTCTAATGGAGCATTTGGCCTTCCTTGATGTGGTACCTCCACTGTCTCCCTCCCTGCAATCCTCTCCCATTCACCAAGCCTGATGTCGAATGTCACGCGTCTTTAAGGCGCGCAAAGGACGCCCATCCCTCCTATTTACACCGTGTATAATCTGTCCATGACTCGGGTACGTTCATGCTCATCACAAAAAGTTTACCCGTACCGGGATTTGAAATGGCGCAGGGTCTGTCAGAATATTCATCGGTACATGATACAAGCTGCATCATGCATCTATGTGCATGATAAATAAATAAGAATCAGTAAACGGATGCGGGTAGTCTTAAAATAGACTGGAATTCACTGCGCCCGCGCTTGCTTTATTGCTTTATAAAGGATGTTTCTATTGTGAAGTTGTTATCTGATCAAACCATCATATAAAAGAAATCAGCTTCAACTCATCTATATTATAACTAAGTCGTATCGTACCTAGGCCGAAATTTAATGAAATTGAGAAGTTGTAAGTTATTTTTTATGGTAACACCATCTTTATTAAGATAATCAGGGTAAGTAGGTACAGTCGAGGTCAAAAATATCTACGCGGTAAAAATATTTGATTTTTTTTGAATTTATTGTCAAGTATTTATTGTAAGAGCGCCCAGATATTTTTGGCCCCTTTGGTAACATATTATCTATGCTCACGACTGTACTTTACATAGATTTCTCGGTAATGTGAAGCAAAAAATTCTACTTTTACATCCACTAATATTATAAATGCCTGTATTTGTTTGTGCTTTTTTCACGTCAAAATGGAAAAAAACCGAATTGGCTTCCGTCTTTAGGGTTTCGTACACAAAGGGTAAAACGGGACCCTATTACTAAGACTCCGCTGTCCGTCCGTTCGTCTGTCACCAGGCTGTATCTCAGGAACCATGATAGTCAGACAGTTGACATTTTCACAGATGATGTATTTCTGTTGCCGCTATAACAGCAAATACTAAAAAATAGAATAAAATAAATATTTTAGGGGGCTCACATACAACAAACGGGTTTTTTTTGCTCGTTTTTGCTCGATATTGATAACGGTAACGGCAACATATTCACAAAATATTTAGGTATATATTCACTTTAAAAATAAATAATTAAATTAAAATAAAAGGAATATTTAAGGGGTAATCTTTGTTTTTGGCTTGATTATAGATAATGGTACGGAACCCTTCGTACGCGGGTCCGACTCGCACTTGGCCGGTTTTTGCATAGTGATAGATGAAAGGCCGGAGATGGACAATGGGACACTTTTTATCCAGTTAAAATGCACATAATAGCGAAAAATGAAATCCACGCGGACGAAGTCGCGGGGAATAGCTAGTAGTATATAATATAAAGCAGCAAACTCACTGGAATGATTTCAGGTATGAGATTTCACGAATTTCACGCAACAGAAGACAAATTTTCGCCACCAGACTGGAAGGCTTCGTGTCTAAATGAAAGATGAACGTTTCTAATGAAAAAATATTAGCCACTAACTTGGTATTCTAATATAAAGAGATATGCCGATGGGCATTGATATAAAATCTTTTCTTCTTTGTATAAATAAAATATTATAAATGGGATTCATGTCAAAATAGAACGTGTGAATTAAAAGAAACCTTCTTATAATAAAATACCACATTATGTGTTAAGAATTTCGTTTTACTTTAGGCATTAAGCCAGTTTAAGTCTATATCGCAATAAATCTCACAGGGTAACAATATTTTACGCCTAAATTATGTTGTAATTAATCAATTTGCTGAATACAAATCCAACGCTATAAATTACAAGCTAAAAAATTGGTTTTTATTCTTAATTATTGGATTTCCTGGACTGGTCCTTTGAAGAGTAATTCCATGAGTCTACCCCCGCTGTCACCCTTCGTGCGGAATTCCCTCTGCGACCCTAGCACGCCAGACACGGGGATAAGTTCAACCCGTTTATCTCTCTGACGATCTCTTTCGGCACTAGTGTGAGAGGGACGTGGTTAGAGATAACATGGATTAACTTATCCTTGTGTCAATCTTACTAGGGCCACTGGTCTGCACGTCTAGCACGACCTGCCCGCGAGTCGTTTGTCACTCAGTGCATCCCTTACATACTTGACAAGTTAGACAGAGACGCACTGAGCGACAAACGACGAGGGCAAACCAAGTGCGTTTGCGGCACGACGAGTTTCGAACGCGGGCCCGCACTACTTTGGTGTGCCATGTTCAATTCGCCTTGCCGTTCTGCAGATCACGCGGGCCTGCGTTCGAAACGCGACGCGCCGCGAACGCGTTTGGTTTGCCCGTGCCTTTAATATTGAGAAAGGGCGTTAGCTAATTAATAGTTAAATCAATAGGTTATTTGTTCTTAATCATGTTATTAATCTTGACATTCCGGTCCAGTCGCCGTCAAGGACCGTCGTCGCCTTATCTTTAAAAGGACTCCTATAAATTGCTTGTGTGTTTATATCTGCTGAGTTTCTTGCGGCGCTTCTTCTCAGCAGATGTGACATGTGAAATACTTGTGTGGCCTACTTGCAAAATAATTAATTTTCACCTAAGAATCTGTATACGAGTACCTAAGTAAATACCTTATAGTCACTTGATAATAATAGACGCTCTAACTGGCTAAACCAAATGAACAACATTAATGGTTTGGAGCAGTTTGCGACCATTTTGAGACAGGTTTAAGGTTTGGTTGGCATTCATTTAGCATCTCCTTTCATTAACAGCTCGTGGTGAAATCAATCCAAAAAAGTTGGGGTTTAACAAGAAATCGCAAAGCTATCAATTAACTCGCGGTCCGGATTGAAGTGGATATACCTTTTGCGTTCAGCAGAATCAGGGCTTACCTGAAACGTTACGTAAAATACTTTTAATGCAAAATAAACGCTTTTTAGCGTTCAAGATATTTTTCTTTTGAAGTAAGCAAACGTTTTAGTAGATGCAATTATGGAAGGCCGAGCTTTTGTAGACTTTTCTCTGGTGTTTGGTTTATTTTAATGGGCAAACCTTAAGAAAAAGTAAGATCTTCTGCGGATGCTTTTGATTTGCATTGGGCCTTTTATATTTTTTAAATAATTTATTATTATTAATTATCATCAGCCTATTTTCGGCCCAACGCTGGGCACAAGTTAATGTATTGTATTTTATTTTTAAATTGTTATTACTGTATGTTGGATATTATATGGGCCACCGTTACGTGATTTTAATGTACCTTTGCAGGTTTCCTTAGGATGTTTTTCCTCTACCGAAATTCGCATTATGTTACCACAAAAAAGAAATAATTATAATATTGACACATCAGGTTATTCGTTGGTATTTTATAATTAACCAGATTTTGCCCTCGACATCCTTCGCATGGAATTCGGTTATAATCCTCGGGAACTTTAAATTTATCCAACAATAATAATAACAATAGCCTATGTGTTCAAACAAACATACACAATTACACAACCACAAACTTTCGCATTTATAATATTAGTGTGATTAATACGCACTGCTAAAGGACTAGGTATATTTTAACTATTGAGTATATTTCCAATAAGTAAATACTTGCTAAGATTTTCGATTCTTATCCTAAAAAAACACTTTTATTAAATTTCTTTTGTAACTAAATCACGAACTGAAAGCTCAAAATAAACAAATTTAGTTTCTAACTCCAGCGATGAGTTGTTTGTCTGCTCGTTCACAGCTGCTGTCAGATTTTAATCAATTTATTGAGCAAAGTTAGAGGGTAATTGAACTGTTTGCCCGTCTGTTGACCGGGTTAAAGTATTTATGCTTAGTTATAATACGGTGGTCGGACGCGCGCCTTCCATGCCTGTGGCCCTCCATCCCAGCCCGCAACGAGTGTTTTGGAACTTCACACCTTCTCTCTCTGTCACTTAAAACGTGCTCTTTCGTGTACGCTAGGGTTGTCCATTTTTTATCCGCGTCACCCAACAACACCAAACATTTAGGCGACTTGATGACGCGCGAATCGGCCAGCGAGCGAGCGAACGGTAACCTACTGCGATTTAATGCTCCGAGCTGTCCGACGGCCGAGCGTACCTAAGGTGCTGAGTGAGCATCCCCTGACAGTAGTAGGGTATTCGTTTTTGCCTCTAACAACGGAGTTGCCAGCTATGCGAAGTCTGCAGGATATATACGTATGGTCTGTGTCCGTCTATGACCCTGCTTCATACAAGGGATTATTCGACTTTCATGCCAATATCGTTTCTTCGGAATTCTGCACAATCTGAATTCTACATTCGCTACTATGCACAGTCATTATTTGCATATGGTTGCTAATAAAGCAAATGAGCTCCAAATAACACATTCACGACGCGTTGCTCCACATAAACCACGCATTACTAAAAGTTACATAAGAATATTGCACTCAAGGAGACCAACTTGCCTAAAAGGTACGTGGTTGAAATACAACTCGACCCAAAGGATTGTTTTAACTCAATCTTGCTGATTCGATACTGACAGACCTTTTGAGAATTTTTGTCCTTTTATTACATCTGTCATTGGCAAAATATGTTATAACGTAATGAAATAACTAATTCGATTATTACAAACAAAAAACGTATCTGTAATTGTAGATTTTTTCTTTTCTTTTTCTCGTAGTACCTATTTGCCCATGTGAGCGTCAAGATGGTGTACCCGTCGTAGATATCCAGGACCTGATGATTTCAAAAAATAGTACAAAAAATTAGTTAGTACCCTTATAATTTCGGAGATATGAGTCCTGTTTAACGGATACGCTTAATTGGTGTCAATCTGTATATCCCGAAAAATAGTACGTAAATAGTACTTCTGGCTCACGAAGTCTCAACTTCGGAGCTCTAATAGAAACAGAGATATTTCGTACCAAACACGGTAAAATATTGTGTACCGTCAAGCTGGCGTACCTGGTCGAGATCACAAAGAAAACCTTTGTATTCCTAAACCAGCCATATACAACCAAATAGTTGCTGAAATAGTACCACTAGGACAAAGTCATAAAAGAAAAACTTAGCATCTTCATAAAAATAAATTAATGAATGAGTTTAAATATTATTATGCGCTCTCCATGTGGCTCGTTCACTAGCGAATCTCGTCTAGAATTTATTTGCGATCATGCTATGTCAAGATTTTGCTATATGCTACTCTTGACTGTCAGAACCCTTACCATGAGTTTGCGCAAACCGTTCTCGCTATCGAAATCAATCGGAAATGCTGCTTGTGGCCTATACAAGTAAAAGGGACCGAGCGATAGTTTACGCTAGCGAGACTGGTTTACCCTACTCATGGTAATGGTACAGTTCTGTCGCGATATTTTAATAAACCTTGAGTTTTCGTGACGCGCACTTACCACTTTTTAAAGGACTTAAAAAAACGAAGAAGGAGGTTCTCAATTCGACGCGTATATTTGTTTTTAACTGGTCAATTTTCACCAATACAACTTCGCTATTATACTTAATTTATGTGATTTGTACTCGAATCACTTCAATATTATTACACAACAAGGTTCTTGGATTACATTATTCGCGCGTACAGCCGTCTATATTTAGCCTAAGCAATTCTTTTGAAGGATGTAAAACGACGTATCTGCATGCAAAATTGAGTGTCGGCGCGCCACGTGAAGACTTCAATCCAAACGCATTTAGCTCTCTTATTCCTAAAGTGTTAAAGTTCAATTTACCATGTCACTGCGAGAACTGTACGAGTTGACATCAAATTTGCATTTGCGTTTGCGTTGAATCAGTAATCCGTGAGTAAAACCGGATGGTCGTGGGACCTTGGTGATATATTCCTTACTAGTTCGAGTAGCTAGTAGAGTTTTAGCTCCTTTTATCCACTCTGTACATCTTCAGATTATGAAGGCAGAAATAAATAAAAGACTTATTCACTTCACAAGACATACAGTAATAAAAACCAGAAAACAATACAGAGAAGCGAGGGATGTGTGTCATCGCGACACTGAATCGGTCACTGGCTCAGCATAATGCTGAGGTGGCAGACACCCGCAGCGCTGATTTTCAGCCGGCACCGTCTATAGCAATCGCAGCGCTATACAAACACACTAAACAATTATATTGGTGTAGTTATTACAACTACACCAATATAATTGGATAAATAAGTGGTATATGTAAGAATAAATATTGTTATGTTACTTTTGAAAAAAAATGCTCTACACGCAAAAATCTCACATAAACACACATACTATAAAAAATTAAAAGAAATAAATGAAAATGTATATTCTCAAAAACACTTGCTTGCGAGTACTTGCGACTCGAATACCAGGCTAAATCTGTCTTGTGGAATCTAGGGCACAGTTTGACAAAACAGAATTATCTATGAGTACATAATATAATAAAATTGTAAAGTGGAAAATTATGTAAGAGCATTAAAGATAACAATGAAATGTTATGGGGGGCTTCAGAATGAGTAACACAACACATCCCAATAGTTTTTTAATGTCCAGTAGTTTAAAAAATTATCGCGCACATACTATCAGACAAACAGTACAGACAAACAGACTAGACATGAAATTCAAATGTGTTGTGTTGCTTATTCTGTAGCTCCCCCTAACAAGTTTCCATTGTCATCTTCCAATGTAAAGACTTTCCAATTTACAATTTTATTATACATATGAGTAGAAGACATGCCTCCGTGTGACATTAACAAGAAAACATGCTTTCACTATAGCTGATTACATATTTGTTTACAAAATCGGAGCAAATATTCATAAAAGGCAGTGGTTTTTACGCATTTGTTCGAGCGCCATTTGCGAAGGTCGGGTATTCTCACAATCTTGATCGTGGGAGGTGAATGAATGAGCAAATCGTGAGTATTATACTTTATATGAACGCTAACTTGTTGTGTGGGATTTGAGTAATAAAACAACATAGGAGGCTACGCAACTGTAAAACTTATCGATACAGTAGCGATGCTGAATCGATACAGCGCAACTGTAGCTCTAATGTATCGCTTATGTTGCGCGTCGCAAATGCGACATGCGTCGACCTAATGGATCGCGATTGCGCGCGCGATGATCGCTAGTTCGTGCGAACTTTGCTCCTACAAACGCGCGATCAAACGCATTGATGTCGAGCAGGTTTCCTAATTGATCGCGCGAATGTCAATTCGCGTTCATACCATCTTAGGACTAATTAATCGAACGTGGCCACAAGTAGTCTTGTGGCTCTGCCCACCCCATTAGGGATTTCGGGCGTGATGCTATGTATGTATGTATGTATGTATGAATGTAAATTAGGACATCTGTTCGATATCAGTATGTTTGATCGCATGTTCGTGCGAACTACCGATGATCGCGCAATCGCGTCTATTAGGACCACACGGCCACACGTCGCGATGCAGCCGGGCGTTTAATAAACGTGCTGCAAAAACCGTGTGTGAGCACCCTAAAGTAAAATCTTGCAAATTATTTAGGTAAATTAACACAAATTTTACGTCATCTTACCTTACTAAATATTTAATCACTTTTTTACTACACTATACCTACTGCTTTTACTTACAAACAATATTAAAAGACGATCAATGAATCTCCTGTTCACTTACGCCCTAAGCTCACGCCCGTTCACAATATTCAATCCGTAGGATAGATATTCTTGCAATCAGTTAAAAATTGACGTATTCTGTATGAGGCAAATGTCAAGTTTCAACCCGTAGTAACCAAAACTACCCGCAGATTGAATATCAGCCATGAGTCTGTCAATAAACAACAGCTATAAAGGTGCGTCCACATCTGACGAACGCGCCGCAATTGGTGAGCGAGCGGCGCATTCGTCAGACGTGGACGCACTATCAGTCAAGTAAACTATACATACTCGTACATCTCAATCGTATTGTACAATAACCAATGCATGGCTCTGTATCTCTCTCCCTGAGGTTGCCCTGAAAACCAACGTCACGACTGCAAAGCCAGACACGATTAATTTAGGAAACAGTCCACCTTTGCATGTCGAGATATTTCTTTTGTATGTTGATTTTTCATGTTTTTAAGATGAGTGTGAACCTACGGCTTTTCATACAAAAGGCGATAAGGATTTCCACCCCTTAAATGTTAACCGATGTTGACCTTTTGTTCTGTCTGACAACTCATCAAAAATTGGTCAAAATCGGTAAACATTTAAGGGGTGGAAATCGTTATCGCCTTTTGTATGAAAAGGCTGATTTTTGCCGTGGGCTCACAGTTCTCTTAAGTGCCAAATAAATTATTTCTATTCTATTCTTATAAGTCTACAGTCAAAATTATATCTTTTGTCATTGAACATTTTATTAGACTATTGAAGATTCAATCTGATTCCATTAATGTCATCAATTCCGTCATAATGGACGGAGAGTTGAATAGAGCTATCTGCTTGAAATGTAATGATCGAAATATTATATTATACCTATATTTTCCTTTGTCTAATGTGAGATGAAGTTATTGGAAAATCGCAAATAAGATTTAATCGTGTTATTTTAGCTCGACGCTGTTAGCTTGTTTGCTAAAGAAATACATTCTTAAAATATTATTTTTTTATTATTTGCGAGCACACAAACTTCTGTTTGCAAATCAGAAAAGTAAGTAAATAGCGGATAAATTAGCACAAAATACATTTTTGCCTGGAGTTTTATCTATATTTGCTACATTAGCAAAGTTAATTGGAATTACTTATTTACAATATCATCAGCCGTGGCCCATTGCTGGGCCAGGACGCTGCTCATTATGAGGGACTGGGCAGACCGAGAGCAAATTGGGGACTTCATCCACATGTTTGAATAACTCCGCAAATGGGTTCAGTTTCCTCAAAAATGCGATTTTTAAAGTCCTGTACTTTTCAAATTAAAGGGTAATTTGCTTGAAATCTGCACTATTCCTCTTTCGTCTCTTTCGTTTACCAAAGGATTTATTTAAATTTTAGATAAAGTGTAACAAAAAGCGTAGAAAATACGAATACCTAGAGAGTTAGCATAAATCAATCCGACGTCGGCGTCGGCATGCTTCCACGATGCAGATAAGAACTCTTGAATCTGTTTAAAATATATTTCCTTTGGATTATTGGGAAATAATATATAGTAGCCAATTTTACAAACCTTAAATTTTAATACAAATTAATGCCTAACGTTGCAATATATCACCAATGTCACCATGCTTAGTTATGGCAATTACTGGCAATACAGTCCTATAAAACATAAAAACAAATATTGGCAACTTTTCAGTTTAATTATAATTCTTTAAAAATTGCTTTAAAATTGCAAAAGTGCTCAAGGAAGGCCTTCTATATTTGAACGACGTTCTTTTTTATGTGCTTACACGGCAAACATACTCGTACACGTTAGTACTAGTACGTATAATACTGTATATTATTGATTGACCATACTATCATTGATTTGCCAATTAAACTAAACTGATCAGCCATTTTTGGGATACTGATAAGAACGTACTTTGTACCAGTGGTCTAAGTTTTTATAAATGCGATTAGCCTTTTGAACGCCACAGTCGGCTGTCGCTGACAGCTGATTTTCGTGCCCCTGACGCCACGACATGCCGTTTTCCATACATTTTGTCGATTTTGTCACTCGGCGTCCGCGGCTCGTACTGAGCCGGTGCGTTTAAAAGGTTAACTAAAAAGCTATTTTTGCTTGAATCATGTATTCTCGTTCCCTTCCAGTTATACCTCTCGTTCTAAAGAAAACAGAAGGGAGAAAGAGACGGTCCCAAACTGACAGTTTTGTGCGGAGTAGACCCTCAGAAGCCGAAAATTTAAGGAAACTGACAGCGATTTTGATCGATGAGCGGTTACAACTTCACATAGTTCAACTCAACTTTCTTGTTTCGGATAAAGTTGAGCGTTATCCTTAAGTTCCAGTTTGTTAATGATATAAGCAAAACGGAACATACATGCAACAAATATTTAACAAGGGTACAACAGGGCCTAAATTCGCCATTGCCTAAGCGATATCGCCAACGCAATTTCGAACAGAGGCCCTGACTTATTAAAAATAATTAGGGGTTCAGATTGAGAAGTAATTCTTCTACAAACTTTAAACGTTCCAGACAAATACCATCGACTTCTACTCACAAGTTAGTCGAAAATCGGAAGAAACTAAACTCCGCATCCATAATATATGTCTGTCTGACTATGTTTTCAACGAAACTTTTTATCAAATTACACAGTCCCGGAAAGAATCGCGATAAACAAATTATACGCGGGCGAAGTCGCGGGCAAAAACTAGATAATAATATTAGCAGACGCGTAGGTAGGGAACCAAAGGCCCTGGTGCAAAAAAATTACTAATTTTATTTATTTACGTTCCGAACGTGGGAGAATTTTTGAATAGTTCAATACGAGGTTTGTTTGTCAGGGTCCGTGGGCCCCCTGAGCTTGGGGGCCCTGGTTCACGGCACCGTACCCTTCGGTAGCTACGCCACTGGTACTTCAAGTAGGTACTTTAGGATTTGGGGAAGGACATACGAATAGGATACTCTTCATCAAATTACATCGTCCCCGAAGGAATCGCGATACTACGCAGACAAACTGTGTAACTTAAGCTCTAGATTATTTCGTGTGACATCACTTACCTATTTAGGTATGACACAGACGGTATCAGGGGATTGCGTGTAAGCTATTAATCAAGTTTAATCCAAGGTTAAAGCCGTGCTTATTTAATTTGCAGGGATGATGCAGGATCTGTCGGTTGGGATAAACGTTTGACGAGGTCTTGGAGTGCAAGTTATTTATTTCATTTCGTTAGCAGCGGCCCTAACATTCAAGACACAAAGATAAGTTTAACTTATCCTTGTGTCCTGCATGTTGGGGCCGCAGTTCCCTGGTGGTAAGATCGGTAACGTAAGTCATTGGAGAGCACACCGGCAGGATGTACTTAAATTATTGCGCGAAAAGAAACATTACTTCGTATTTTTTTTACTAGATAATGTTAAATAAAAATATAAGAATTTTTTTTTGCGTGATAGTATAAATATACAAATAGAGTAGGATTACATCGTCATTGTCACTATACCTATTGACATTGCTTTATGTGCCCAGTTATTCTTGGCAAATAAATATTTATTTATTGACCGAAAATCCAAATTCAATAAGCAAACAACAAGTGTGTGCGCGTGAGTGTGCGTGTGTGTGTGTATGTGTGTGTTTGTATGTAAGTTATTTATTTATTTTTGTTTCCATACTGGGTGAATTTCAAAAAATATTACCTAATTAAGGCGTAGTTAAGAAAAAGTTAAAAAAGTACCTGTGCATTTTTAACTTTTTCTTAACTACGCCTTAAAGGCCGGGGCAAACCAAACGCGGTTGCGGCGCGTTTGCGGCGCGAACGCGGGTCCGCGCCGTTGTCGAACGGCGCGGGCGGATTTACCATGCCACATCGCGGCGGCGCGGGACCGCCGCGGTGCCGCGGCTACTTTGGTGTGGCATGGTAAATCCGCCCGCGCCGTTCGACAACGGCGCGGACCCGCGTTCGCACCGCAAACGCGCCGCAACCGCGTTTGGTGTGAAGGGCCCTTAATTAGGTACATTTTTTTTGAAATTCACCCTACTACTGACTTTCTTTAATTAAGAAACAGGTTTGTCTTTTGAACGCAAGAAATATATTATATTCTAGATTCAGAAGCCTAAAAATACCTCTACGTAAGCTTGTTATTTGCTAGCCTTTTGCACAAAAACTTTAACCTACCGAAATAAAACTTAATAGATATTGATTCGACTATAAGAAAGGTAGGTAAAAGTAAAAGGTCAATTTCACGATAGAGTGAAAATAAATTGACGGTAACTAGGTACACGGGAAATCCACAGATAAAAAGTAAAAGCTAAATCCTGACATATAATAAAGTAGCTTTTACCCTCGGCTGCCTGGAAATGTATCTTTAAATAAAAATAATTTTCATGTTATTGACTATTTAAGTTTAGATTTTTTCCTCACTTCGATAATTTTATTGCTAAGGGGGCGTTCAACAATTACGTAACGCAATTTGGGGGCGGGGGGGGGGGGGGGGGGGGGTTTCTTGTAAAACGACGATGCGTTACAGGGGCGGGAGGGGGGTTCGAACAATTACACACCCAATTAAAAGACATCAACGGGCTCGCATCGGGCACGCACGAACTGCCGTTAATTAGGTAATTTCCACTATTTCAGGGGTTGATGGTCTACGTCTACTACCTACGTCCGTGACCACACGTTTAGTCGTCAAGTGTCGGTCGCACTCAGGAATGTACCAGTACATTAGCAAGATAATGAGATCGGTCATACAAAATGTTTTAGGTAAGTACCTATGGTATTTTAAATTGATAGTTTACCCGGATACCTATATACCTAATTAATAAAAGAAAAAACCGGACAAGTGCGAGTTAAACTTGCGTGGAGAGGCTTCCGTTCCGTAGGTACAGACTATCTGAAATGTCCTAGGTACCTACGTTACTTTAAATACCATTGACTTCTTAATGTTTTCCTGTAATCTATAGGTAAAGAACTATATATATGTATTTTTTTCAAAATTTTGGGCTCAGTAGTGGGTTTATAGAATGACAATTTTGATGACGTAGGTATTTAGAACAGATGTGGTGTATAAACTAACATGTTCTTATCGCTGTGTGGTTATTACCCTGGTAGGTAGGTAGGTATGAACTCACATGA
Source organism: Tortricodes alternella (assembly GCA_947859335.1). NCBI lineage: Eukaryota > Metazoa > Arthropoda > Insecta > Lepidoptera > Tortricidae > Tortricodes > Tortricodes alternella. Next base: position 20,985,973 of record OX401969.1, read on the forward strand.
CTCACTTTGAAACCCATTATATGTACAACGAATGTCGATATTAGGTATTAGGTCAATGATAGCATGCACTAAATTCGATGCAGTCCTACCCATTCTATTTAATTCCTCAATTACTGATAAACGAATTGATAAATAATCGTGTTCGATGTCTCGTTATCTTGAGCACTGACACGCATTTAAGTAAACGAACACAATAATTGGATGAAGTTTAACAAATAGGACGTCATGCATTATTAATTAAGTTCTATGTCATCGATACAGTATCTAAAAATCCTAATAGATTTTATTGTGGATTGGATCCTTTTCCCTAAAATACATCTTATTACGGTTTTCTAAATATAACTTTCATAGATAATGTGTCCTAATTACTCATTTTATCTTCTCACGCGTCCATTGAAGCTGATAACGAGCCGAAACAACAATAAATTCAACATCTTTGTCCAATTTCATAATTAAAACATGTGTTTACGAGTGAGTCATACCTCAATAATAAGGATCAAGGAACGCGATCAAATCAACACCAAATACCAATTCACGACAAAAACAGACCTGTCAAACAAACCCGGTAAAACTGCAATAGTCTTCCCACGGCGACCGGACGACAAACCGGTCCGTTGCATTCCGAAAGCAAACCGAGCAGTATCCGCTTTGAAATTAAAATTACTATACATACCTTTCGAATCAATCCAAGTTACAGCACTAAACACATAACAAAACTTCACTTGATAAAATTAAAAATGTGCCGAAATTGAAATCACTTTCGAGGTTTTTACAACACGCGGACGCCGGTTTAAAAATGGCCGTAACGCGACCGCTCCGCTGCGAGAGTAAACCGCTACTGACTTTAGCGGTTTGCTTTAGTTCTGAATGTGAGCGGCTCCATTCTCGACTCCACAGCCACACTACAAGCTACAACCATTCAGGCACGTGAACCTCAGATAACTACGAACGAAAATACACTCTAATTCCAACGTAGAACGCAGAAAATTCATTGTCAATCACTCAGTGATAAGGCTGCGTCGATATCAACGCTGCGTCTAGGATTCCAGAGCGGGAGGGCATTCATTAGCAGTGCGTGGAAGCGAGACGAACATGTTTCGACATTAAGATGATTGAACCGTGAAATTTTTATATTCACTTTGCAGCAAAAGCGCAGCATCTGAACAATAGTGCATTGTGGGATCTTGCTGTCCCTTCTCTCATTCGATGCAAGAAAGGGTGGGAAGTACTCATTATTTTAAAGAAGCTTTAGGATTTCTGGAGTTTTTGTTCTAGAGTTTATAATAGGCTGAGTCTGGGAAAAAATAGACAATGCAATCATTAAGAATAAACACCCTCATTATGTCGGTATTGAAGGTATTTTAAGATCGAATTTGACTTTCTGAACTTTCTGACAAGTTAATTGAGACGATTGAGTTTTGGATAACTATAGCTTTATCACCTAAAATCGAAAAATTTATTTATATTTAGGGAAGTATATGGAAAACAGAAACACTTAATTCGTAAAAAAGAACACTATAAAAGTTTAGATAAAGCGTATCCTTAAACTTAAACGAAACTTTAAACAGAATAGACATACTTAATGCAACTTTGTTTGAGTTTCAAAAATACTATCAAAACGATTTACTTTCTTCTTAGAACTCTTGAAAACAAACATTTATAATTAGCATATTTTATCTTTATTCAGATCAGTTTACCAAAGCTAGATTTCGATAGGAAACAACAGTATAAAATCCAACCGAAGTCGTTTTTTTTCAGGCAGTTCACAGCACACGATGTGTTTGAGGTGCTTTGGACTGTGCTTGACTTCACCTACATTTTGATACAAAATATCACTAGGTACGTCGTGCGTAAACTCAAAACAACGTCTCCGTGCTCGCACAGCTTACGCGGCAGTGTGTTTCGGCCTTTAGCAAAAACAATTGACTGTCTTCAACTGAGGCACACTGAGGTGTCGCCAGCCAGTAAGTAATTTAGCCAATAACAGTGAGTTGTCCGTTCCAGCGACAAACGAGCCGATTTGTAAAGACAAATCCGAAGATAATTGCTATTGAAGCTAATCTATTAGTTGGCACTGACACAATAGATAAGGAAAACGGTGTCTTGTAGCAACGAACAAATAAAAAATACCCACGGTATATAAGATTGTTACTAGGCAATGATTTTGATTTTATGAAGTAGGTACTAGTTTTTATCCGCGACTTTGTCCGCGTATAAAAAGCATCTTACGATCGTCCAGAGACACCAAAATAATTCTATTCCAAATTTCATCAAAATCGGTTAAGTGGATTAGCCTAGACACGCGTAGACACTTAAAAAGATATCAACGGACCCTCACCGGGCACGCCTAAACTTGCCGTAAATTCATGGAAAATTAATTTTACTATATTAGTGAGCGGTTAACTGGGCGCGAATTTTTTTAAATAGTAATAATAAAAGACATTTATTCAACACACACAAACAGATAACAAGGAAGCAACATAAAAATAAGCTGAGCCGAACGGTGCCAAAGAGGGTGCCACTCAGCGTTATGCCGTGGCGAGCCTCGGCGCTGAAATTCAGTGGCCCCTAGGTGACAACACGAGGAACTGAGAACAATAAGTAATATGACAGAGAAACTTATTTTAGTATCGTAATTGTTAGCTCAAATGTTCCACAAGTTCTTATCAATTTAAATTTAAATCCAGCCTAACTTAATCCGTTTATAATTAACGAAATCCTAAACAATCAAAACATTAATAAACTACAGCGAATTATTTAAGTGTACTATCCGTCGGAAGAACAAAGGTACTTTAAATTGGGCCAAACACTTCAAACAGGTAGTGTAACATGAGCCCAACTACCTCTACCTGCTGAGATCGGGTACAAGTGCAACCAACTGTACATAGAGTCGGTGTACTGCACCGACCAACGATGCAAATTGCAAGTAGATGCAACCTCGGAAACCAGAGCGTATACCTAGCATTGTTTAAGTATATCTCTTTCAATAAGTATATATTTGAAATTAATAAAATAAAATAACTTATATCAATAAGTAATAATAATAATATTATTATTATTCTCTTTATTTATCTTAAATCTTAAGCTAGGTTTTATAATACTTGTATAAAAAGTAAAATATTATTATTATTATTATTATAAGTAATATTTATGAAAATTAAATAATAATAATAAATTAGAACAGTAGTCACCAACGTATCCCGAATTCCCGATATGGAATGCCGTTAAATAACCACTTTTGAAAAACAACATCAAAGAGCGTCCTAGTACCAAATAACATTACAAACAAAAGAACACGTTAATAAGAACGCGCAGTATTTCTATAGAAAAATGTTTACAATGTCCAATGCCGGTGGTCAGTGCCGCTGTGAGAGTGCTTCAACAATATACCTACCTAATTGTGGGCGAGCGAATGACAGGTTATGTGACGAGTCATTGTACGAAATTCTTCCTGCTCGGTGACCGCGCTTGAGCCTATGACACTCACAAGTTCTCCATGAAACCCCATTTATTAAAATCGGTTCAGTAGTTTATGAGATACATGCCCTGAATGTTAAACTCTATACTTATCCTTCTTTAGGCTTCGCGCAGTTCGGTAAAAAGCACTTGTTAAAATGTAGGTAAATATTTGTTATTTTAAACTTTATCAGAAAATACGTATTTAAGTCATGTTCTTATCAAGTGCCCGGTTTAAAAATTTATTTAATTGTATTAAAATAAAAATAAAACAATAATATCTACGCGTCGAATTAAAAACGTCCTCCTTCGCTTTTTGAAGTCGGTTAAAATTCATAACTAGTTACTTTAATTGCCCAGGACTTTGTCAACGGGCTCTCTGAACCTGTATTCGGGACGGGACTGTTACATGATTTACTAGGTATATCGCGAATAAAATGCCAAAACCACACATGTGAACGTACACGTACAGAACAACGACACATTCGCGGTTTTACCATCTTTATCACGATAAAGTGAGCACCTGCGCTGCGCCTCTATTCGGGAATGCTAAGTGATATTGTAGCGACTCGCGAGCGAGATTCTCATCTTACTCTTCCGCACGATGCGTAATGCGTAAGAGCGGGACGCGAATCTCGCGACGCGAGCGAGTCGCTACAATATCACTTGGACGTTCCCGAATAGACGCCTCGATCGTCAAGCGTAGCGTCTAGCGGTCTAGCGCTACATGGCAATGGCAGTGAAAGAGTACCTAATACGACTGCGTGCTTTATTTTATTTTTTGCGCAAACATTTGTATGCGTCGAATCTCCTCCGCAACAAAAATCTCGTGAAAAAACAAAAAATCTAAAGTGTCGAACATCAACAGAGTGGATCGTGGATCACGTCTCGACAAGTTGGGACGAGTGCCACTCCAAACATGTCTGTACGTGATTCCTGCAGGTCGGGGTACGATCGTACAATGTGAAGATGCAGTAACTGAATAGATCCTTTTACAAAAGACTGTCGAAATAATTATGAACATGTGCACTGTGAATAATCGAATTGACGACCGTTCAAGCTGATATGTCACATATAGGTACATTGTACAACACGTTAGCTCCCGATCCGAATTCGCCAAATATGTGTGTATTGGCCAAGTACGTATTTGGTACCATGCGTCGAAAGGTCCGAAGTTTGGTCGCAGTTCTGAATTATATTATTTACTAGCTTTTACGAGCAACTTCATCTACGTGGAAATGTTTCTTTATAACCAATTTTCATTTAGGTACGCAACTGACATTTTAAAATTAGATAAGGTTTTTCCTCAAAGTAATGGCTTTCATCGGGCTCGCACGAACTTGCCGTTAATTAATTTTCCGGACCCTATTTTAGCGGTGTTGGTTTGTCTTATAAAATATCCTATGTCACAGACAGACATATATGGGACTTACGTTTTAGATGGGCCAGTCCTGTTATTTTCGTATATATCTAGTTATTTATGAGATCAATGATAGTATAATAGGTATCGTTTGTCTAAAGTCGACATGTGATGTGAATTGGCAGCTGGATATTGGCGCGTCTCCATAGATCAGTGCGCGCGAACAAATCAGTGTCCCGGCTCAATGTGCCGGGAAGAAATATATCGCAACGCCCAATTTGAATCCAGATGGATAGATGCGAGTTAGGAGTTGCATGTAAAAGGGAAACATTTTTTTACCCTTAGTCCGTTATACAGGCTTTCCCAGTCAACGTCATGCTAGCAGCAAAATAAAGCCTTTTTAATTCGGGGTCCGCCATGATCCTAGATTTAGATGGTCGGGTTATTACACTTCCATCTGACCTCCGTAACCATAATATGTACTAAAACGAACTAATTCCCGTCACTGTACTATTTCTGTTCTTAGTACATTGAGTACAATAGCAGCGCAGCGACAGCGAAGCGAGCCGATTGACCAACCGAGCGGCTCCACATTGGATCTGTCCGAGTAGGATAGCAAGAGGGAAGGAAACGGACCGATCTTGTGCGTGAAATAAACATGCCATATGCAATTGTGCGGGAGCAAGCGAGACGACGTAGTTTTGACGGGCCGTCCTGTCGAGAGCAGACCATAGATAGGTTATTTCCGTGTACTAAGAAGTAAAAGACCGAACTTCTCTCTTCCGGTTTGAACGATTGTACTAGTTCGCAGCGATCCGCGTATGAACGATCACGCACCATTTTACCATCCTGACAGAACCATACCAATATGCAGGTTTCCTCAGGCTGTTTTCGCTCACCGTACCGCAGTTCACAGGTAATTTATGTAAGTTAGAAAAATTGGTTACCTGGCGATCACTTCGGTTCAAACTTGATACCTCACGAACATTAGTCATAATCATCATAATCATAATATCTTATTGTTTACCGTGTTACAATTCATGACGAACTCATGAAGAGTCATGATGGCTACCCGTTTCGGAAATACCATAATTTCCCTGATGCGGTCCCCATACATACAGATAAGCTACGTAAAATTCAAATACGGTTTAATGTTTGTGCCTTACTAGGGAAACATTTTAATGCCATTTATTTTTTACATAAATCAATCGAATTTGCATCACACTAGTGAGTTATTAAGGTTGAAATTCTAAATACAAGTATTTGTTCGATAAACGCCTCTGTGGGTAAAAGGGCTAAATAACATAGGTAAGCTACACTACAACCTTAGCAACCCATGCTCTAAGGATTGCAATAACCCCTAGCCCGAAACATATTCATGTCAATAAATCAAATCTAAAAGCGTATTCACATATCGCGCAATTTTGGCATAGCTCTAATATTTGACAGTACGGCTGATCGCTGTCTGAGACCGGCTTAGCTTCATACGAGAGACATTTCAGAAACAAGCGGAGCTTACATGGGTCGATTTTCTATGCGATGTCTAGCCGCACCGCTGAAAATGTAAAAACGATTAGGCCGTAGATGACGATTAGGCTTTCGACTTTTGCCGTGCGGCGACAGGTCGCATGCGGCAAGTGACTAAACTCGACCGTGAGCGTTGTCCTAATAGAACACAATGGGGAAGATGCATGAAAATCAAAATGAGGTTTAAATGATATATTATGAAAGTAAATGTAAACAAAAGCATATCGCAGAAAAATCCAATAATTTTGACTATTCATATTTATTTTATTATGTGTCAAAATTAATGAAAAATATATATTGGTTTATAGTTTGATTTTAGTTTTCTGGACACCCTCATCAAATTTATGTCATGTTTTATTTCAACGATGTTGGTCTAAAAACAGTATTTTCGGAAATAATTGTAGATTTCGTTTAAGCGCCATACATTTTGTACAGTCTAACGAATGCTGTGACGTCATAGTTGTCGTCCATTTTGTACGGAGTGTTTTTGCGAGTGGTATGAACAATGACTTTTCAAAGCTTCATAACTCATAAAATAATCAACATAATAATGTGTTGCGTACATAGATCGGAGTCTATTACTCAGCAATTTCCAATAGAAGATGAAAAAAAAAAATGTGCATCGTCATTGCGCGATGATCGCTAATTCGCGGAAACTTTGTTCGTAAAAAAATCAAAAATACTGATGTCGAACAGGTTTCGTAATTGATTGCGCGAATGTCAACGCATTCTATTTGGACAACCCCTGAAAGTTAGTTGCGAGCAATCAGTCGCCGCATGAACTGTTATCGGTGTAACTGATTCAGGAATTATTTCGACGCCAGCCTGTAGAATGTCTATTCATTCTACTTGACGTTTTGAACCGAAATGAATTAGTGGCGTGCGATATTTATCAACTGTGAAAACGGCCGGCGTTGCTGTGCGGTTTTTAACCGACTTCAAAAAAAAAAGGAGGAGGTTCTCAATTCGGTTGTATTTTTTATATTTTTTTATGTTTGTTTCTTCAGAACTCCGTCATTTATAAACCGATTTCGAAAATTCTTTTTTTATTCGGTAGGGTATACCTCCAGTTTCGTCCCGTTGTAGTCAAAGTCGAGTTATGATGAGAGGATCTATGAGGAATTGATGGAAATCTTCAAATATTATAGGCAAACATAGAGCTATTTTAGTATGTTCTGTAATAACTCCAGCAGTTACGTTCCAAAAGCATTATTTGGTGAAGTGGAACCGTTGATGAAGACCATAGATGATCACCAGAACTCCTAAATGTCGAGCATTTCCCGTATGGTGATTAAATTGCTGTATAAAGTTCTGAAGCAACTTATGTCCATGAAAATTCATGTAGTAAAATTCAAGAACCAGGAGATCTCCTCAACGATTGACATCCTTGCACTGTGGAATGCAACAGTTTGTAAATGGTGATGAGCAATTGGCATTATGCTATTGTTACTTGATGTAGTAAATATGTGTCGTTAAATCACAGGATAATAAATAAAATGTGAAAAAAAGAAACTTACTTTTTAAAGGCTATTAGAAGTCTGTTTATTTATTTTATAAATTAAATTATTACTTGTATTAATTTTCTTTGTAAGTAGATAATAATGTGAGGCGATATGTTGTGGCTATAGTACGGTGGATCGACCCATGTAAACCCCGCTACATGCTTCTTACATCGTTTATTTTGATCGTTCAGAATAAATATAAAGTCCTTGTGATAAATCTATAACATCGAACGTGACCTAGAAGTCCTTCATCCTTGCGGTACAAAACTGTTATACTTATCAGTACCATTACAATGACTTTATGCAAACCGTTCTCATAATAGAAAACTATCGCTCGGTCCCTTTCACTTGTATTGGGAACATTTCCGAGTATTTCCGATACATTTCGATAGTGAGAACGGTTTGCATTCTGATATCAGATCAAAACATAAATGTGAAAAAGGGCCAAGGATCAAAGATCAGAATGGGTGCTAAGTTCCTTAGAGCTTTCTTAAATTATACCTTTAAAAAAGTACTACAACGTTTTAAAATTAATTCAACATTTTTTTTTATTTTCACTGATATTTAATTAATAACTTGGAAAGTTGTAATCTGACTTCTAATACTTCGAAAGCCTTTTATGGCATAAAGTACATATTGTAGTATTATGTAATCTGTGATATTGTTAATAGGTAAAATTTACAAGTATGGATGAAAATAAAACTTGCCAAGTTATTAATTAAATATCAGTGAAAATAACAAATTTTCTTTAACGGAAAGTGTTAATAATCTCATCTTTAATTCATCAATACATATAAAACAGTACCGTGACTCATTATAGACAACGCACAGCCTAAACGGGAGGTCCTAGAGGTTTCAGTGACTTTTTGAAACTCCATCCCTATAGGGATCACCCCTTTAGGGATAGGTGATAAAGTTTGTATGGAAAATACCGCAGGCGAAGCTGTGGCGGGTCCACTAGTACAATATAAACTTTAAAATTAAAAACCCAATAGAAATTAACCGGCTGTTTGCCGTTTTATTTTGAAAAGTTTAAACTGCATTTAGTTTGTTGGATGTAACTTTCTGCTTTTAAATTAGCATTAGCTGAAAACTTAACTGGGAATTAAAGCTATCTTGAGGAGTTCGGGTGCTTGGCTTTAGTTCATTACTCTGTCTCGTAAATTAAAAGTCGTGGGTTCAAATCCCGTCGGATTTAAAAGTTATAATAATTTGTTAAACATTGTTTTGCCCCTTACAACCTTTACATTATTATCTGTAATAATCAGATCATCAACACGCACGGATCCAGCCTTCAAAAAAAACACCCGAAAATCGGCCAAGCGTGAGTCGGAATATCGATCGTGAGAGAGTTATATAATAAATAACTCTCTCATGATCGCTATAGTGCATTCCTAGACTGAAAAAACCGACTTCAAAAACCCTTTGAAAAGTAAGAAATAATACCCTTCGTAAGTAAATTACGTAGAAACGTCAGATATATTGTTGATTAAGTGATACATTAAATATATCGAACTCGGTGTGAAGTAAATGAACACAGTATGAGGGATGGATTACCTAAATTTTACTTGTCACCAACTTCGATACATTTAATGTATCACTTAATCAACAATATATCTGACGTTTCTACGTAATTTACTTACGAAGGGCATTATTTCTTACTTTTCAAAGGGTTTTCGAAGTAGGTTTTTTATTTGTTAAGTTTTTATTTTTATTTCACTTTTTTTAGTGATTATCATATGTGATTTAACGACACACATCAACAACACCAAGTAACAATAACATAATGCCAATTGCTCATCACCCTTTACAAACTGTTGCTATCCAAGATGAGGAGTTCTCCTGGTTCTTCATCACCGCTTCTATTTTACCACATGAATTTTTATGAGCATAAGTTGCTTTCCAACCTTATACAGAAATCTAATCGCCACCCGTGAAATACTTTTCATTGAAGAGTTCCGGTGGTCACCCGTGGTCTTCATCATCAGTTCCACTTCACCAAATAATGTTTTGGAATCGTAACTACTTGAGTCATGTAAGAAAATATTAAAATTTCTATATGCGTGCCTATAACATTTGAGGAGTTCCTTTGATTCCTCATAGATCCTGTCATCAGACCTCTACTTTGATCACAACGGGACCAATTTGGAGAAATACCCTATCGTTTAAAAAAAGAATTATGCAAATCGGTCTAGCCATCTCCGAGTAATCGGTGAACACACATATAAAAATAAAGCAAATATATGCATCGAATTGAGAACCTCCTCCTTCGGTTTTTTGGAAGTCGGTAACAAAAAAAAAAAAACAAATATACGCGTAGAATTGAGAACCTCCTCCTTCGGAATTTTTGAAGTCGGTTAAAAATAAAGCAAATATATGCTTCGAATTGAGAACCTCCTCCTTCGGTTTTTTTGAAGTCGGTTAAAAAAAGGAAGGTGAGACAGTCGACCAAGTGACTTATTTCGGACAGAGCTTGCAAAGCTGTTTGTAAACATAAAACAAATCAAAGCAATCACATATAATTTACAAAGCTGTTATATTTTCAAATTAGTCTCGGTTGTATGTAGCCGTATAATTGTAGACAAGCCAAATTGGTACTTTGCTGGCACTTCGTGTTTTCCGTGTACAAAGGACGTCACAAGTCTATTATAGTTGTGGGCATGCCCATCGTGCCCACAACGGTGAATCCGCGCTTGGTCATCAATCATCATCATAGCCTATAAAGATCCCATTTCTGGGCACTCTCCACAAGCGGGACCGGTGCGGATTGGGGATCTCACACGTCGTTGAATTACTTCGCAGATACGTGTAGGCTACCTCACGAGGTTTTCCTCTACAGGAAAGTGTTAAATATTAAATACAATTCCCAGAGAAATCCAGCAGAGTAAGCCGGGAATTAACCCGCAGTCCTGCTTTCAAACATTTACACAGACACACAATTTCGCATTTATAATACTAGTAGGATATTCATTAAGATGAGTGTGAACCTACGGCTTTTCATACAAAAGGCGATAACAATTTCCACCCCTTAAATGTTAACCGATGTTGACCAATTTTTAACAGGTTGTCAGTCAGAACAAAATCTAGGTCTATACGTTTTGATTTTTTCAATATAATCAATAAATTCAGTTTTATTGTTGTTTCAGTATTCTCATACAAAACTAATTTCGGCCATTATTTAACTTTGTTGTTATTTAATCAAAGTTCAAAAAACGTACAGACCTAGATTTTGTTCTGACTAATAACTTATCAAAAATTGGTCAAAATCGGTTAACATTTAAGGGAGAATTTTAAAAAAATTATACCTGATTAAGGCGTAGTTAAGTTAAAAAAGTACCTGTGCGCTACGAGAATTAGCCATACAATTGTATGGTATTAGGTACTTTTTTTTTTGTAATTCACCCTTAAGGGGTGGAAATTGTTATCGCCTTTTGTATGAAAAGGGTGATTTTTGCCGTTGGTCCACAGTCCTCAACATGTGTTGCTGTGCAAAAACATGTTGGGACTTATACAAAATACTCTATTATCTGACGCTTATTCACAGGAACTTCGAAGGAACTGATCAAGACAGATTATGAAAGTTCTTAACGATCTATTGAGAAAACTTCCCCTTCAGACACCTCGTCTTTGGTTTAGTATACATCATCTGATTAAGAATCAACTAACTTTCTCCATGTTAGTCAGTAGGGATTATTGTGCACAGCGCCATCTACCGAGGAGTAGCATTTCTCATATTTCATGTATTTATAAAGATTCCTACAAATCCTTCTAGAATATGGGGATAAAAAGTATTTTATAGTCATCTCAATATAATACACTACATTTGTGCCCCTTTTAACCTTTTGAACTAGATTTTAGATTAGACTTTCTAAAATCTAGTTCAAAAGATTTTCGAACGCCACGGCTGAGTGCGCGAAAGCGCGCCTCGGACGCCGAGTGACGGCTGTAGCCGACAAAATGTATGGAAAATGGCATGCCGTGCTGTCAGGGGCGCTAAAGTCTGCTGTCAGCTACAGCCGACTGTTGCGTTCAAAATGTTAAGTATCACGTACGTAAGTATACTATACGGTGTTGCCAAATTATTTCATTACAGACTTAACTTGGATGGACTTTTAGCACAAAAGCCGTGTTGCCGACGAGAACAAAACATACGTTTGAATCAGTGATTGCAAACATCCCGTTTGTTGTGATGCTGGTCGCAGCGGCCGGTCGCAAATAAACGTTTTGTATTCCATCTGTCGCCGTAGATATAGAAGCCGCGGAGTATAGAAAAATGGAGGTCATAAAGTCGTTTGTTTAAGGGTTGCGTACCTGAAGGGATCAACGGACCCTATTACTGAGTCTACGACTTACATCCGTCTGTCAGGGGCCTCGGTCTTAGCAACGACCGTATTGACAGTATCTAGAGTTGGCATTTTTACGGATTATGTGTAGTTATGGTATGAATACTCATACTGGAAAATAATAAAAATATCACTTTAAAACGAAATGTCAAACTCGTACAAACAACGACACATCCGCGGTTTCGGCATTTGAGTGACGATATAGTAAACCACTTAGCAGTACCCAATAGAAGACCTGGCATTGCAAGGGTTAACACTAATTACATAGTATAAAGAGGGGGAAGTAAGTTATCTTCATACAAACGCACCGCGCGCGGCTTGTATGTGTGCGCCAAAGTACCTATCTATGTGTCGCCGCACGCACACTTAAACAAATCTCGACCCGCTTAGTAAGCTTAGTAAGGGGAAACGGGTCGAGATTTTGTTTAATTGTGCGTGCGGCGATGCACAGATACTTTGGCGCACACATACAAGCCGCGCGCGGTGCGTTTGTATGAAGATAACCTACCTCCCTTCTCTTTATACTATGCTAATTATGTCACTAACATTAAGGCAAGTATGGGTTTAAAGTCGCCTAAATTTAAGATTCCCTAAACTTAAAATGAGAAACGTCAAACCCGATTTTGTAGAACATCAGACCACGGTCTTACATACAAGTCTTGCAACTCTGGGCTTAAACGGGCGCCTCTAAACGTTACAAGCCGCCAGCGTCGCTGTGATCGAAGGATATACGTAGCGACGACGAAGATGAGATACACGCGCATTGAACCCTAACCCAAAAATCTCATTATATATAATTTTTGAAAATAAATTTTGTTTTTTATTAATGGAAATGATCTTAAATTGACAAAAAATAGGGTTTGTTTGGAATCCCACGATCGCAGCGCCAGCTGCTGCTCAATTCAGTAACACCAATTGATATCGCTTTCGTGAAAAGTAAACCAATTGTACCCTTATTTACACAGAGTGAAGACTAAATTGGTTTGCATTTCGAGCCAAACCGATACCAATTGTGCTGCGTAATTAAGCTGCTGGTTTTAATTCAATGGTGGAGCCACTGCGTCCTATTAAAATTCTGCTCAGTTGCAAGAGTTGTATGTAAAAGCGTGCATCAGATATTTCTTATTTCAAATTCAAAGACTTTTAAATTTCCGAATACTTTTTCGAATCGGCCCCATTGAGCTTTACAAAGAAATAAAATTTATACCTATATCTAAGTGGGAAATAGCATTGACATGATGTCTAAGCCTAATGTATGTCTAAGAATTATTGACTGTCTTTCTGTCTTAATGTTTGTTTCGATCCGAATAGGTTAGGCACCGAAACAGCTGAATGGATTATATGAATAGATAGTTAAAGATATTTTAGCTTAGTTAATGGATATTTTTATTTTTAAAAGGCACATATATGATATGGCCTGGAATATTACGGATTCCATTTTGAAGCATTGTTGGTTGTTACCAAAATTTAGTTTCATTCATTCGAGTGAAAAAATCGTTCGTTCGTTATGTTCGCTGCTGCACAGACAGGCGTTGTAGCGGCAGCAACGGAACTGTTTACATTGAATTTGCGTAAGAGCGTAGCTGGGCAGAAGACCGTTAATCCGTTAATCGTTAATTAACTAAGTTAAAATTTCGAGTTATCAATTAACTTTTAAGTTACTTTAAAAAACGTTAACGGACTCATTAACTTCCGTTAAAACAATTAAAGTCCGTTAATCGTTAATAAAGTAGGTATTCTCAAAAGGAAACCGGGCGGACCGTATATATTGATGTTTATAAAGGGGAATCTCTAAATAATTAGGTATTATTACAAACTCTAATGTTTCACCCTTCTTTCATAATTTTTTCATGTCCTGCCTCTTCATACCAACATTTTTTATACGTAAATCACAACGCAATGACATATAAAACGCAATTTATATCACGAGTTAACGATTAACGTTAACTTACGTAAAATTTTCGGAATTGTAATGCTGTAACGTTTAACGAAGTTAACTTTCTTAGTAACGGATTAGCGATTAACTAAATTAACTATTTGATTAACGGTGCCGAGCTATGCGTAAGAGTACCTACCTATAACTCACGCTGACGTAACCAGATATCGAGGTAACCCCCTGTGAACCCTGTGTGGTAACCCACTACACACTCAAGGTATGGTAGTGCAGCAGGACCAACAACCTTCATTGTCATCATCATTTCAGCCGAAAGACGTCCAATGCTGGACATAGGCCTCCTCCAATGATCACCACTACCGATTCTGTGATTTGGGCTTGTTTAGTAATGAACCAAAAAAAAAAAAACAAATATACGCGTCGAATTGAGAACCTGCTCCTTCGGTTTTTTTGAAGTCGGTTAAAAAACAGGACAAGTGCGAGTTAAACTCGCGTGGAGAGGGTTCCTTTCCGTACATGATTATCTGAAATTTCCAATGTCACTTTATATACCATAGACTTCTTACCTACAGGTTTTCGTGTAATCTATAGCTAAAGAACTATTTTCTGTATTTTTTTCAAAATTTTAGGCCCAGTAGTTTCGGAGATAAATTTTCGCCTATTTACCTAAATAACTTCCATACTATTTAACTTAAAATTCTAAAAAAAAATTAAGATTATCACAACGAGACTTTTCATTTGGTAGGTACGCAAAACGTTTTCTTTTAATTTTCTAATTTACCCCGCTAGAAGTGCTTAAAATTCATTTATTTAGATTACAAATCCGTATTCCGGTCACCGACTAACATATGCGTACCAAATTTCAACTCAATCGGTCAATTACTTTCGTAGCAAATTGGCTGTGACGAACGGACAGACAGACTCACGAGTGATCCTATAAGGGTTCCCTTTTTCGTTTTGAGCTACGGAACCCTAAAAACTAATTCCTGTCACAGTATTAGAACGAATAATCTATCCTAACCTAACCTAACCTAACGTTTCTACTAAGTACATTTAATACAATAGGTGGAGCGAGCAGTGACAGCGAAGCGATCCAATTAACCGACCGAACGTCGCCACATTGGCTCTGTCCAAGTAAGATAGCAAGACGGAAGGAAACGGACCGCTCTTGTGCGTGAACTAAACATGTATATACAATTGTGCGGGAGAAAGCGAGACGACGGAGATTTGACGGGCCGTCCTGTCGGGAGCAGACCATAGATAGATTATTTCAGTATACTACTGTACTAAAATAACTAAAAAAGCGAACCAGTAAGTAGATTTGCACGATTGTACTAGTTCAGAGCGAACCGCGCAGTGAACGAACACGCACAACTCTACTGTGCTCCTCGCATCCAGCGGAGTCCCGCAATCTTCACCAGGGGCCCTAACATGCAAGACACAAGGATAAGTTAAACCGTCTTATCTCTAAGTGCGTCTCTCTCACACTAGTACCGACGAAAGATATAGTCATAGAAATAAACGGGTTTAACTTATCTTTGTGTCTTGCATGTTAGGGCCGCTGGTCGTTCGTCCATGCTGCGGCTTCCAGCACGTGTCGCCACTCAAGGCCTCTACAACTCCATCGACCATCTTTTCTAAGAGCAATGTGCCCCGCCCACTGCCACTTAAGTTTAGCAATTCTTTGGCCTAATATTGGTTACTCTAGACAAGATCTCTGGCTGGTCTCCTGATTTCTAATTCGATCTCGCAGCATAAAATTATATAATAACAATGTTTTGTGATATTATGCCGACGGTACACAACAAATTTAATTAAAACCAACAGAGCAATCAAACCAGTTGTGAACTAATTCTGATCATATGTCCTACAATAGATTTAACAATAGTTATATTCATAGTTCTATAACCATCACCCTCGAGATTTTTAGCAAAATCAACTGTAGTAGTGTGTTGATAAACAGCTTAGATTTGTCTGATAGACAAGCGATTGCTTCCAATTTTACTAGAAAATTGTAATTACTTTGCTATTCCTCGAGCACAGTGAGGTTAAATCGTGCAAATAGCGGCGCTTGTGTTAATTATATACAGGATGGGCCATAAGACTTTGCAAATAGCAACACAGATTTTTTCTAAACTATTAATTGTGCGGTACAAAGGATGATCGGAAATTAAACGCCATTTTGTATATTTTTGACTACAATACACCATTTCACGGGAAAGCAACGTGGTTATTGTGATAAACACTTTTCAAAAAAAAACGGAAAAGTGCGAGTTAAACTCCCGTGGAGAGCGTTCCGTGATTATATGAAATTTACTATGTTACTTGAAATACCATACACTTTTTGAAGGTTTTCCTGTAATCTTTAGGTAATGAACTATTTTTTCTATATTTTTAAAAAGTTTAGGTCCAGTGGTTTTGGCGATAAGGAGGGGGAGGGGGGTAATGGTAAATTTTTGCCTATTTTCCTAAATAACTTCAACACCGTTTATTTTAAAATTATAAAAAAAAATTAAGATCCTCATAACGAGCCCTTTCATTTGATATGTCACCCGCCATATTTTGCAAAACGTACCTACCAGAAATGATGATTGTCAGTATCTTTCGATACAATTGCATAGTAGGTTGCGTGAGTGCCAGCAACAATACGGAGCTCATTTATGCGACATTGTTTATACAGATAAAAAAATATTTTATGCTTATTACTTATAATAAATACAAATAAAATAGCATTTGTAGTTTGGCCTCTATCATGTTTCTAAAACTGCAAAAACTTAGGGCCCACCCTGTATGTTTATTCACGCAATTTACCCTCCCACCACAACTACAACCACCACCATAACCACCAAAAATACCGCTCGACGCGTGTTTTGACTCTCTACGAGGCATTCTCAGAAGAAGTTGATAGTCCGACGCTCGGTCAAAGAACACAAGCGCCGCTATTTACACGATTTACCCTCACTGCGTTCGCGGAATAGCAAAGTAATTTTTTTATAATTTTCTAGTATAATATGGATTGCATCATACCATCTTAGGACTAATTAATCGAACGTGGCCACAAGTAGTCTTGTGGCTCTGCCCACCCCATTAGGGATTTCGGGCGTGATAATATGTATGTATGTATGTATGTAATATGGATTTCCGCAAAGTAACGCCTGAATCTATTAGCTTCCAGTTTTGTTTGTAAAAGCGTAATAAAGAAAACCGGCCAAGTGTGAGTTGGACTCGCGCACGAAGGGTTCCGTACCATTATCTAGAAAAAGCAGCTTTATTTGCTAGTAAAATTTAGGCTAAGCGCTTTCTTTTGGATATTTGGAACCTATATTATAATGAACTCCATAATTACTCGTAATCACCGACATTTGTACCTAAAACCTAAAATTAATTACAATCGACGCAATTAGCAAAATTACAGGCCAGTTAAGGGTTATTTGACTGATTTATTGAAGCGTTTATACCTATATGTATTACTGACAGAAATTTAGAGTACCTATTCATTAACCTAAAGGTAAATTTTAGTTGAAATTCACGCATTTTCGTAAAAGTGAGCTAGTTAAATTGTATAAATAATTAATATGGATAAATTCTTGAATTGGATAATAAAGTTATTCACATTATTTCGCTATCATGGTGTACAAGATACGGCGTATCTTAAATTGGGTCGCCGACTTAGGCTGCTCGGAACGAGGATCGCAACCCTTGTGGGTAGCGATGCTCGTCCCAAGTCGTACTTGGTTCAGCGGATTTCGTTAGCCATACAGCCAGCGCGGTAATGCTTCTAGTGGATAAGTAATTATGCTGCTAGCATAGCTGGGCACAAGACCGTTAATCCGTTAGTCGTTAAGTAATGAAGTTAAAATTTCATGTAACGGATTAACTTTTAAGTTAACTTCAAACATTGTTAACGGACTCATTAACTAAACAATTAAAGTCCTGTAAAGTTTAATTAAGTAAGTACATGGAAAAAAATGATGTCTTGAATCTAGACAATATCGCCTTGGTCAAGACAATCCGTGATTTCCATATAACGGAACATATAAGTATTTTCTTGAACCAAGAATATTATATTCTTGTTTGAAGTAATTGGTTTTTTTGGCTCAAGATATTATTCGCAGGCTAAGTAAATATATTTTTACATTTAAACAATACTTATTTCCATTTCCATATTCTTGAATAAAAATATCATTTTTTTCCGTGTACTATTTGCCAAAAGGACACCGCACAGCTTATGTCAGGTAGCTTCTGATTTAAATTTGATCTCTAAATAATACGTATTATTACAAACTCTAATACAATACCCTATTTTTACTAGTGTTTCATGTCCTGCCTAAACTTCCAATAGCACATACCTACCGACATTTTTCATAAGTAAATTAACGCAACGACATAAAATCCAATTTCTATCACGAGTTAACGTTAACTTCCGTTCAATCTTTCGAAATGTAACGCTTTAATGTTTCACGAAGTTTACTTTTTTCGTAATGGATTACCAATTAACTAAGTTAACTATTTGATTAACGCCCAGCTAATGCTGCTCTCCAAAAAAGATCCTGAGTTCAACATATCTCAAAATTATTCAATCTTCATAATGTAGGTAGTTTCCTTTGCTTCGTGTGATCATTAAGAATTGTTAATAAGGAAATATGCTGATACGCTTGTGCCAAACTAAATATGCAATTTAATAACTAAAATCACACCCCTTTGAATACTTACCAACAAACTAAGCTAATAATTCTGCATAACGACTTTGTTATTCAAGACATTCAAGTAAGAACTTAAAACTAACATCCAAACATTTGAAAGCTCCGATAAGCCAGCTTTATGGGAATCTTCAAAGAGCTTTTTATAACTTCCGATTGGAGCAGAAATAGTTTTAATTTCAAAGTACAAGCCCGTCCTTTCATTTCAATCCGATGGCTTTCAAGGGAATTTCTACTTCAGTTCTCTTTATAAAAGTTGGTCGCAAATGTTTGGTACGTACGTACATACAAGTATGGGTTTTTGTTTATTAATTTTGTTTATGTGAGTTAATATTAAGGATTCCTCTTCATTTTAGGTTTGCACCAATTGTACTTTTCTGAATATATTTTGTAATAGTTTGTGTCAAACGCCTAATGAAAGTACTACTTGCATCATCATCATTATTATCATCACTTCCATTGCCTAGGACCCGGTAGTCGGTTTCTCGTTTCATATCATTTCATATTTCATTTATTCATAAAACAACCAATGATGTTTGAAAATAGAACAGCCTGAAGATAAAAGAAAAAAAGGGGTTAAGCGAAAAAACTTGTTACTATCTTAGCGCATATAGCGGCTTCGAACAGTGAAAGCGGTCAATTAAAATATTATAATAATGTTGGTGAATAGAATATATTTTAATAGGGGCTCGAAATATGGTAATTTTTCTACCATTGTCAGTTTCCTGTTCAAAACGTTGAAAACTCGGAACACAATCATTGTGACCACCGTTTTAGTAGCTGCTTTAATTTTATTTGTTGTATCCAGTTATTTCTTGGTTGGCGGTCTTTGAAAATGAATTAAAGCAAAAAGTAACCAGATTCATAATATATGGAGCCGTTGGACTGACAACAACTAAAATACTTTTAGAATATATTTTTTTCAACGACACTATGGTATATTGCGTCGAAAGCTACTTATATGCTCTTTCTTTTTATAACAGCTTTTCCAACTTTACCAGTATCACCTGGAAAATAAACCAGATTAGGGTATCGTTGCTTTCCATTTGCTTTTTCCTGGTTTTTAAATTGTACACGTCTTAATTTATATTGTCTTCTGTTTTTTACATGTTTATCTTGTCCTGATTTTATCCTTCGTAGTCGAATAGTTTTAAAATGATCTGGTTTTATTCGTTTACTATAATCCGTTTTTTTAAATTGTTGGTCTTCTATATCTCGTTTTCTTCGAATGGCTGAATTTTTTATGTTTATGTATTTAACTGTCCTGTCGCGGTTTGCCGATTTTCGAATAGATTTCTTCGCAATTGGGGTCCCATATTTAAAGTACCCCATCGGCCCTGTTCGTAGTTGTGCCAGTAGCTGCCGGTAATACTTTATTAGCGTTATTTCATTTAAAAGATATTGAATTTTCCCGTACTTTTCTTTAATTTCTAGTAACTTCTCAGGATTATCGCCTTTATCTTCATCGTGATTCGACTTTGATCGCTGTCGAACAGTTTCAAAATAGCCTGATTGTATTCCCTTACCAAAATCCGTTTTTCCAATGTGTTCATCTTTTGAGCCTTGTTTTTTTTGTTTATGCTTTCGAATCCAGGCCAACTTTTCTTTTTTATTTTGATAGTAAGCTGTCGTCTGGTATTTCGTAGGTTTTTGGAAAGTATTCTTCTTAGTTTCACTCCTATTTTTAAAGTATATTTTTAGAGCTTCTTTTAGTTGTTGATGTAGCAACTGGTTGTCTTGGGCTAACGCTATTCGCATCAAAAGATTATGAATTTTATTAGAAACTACTTCATTACCTTGTAATTTGACAGGATTATGATTATGACTTTCATGTTCATCATGTTTTGACTTATCTTTGTGGTAATTGTCTTTCCGTTTCCAACCGTTCTGAAGGTTTCGTCGTTCATGGATCAGAGGTTCCTTATCAGGAACCATTAAGACTAAAACAGGTTGGGATGGCGTCACCTTGGCGGGCATTGTCATGGTCATAACTTCTAGAGGTATCGCGCATATTGCAAGCTGAATATGCGAATACACTGTAAAAAAAAAATAGTAAAAAATTATAACCTTTAAGTATAAGTAATTAAGATATTTAAAAAAGACGTTTTAAATGGAAATTTATCAGCAGATAGTGGCTCTAAATCAGACTAGCGGTATCGAAAGTATTCGTTTGTTCTTTTCGATATCATTTAAGGTCGAAGAAATGTTGAGCAAAGTTTTATCGAAAATACGAATTTGCTATTTTATTTATACACACTCATAAACCTGATCAAGAAACTTGAGACGTCAGAACATTACTTATTAGGTTAACAAGAAATCAAATGTAATATATTTATAGTATGCGCAATATCAAAGTGCTAATAAAAATATTCAAAATTATATTAGTACTTACGTAGGAAAACGCTCCAGCCAATAGTAAAAAACATGAAGGTATATCCACTATTTCACGCAAAGTCAAACATGTTCACGATAAAATAATATTTTACAATACGAGCGCAGCTGTAATTGGACCGAGCCTTATCGATGAAAACCCATTTCGATTCCAAATTTGAACTTAAACCGTTGTAGTGTTATTTAAAATTGGAACGCTGTAACTGGAATGTTTTTTGAATATTTCATTACCTTTTTTAGTCGATTATTCAAGTAATTACGTATACTGATTAATTTATTTGACCCTTATCCGGGTAGAGGCGTTTTATCGACCTCATACATGTTTTTGGAATTTCAACCTTTCATAGTATAACACAAATTTGATTGTATTTAAGTGAAAAATAACTTGCTTTTGAATCATTCGCCTGTAATAGAACACACACACACACACACATTGGACATTGATCTGTATTTCAATTTTACGTAGGTATCATATCTGTACGTATGGGACCCGCTTAAGGGTTAATGGAATGCTCTAGAAAACGTAGAGCACTGAACATGCCTCACAAGTTTTCAAGTGAACGTAAAAATAAATTGATGAGCATCGCAATGAGTTTTAATTCATTTAAAACATCATCATTAAACTTTTACTACTATTCGATTACGAACAGTTTTTTTAAGTAGAATCAAATCCCATATCAGTCTTGTAAAATTTTCTGGGACAAATGCGATATTTCTATACTTTCTTGGCTTGACATAAATAATATTTGTTAAGAAAAACTACAAGAAAATCCCATTAGCCTTCGAGGCCGACTGCCCGCAAAGTAAAGCATGTTTTTTCTTTATTTGTAGACTCATTTCTTGAATTATTACCTAAAAGTTGTTTTTTGAAGATAAATACTCCTGATTATAATACAAGAAACGAACCATTGAATTGAATTATATTTCTAATACATGTATTTAATCTATATCTATAAAAATGAATTGCTGTTCGTTAGTCTCACTAAAACTCGAGAACGGCTGAACGGATTTATCTTATCTTAGTCTTGAAATGTTCGTGGAGGTCTAGGGAAGGTTTAAAAGTACATAGGTTACTTAAATTATTATTCTTCGCAGACGAAGTCGCGGGCACCAGCTAGTATAGTATAAATTTATAAGAGTCCAACAGAATTTCTCGCCGGAAGTAACGCCGCAAACTGCTTTAGTCTTATGCAGTAAGAGTTTTGTCCATAGAAAAGTTAGTAGGTCTAAATATAACCTACCTATTTATTTCAGACAAAATTTCGAAGAAGCTGCTGCAAGAAACTGCGGACCGGAGAGCTTGCAGCTTCCTCGCACAACGCATTAGCATTGCGATATAGCGAGGAAACGCTGCCAGCAACTTCGGCTCAATTCTTAGATTATTAAAATTGTATAAAGTATCATTTACAAACCATATAATAGTGAATAATAGGAAACATCTTGATGATAATCATCGTTTACATCTAATATAACTTACATTACGTAGGACGACGCAGAGTTGTATTGTAGTTCCAGTTACTTTCCTGATTTCTTTACGAATTTAACACCGAATTTACTAACTACAGATTTCCACTTGCTACAAGCTACAAGGTACCCTAAAAGTAGGAGTGGCATCCGTACAACTTGGAAACTTTTTAATTAACTGAATACCAACCTAGTAGAGAGGATTCTTTCTTTAAACTTCATCACCAAGATATTTTAATCCTTTTCTTTTTAATCTAGTACCTACGTTATAAATTAGACGTTTGAAACTTTATTGAAAAAGACTATTTTTAATTCCATTTCTATAATTTTAATTTCGTTTACTTGAGAAAAGTCAGAATGTGCCAAGCGTTTATTAAATTCTCTTTTGAAATTTAACATTGAACAGACGAATCTACATGTAAGGTTTACTCAAAAAAAATTGTATCCGGATATCGAGCTCATATTTAAACGACGCACAAAAAAGGAAACCATTATATTATGCTCCGTATTTAGCTTACTAAATTAAATATGCTAAGGCGACACAGTTTTAACATAATATCAAATTTTATGAAAGAAATGCCACATTGCATTGCCTGATGTGCATAAATCGTCCACGTACACAGATTTCACTTCATTGGATTAGATTATTCGACTTTGTATCCATTGCGCTTCTTCCACATTATTTCAAAAAAAAACACACTCACCGACAAGAAACAACCAATAATCCACGCATAAAACACTCCAGCTACTTGCGCCAGTGTAATGGCACATCCTGATTCACAACTATAGCTATTGCTAATGGCATTTTTATTTGCACTCTCTGCTTTTGCTATCACCGTTATACCAATTGCTTCTTTAAATAGTTGCATACAAATACCAGCTTCGAACAGCTTATTCAAAATTTTTCGGATCCCAAAGACTAATGGACTATCTTTCCTGATTAACATCTCTTGGTATACTGTAAGTACATTCTGTGTAGCTCTTAAAATCTTAGCCTCATCGTTGATAGCTGTTGTAGCCTGCATTTTGTAGAAGTATTGGTCTAAAATTACAGTTAAACCGTTGAACACTAGAGTTTTGTTTTGACAATCTTGAAAGTCACCGCATTGTGCAGACGTATTGGCAAACGCCGTGTATAGCTCTTCTTGTACGAAATCCTTGTTTGTTGGGTGGAGGTAAGGAGTTCGCCCAGATGTAATAATTTCGTCGTTGGTCTTAAAAATATCTGAAGGCCGATCGATTGTGAGAAAACCGAACAGCTGAATGCTCATATAGGCTGACAAATAAATGCTCAATATTAAAAAGAATATGTCCAAAATCTTTTGCTTTATAGATCTGGGTTGTTGAAGCGAAGCGACGCCTAAGAGAGCGCCCCAACTATATAACAAAATGTCCTTGATTTGAATTCGTTCGTAGTCGTATTTACGAAACAAATATGACAAAGTGGAGTAACAGATATAGAGGATTAAAAATAGATAAATCCCGTGAAGTTTATGTACCAAATTGTACCAAGATCTACTAGGTCTGTTTGTTGCGTATATCCACATAACTGCTCGTCTAGTGTAGATGCCCGAATATGATACAAGATCTCCATATATGTTGTAGAGACCTCCGGCACAGGCATCCAAGCTGCCATTTACAATGAACTCCAAAAACTCTCTTTTGGTAAATGGATTCTCTTCATCTCTATGTATGTAATACCATTTCAGAGTAGCATTGAAGTAAGTTGCGATTATTTTCATTATCTCCACATCTGATCCTTCTATTTCGTCTACCAAATCGTAATTTTTTAACTTATCCTTATTGGGTATTTTTGAAAAAGGAAACATTGTAGCCATGCCCACTTTAACAGGACATCGTTTGAAATCAACCCGAACTCCATCCAGGAACACGACGTTGGTTTTCAATGAGCCGTCACGACAAACATTAATTTGCTTTAATTCTACTTCCACCAGTTTGCATGATTTTTCATCCACTATAGGTATAAAAGATTCTATACTATGTTCATTGCTCGTCGAATCTCGTAAAAGATACGTAATATCGCGTTCAACGTATTTGTGTCCAAAATCTTGTAATTGAGTGAATGATTCATTGGAATATTCAGAAACTACAATCAAGTGTTTAACCTTTTTAGTGACATCGTGCATATTAAAATTTAAAAGAGAATCACAGTCTTTAAAATGTACAATGACAATAACGTTGCCATCGAATACGTCATACGTTTGATTGACATGATGATTATATTTGTCCTGAATCACTATGGGTACTTCATTTTGCGCAAACATCTTAATCATTTTCTTAGCAATTCGGTCATCATTTTCATCACGATTGTCTATTACAACAATTATGGTTGGCGCGAAGAAATTTGTGATTTGGGTGAGATCTATTACACAGTCTACATATTTATCTTCAAAATTGCTATTTAAATCAACGTTTTGAGACAGGCGAATATTTTCCAACGCTCTTCCATTTTGAAAAAGCAAATATAGGATTAATGTAACTAATTTGTTTTTCCACATGTCTGTCGGACTATAACAGCAGCAACTATGAACAGAAATAAAAATCTAGTCTTTTCTTTAATCTCTCGTAAACATCTAAAGTATGAATGCCATTAACGCTACATAGTTGCTTGAAACATGTTTTTGGTAAAAGCCATCACTATTTTACCCAGACGTTTTAAATTCTGAATTACAGTATACGTTGTGACAAAATGGACGTCCCGCGTTAAACATCTCTTGATACGGAAGGCTTTTAAATGTACACGACTATACTTTTAAGTTTTAAATGTTGTATCTATAAGTAACTTTAACTACACAAGTGTTTCAGTATTCGCCAAAAGCTTTAGTTTGGTAACATGGTGACAAAGACCATATATCCTATAGACTCCGCATCCTCAGCGAGACGAAAAACTATAAACGGCGGGGCTACGGGCAGGCAAGCGTTATGCATATGCTGAAACGGACCAATCCACGTCCCACAATGTTGGTAGATTTATTTGCTAATAAAAGCTAAGCGGTGTCTTTAGGATATAAGCATTTATTGTTATGGTCTGTTCATGGTAAGATGTAAAATGAGTATTATTTACTATAAATGTGTATGTAATTTGTAGTGGTAGAGCCAAACAGTAATCCTCACTAGATGACCGACCGGCCGACCGGGGTAGTACCAATCTCTCACAGAATATCGGCGTAAAGTAATAGCTTGCTATTGTGTTTCGTACGGTGCGTGATGAGATCCGGAGACCTATTCCCTCATCCCCATCTCATCCCCATTCCCCATTCACTCTAGACTGGCAACGCATTGGCAGCACCTCTAGTGTTGCAGATGTCCATAGGCGGCGGTGACCACTTTCCATCAGGTGGGCCTGTTTGTCAGTCAATTGACATAAAAACACATAAAATACGATCTCTAAAAATACTGATTTCATAAAAAAAAAATATAACAGTTCTTTATTCCAAAATTTATGTTCAATTGTGTTAAAAGTAACCAAGCCTTATTGCTATGGCCATAAGAACTCATTTTTAGGGTTCCGTAGCCAAATGGCAAAAAACGGAATCCTTATGGATTCGTCATGTGCAGTCTGTCTGTCCGTCCGTATGTCACAGACACTTTTTTCCGAAACTATAAGAACTATACTGTTGAAACTTGGTAAGTAGATGTATTCTGTGAACCGCATTAAGATTTCCACACAAAAATAGAAAAAAAAAGCAATAAATTTTGGGCGTTCCCCATACTTAGAAATGAAACTCAAAAATTTGTTTTCATCAAACCCATACGTGTGGGGTATCTATGGATAGGTCTTCAAAACTGATATTGAGGTTTCTAATATCATTTTAAGGGTTCCGTACCTCAAAAGGAAAAAAGGAACCCTTATAGGATCACTCGGTTGTCCGTCTGTCTGTCTGTCTGTCTGTCTGTCTGTCTGTCAAGACCTTTTTCTCAGGAACGCGTGGAGGTATCAAGTTAAAATTAATATCAAATACACAGGTCTGCAATTCCTTGAAGCTGTAAAAAAATCAACCTTCTAAGTCATCGCAATCAAAATATATGGCCGTTTATGTCTCATATTTTGATGCTTTCAAGGGAATCCAAAAGGAATCAAAACCTATAGGGTACTTCCCGTTGACCTAGAATCATGAAATTTGGCAAGAAGCAGTGTCTTACAGCACAAGTAAAGGAAAAAGAAAACCGTGAATTTGTAATTACATCACATAAAAACGTTAAACGGAATAACCTTTGCAAAGTCGTAAAACACTCTACGATTGAACGAAGATAGGAGCTTGCGAAAGTTATTTCTCGTCTTATTTCATAGGTAGGTTGTAAATGGTTATTTTCTAAACTGAATAGTTTGCGCGAGAGACACTTCCAAATTGGTAAAATGTGTCCCCCCTGTAAGTTCTAAAATAAGAGAATGATAAACAAAAAAAAAATATATAATGTACATTACCATGTAAACTTCCACCGAAAATTGGTTTGAATGAGATCTAGTAAGTATTTTTTTTAATACGTCATAAATCAGAAACCGCAATTTACCTTTCATTTTTATTTTTAGGGTTCCATACCTACAAGGTACTGTTTCTTTCCATACGTAACTACGGAACCCTCGGCGCGCGAGTCAGATTCGCACTTAACCGGTATTGTTAGGGTTCCGTACCTCAAAAGGAAAAAACGGAACCCTTATAGGATCACTCGTGTTTATGTCTGTCTGGCCGTCTGTCACAGCCAATTTGCTCCGAAACTACTGGACCGATTGAATTGAAATTTGGTACACATATTCGTATGTGTAAGTCGGTGACTGCAACATGGACGTCTAACGTAAATAAATGAATTTTAAACATGACGAACAATTTTTGGAGGTAGATCAGAAAATTAAAAAAAAAAGTTTTGCAAACTATGGCGTGTACATATCAAATAAAAAAGGCTTAGTGAGAATTTTAAATATTTTTTTTTTCGATTTTTCAGATAAATGGTTTTGAAGTTATTTAGGAAAATACGTGAAATTTGACCATATCCCCCTTATCTCCAAAACTACGGCGCCTACAATTTTAATTAAAATACAGGAAATAGTTACCTATAAATTACAGGAAAACCTATAAGAAGTCTATGGTATTTAAAATAACATAGGAAATTTCATATAATCACGGAACCGGCTCCACGTGAGTTTAACTCGCACTTTTCCGGTTTTTAACCGAATTCAAAAAATCCGAAGGAGGAGGTTCTCAATTCGACGCGTAAATATTTTTTTTATATGTATGCACACCGATTACTTGGAGATGGCTGGACCGATGTGGATGATTATTTTTCTTATTTAAGTACACGTAACTTAATTCTGTGATTGTCTGAGACGACTATAATTTCCGCTCACTCATACTCGACCTGCTCACTCATACCATTGTGAGCAAAAAGAAATTATATTTGCAGGTGATCCTCAACTCTCGTACCCCATGCTCAATATTTTCTCGGTACGGCGATCCGCCGAAACGGTCTCCCGGGCTGCTCGAATGACGCGCCGTGGGACGAATTCCCGTGATATATAAGACCATACTAAATATATGTGAGCCTAGTTGACTGTAATGGATGTCTAGTAAAGACTATACCATTTTGAATGTTTCCTAGCATACCAAGCAAGTTTGGCACGTGGATAGTTCAACCCCGTCTAATCTTTATGACTATCTCTTTCGTCGGCACTAATATGAGAGAGATGAACTTAAAGATACGATGGTGTTAACTTATCCTCGTTTGAATGGCTTTAGCTGGAGCTGGACCACAGTCTAAATAGTGACAGTTACTTTCTGCCCGCGATGAGAACTAAGGCTTTGCAATGGCCATATTTATTGTATAGGAAGTTTCATAATTATCTAGGTGTTTCGTTTCCGGAAGGCTGTTACGTAATTTTCACGGTAAAATACAACCATTTCTATGTCATTGTAGAGAGTTAAATAGTGTCTTGTGAATTTATTATATGTAGTCGAAATGTGTTACATTATTCCCAAATATTAAAGAATCAAGACAGACATTTCTCCTCGACGACAGACGTAAAAAAACGGACACTCTTGGCAACCCGAATCAAGAAAATCACGAACAGTCTGTTTATTATTTATTAGATAGACTAGACAATTTAATTATTCATGACTATTTTTCCTTTACTTCAATCTCATAATCATAATATGAAAATTCACATTATTCAAAGCTACTAAAATAAAACACATAACTAATAAAACATTCAACATTTATTTACAACAAGAGAACGTAGCACTTATTATATTTTTGGAAGGATATTCTTATTCGTTGGATACAAAATTATAAAAATCTAAGGGTCGTATTCGAAAATAATCGTTTTGTCATTTTTTATGATTGCATTTTTTCTGTATTAAGTGAATCTTTGTATTTTTCGTGTGTGAGTGAATATGTTTATTAAAAATATATGACAAAATGTACAAGTAGGTATAACAAACTAATTAGGTACAATACGATAAATGTGACTTTCTCGGACATTTAAAGGGTAGGCATTAAGGGTAATAAGCACGCCCAGTGATTTAACGGGTGCGACACGGGTTTCGAAGTAATTATGGATCCAATTTAATTTTGGATCTGAAGTATTTTTATTTATTTAGATTAATATCCTAGATGGGATAAGGGTTTGCTGTAAAAGAAGATAAAAACATAGCTGGTAAGTGACCTAACAACCAGAAGTGTTAGGTTTTTAGGTCATTTATAAAATGGATTTCAAATGGATACATAAAATGAATCTGAATAAGCAATTTAAAATCACTCTAAGATAACGTGGCGGTGCCACACTCCTTTAGCAGTGCTTGCAGGCAAAAACATATTGTTTTGTAATAACATAAACGCAGGCCGTCAAGCGAAATAAACTTTCTATCTGATTGATGGTTCCTGTTCCTCGCGTTGCTGTAGTGGCGTCCAGGTCAACGATGTCCTGTACAGTATAGGTACGTATCTTTAATTTAAACATCTTCCCGGCGTTGTGAAGTAATACTTTTATATGTAAGAAGTATTTAATAATCGCAGAAAATGACAAAACAACACCGACCCCCATTTGACTAGCATCAGGTATCACTTAATCTCGGGTTTAATCCTCCTTTTCGGCCCAAATACTGTCGCCGTTGACTTCGGTGGTGCTTGGAGCGAGGTATTTCTGGATGGCTGGCATCTTGTACAAGTATACGGATAAGACGGAGCCAGCGATGGCACCGACCCAGTAGACCACGGCGTGCTCTAGAAGGGTGTGGCCGTCGCAACCCGCCTTTAGAGACGTGGCCAGGACTGGATTGAAGTATCCACCGGAGTAATCAAAGGCTGGAAAGAGAAAAGTTGGTGATTGACTTGAAGATTAAATAAATAAATAAAATAAATAAATCTGGAGACAATCTTTAAACAAATCGATCTAGTCCCAATGCAAGCTCTGAAGGCTTGTGTTATGGGTACTAGACGACGATATACATACTTATATAGAGATATAAATACTTAAATACATAGGAAACATCCAAGACTCAGGAACAAACATTCGTGCTCATCACACAAATATTTGCCCTTACCGGGGATCGAACCCGCTAGCTTCGGAGGCAGGGTCACTACCAACTAGGCTAACCGCATCGTCAATTGCGATCTATTTGGTTCGTTGTTTCTGAGATTGTTTATAATTAAAATGCAGTTGTAACTCATAGAGGTTGATAAAGGTACACATTGTAAAAGCAAGTTATAAAAGATAAAATGTAAATCTCCCATTGCAGTTAGGGAACAACTATATATTTCTGAGATAACGCTCAAGGCCGTTAGGACCCACTGGGGTCCAAGGATGCTTAAAACTACGATCCACATTTGAGTACACCCTTAAGTCGCTAAGCTAGCGTTATGCCTTCAGTAAACATTTGCTTCTCATAACACAAACATAAATTCGCCATTTGACTAATAAAAATCTACAACCCTATCAGATGTTTAATGACATATTTCCTGTTTCATGAAACTAATAACGAGTTCTAATGTATGAGTTTCAAAAGCTACTGACATGAAGCGTGACCATGCATATATACAATTAACGAGTAAATGATTATATTAGTGGACATAACATTTTCTAAACAATATACCTTTTCCTAAATGCACTTTGCAAAAGATGGACACGCTTACGTCGGCATTGGCACTTAAATTGTCCTGATAGCGGTAGACGAATACCGTGTGCCTAGTCAGGACCCCTGCAATATGAGAACTGAGATGAATGTGGGATATGTGTAATGTGGGCACTGAGCGGACACATTCCAAAATTCCTATTTACCTATGCAGTAGGTCTTATTTTGCAATGCGCAGGTATTCCACTCAGTCTTAATTTAAAGTGAGTGAGGAATATGTAAGCAGGTCTTTCTCAACTCGAAATGGTTTGAACATAGTCAGTTATTGACAAGTCTAGACGTTAGCAGTTATGTTTGATCTAGCCGGTGCTGGTGCTGGTTATTTTGTAAAGCTTTACTTGAACTTCAATAGATCTGCCTGCCAGCCAATTACACTGAAAAAATGGGAGGGCTAGAAATAAACAAATGATTGCTAATATCAACCAAGCAACTTATTTCGGATAGAGCTTGAAAAGCTGTTTGCTAAAATCAAACAAGTCAAAGTAATCACCATGTCTTTAATTTACAAAGCTGTTATTTATTTTCAAATAAGTATCAATTGTATTTAGCCGTAAAATTTTAGACAAGCCAAATTGATACTTCGTGTTTTCCGTGTTGACACCCATACACGTGTAGTAAAGCCAAGAAGGCCTCCCCTAAATGGAATCCCGTATCCAACCCATGGTAATAGGTAATTTAATGATCAATAAAGCTTTTGTGAATTGTCAATAATGAAAGTGTTGTGTGTGTTAATAATACGCCAACGTGTATCATACCAATACGAGTAATAGAATAAAAGGCTACTAAGCTTATATTTACGTATATAATCTGTCATAGGATAAGAAAGAAATACGCTAAAGCAAAAGCGACACAACTAATGTTAATAAAAACATGAAAAATGGACTTTAAAACAAATAAAAATGTCTCAAAAGTTATAAGACCAAAATGGACAAATCTCAATACAGAAAACCGCAGAAAAGCAAAAATATTTGAAACTCCCGTTTAAACAAGTACAAAAGCTGCAAAGTCACTAAGCTTTTCAACTACTAAAGAATTTAAAATATTAACTTCTCCATGTTTCGATGTAGCGCATTGCGTCTCGTTCACCTTGTCTGGTTAGAAAGAGTGGCAATATGTGACAAACAGATCCTGCTAACCCCTTTGAGTGTGATTCTCTAACCGGCCGGGTGTGTAAGCTCGATGACTCCCATACTATAGCGGGTTTCTATGAGACAAGTAATGTTGCCTGATTCGTTTTTCCAAATATCGTGACATAAATGAAAAAAAGCGTAACAGCGGTACCGGCACGCACAAGCCGCACGCGTCACTGCATCGACTGATCGATCGAGCGTAGCGAGCGAGATCAAGCAACGCCCTCTGCCCCCGCCTAAACCCCCGCGCGTCGTCCATCATGATGATAAAGATGCTAATGATGACCGCCAAATCAGCTATTTAGATGAAACCGCGGAATTTTGGGTGTCCCGTTAAGGAACGTCCCGCCAAAAGCGAGATATCTGGCAACACTGAGCTTTAGTTGGTGAATGAAACGTTTAGAGAGTCACAGTGGCAGATCTAATTCCTTATTTAATTGCAGTTTCGGGTGAGTTGAATGCTCGGGTAGTGAGTGTGGTTAATGTGACATAAAAGTAAATTTGTTTCGAGGGTAGTCATGTGGATTGGTTGGAGGCAAGCGCTTCGCTTTATAGTATTGCGGACAAATTACGGCGAGTATTCGAGGTATCATTCTGATAATACTTAAACAAGTTTTACGTTCGCGTTTTGTTTTGGATGATGTTGCATGGTGTGTGATGTTCTGACATATACTACAACTTGTACTAACTAAAAGTGATAATAGTGTTTGGGTTTGATAGAATTTATACCAAGAAAAAGCGTCGAAAAACTGACATAGTAGTTTAGAAAATGGAAAAGTGTTAGGTGCAAAAAGCCCAATCAGACCATGCTTGCTAATGGGCTAAAGTTGAAGCTAATGAAGAATGTGGTGTTTTTCTACTTAAGTGCTGTGAGAATTCATATTTACCTATGTCAAGAGTTGAAAGAATAAGCATGATCTTGTTAAAGTATAGTTGAAATGAGAGCAGAATGTGTAGCTTGTTATATAAAAGCACAGAATTATTTAGAAAATACTAATCTGTAAGCATTGTTTTTATTTTGTGAGCTACACTATAAGAAAGTCATCTCTAAAAACAGTCATTATTATCAATAACAGCTGTGGTATTCAACTCGGCCCTTTTATCCGTTTCTTTCTGTTACTACCTTGAAAACTCCGTCTGTCTCTTACCAGCCACAACGAGCGAAGTCCCAATGAAAGAGTCGATGGCCGTCGCAAAACGAGGGTTCAAGGCTCCGAGACTCCTTGACGCAAGGCGGCAGAGGCACGTCGCTATGCCTTCTATCGCGGCACCGTAGAGAACTGGCACCTGCAACCGTGGGCGGAGAAGTTAAGGTTTGATTTGGTCTGGCAAATTAATGTCTAGGACACTACGGAGACCAGCAGATAGTGATGACGCCATTTTCTGTGGATAAATCGTTTTACATTCAGTTTTACTCCTGTCATTCAAAGGGCTATATTTTTTATTGTTGTCACCTTTGGAATGATACTGCGGCAAGTATCAGCCAAAATGCGATAGACGCTGTGGACCGCAGGGCTAGGAAGTTCATTGATGACGACACGATCGTTAGATTCAAATTTCAAAGTTTGGAGCATCGCCGTAATGTTGCCAGTCTTTCGGTTTTTATAAGGTGTATTTTGGAGTGTGCACAAGAACACTTCTGCCACCAGAACACCAAACGTCGGGAGGGTTTTCGTCCTCATTTCATTGAGTTTTCTATGAGCCATACCAAGCGATTTCTTAAATCCGTTTGGATTCGCACTGCTAAGGTTTCGAACTTTCGAACACTCATAAGTATTTCCTGAATCATACAACCTTAGTGTCGATAAGGTAAGAGTGAATAAGCATTTTCTGGGCAAGCGTGTTCCAAGCTAGACCCTGTTTTCGCTATCCATCAAGTGAAACTAGGGTCAAATGCATGCATATATTCAAAACTCGTACATTAAATCCTGCAGCTTCCGTTAAGGCAAGATCTGTCTACCTACCTGTCTTAATTATGACACTATCGGCCTCCTATTTCACAAATGCGATAGGAGCTGGAAATCTGAAATAATTGTTGAGTTTTTCACACATAAGTGGACAAAACATGTCAGATTGTCAGCACATGTCGCTTTTGTGAAATAGCCCCCCTAGTATCCATTGCAAAAGTGGCGTAATTATTTGATGCATGTACCCTGACGGACTCTGGTGCTTGCATCTATGCTAAATGCAGACTTGTCTGGAAAGGGTCTTGATGTGGCACCGCTCGTTGAAACCAAGCAGCTCTTGCCGTCTCAATTCGCATTTGGGTGCAGATTTCACACCGAACAATTGGTTAAGGCACACAGGCATTCCGTTAGAGAACATGCAACAGAATGTAAATTGTATGAATAAATAAATAAACTCGGGCCCTGACCAGCAACCCTCGTACTAGCTAAACATTCTTCCACCTTCGGAATGTAAATAAAATAGGTGAGATATGACAACCTTGCTGACTATTTACAATCGCGGTCAAAACTCAAAAATACAAAGCTTCACTACAAACCATGCAAATCCAAACCAACCTGCAAATCAGCCCTGCACTCCTCAAAAGCCTTGTCCTTGTGCGTTTCAGCGATCTCAAGAGCCCAGTACATCTGCACATACTTGAATACAAGCAATCCACCACCCAGCTCAGCCCAAGTTTTCAGTAAGGCCTTTTGGATGTCGCCTTTCCCTGGAAAACAAAGTAGGATTTAGGATAGTGATCAAATTCGGTTTTGTTACAAAATTATGGATGTTTGAGAATTTAAAGCTGCAATTCAGGTTATTCCCAGTTGTTTTTCCAAAGTCAAGTTTTTCCTGAATGCGTTTCGTAAATATGAAACTGAATTCCTCTCCAAAGTTCCGAAAACCTTAGCGTTGCAAGCTGGAATTTGAATTCCAGCACCCTCTGATCGTTCGACCACGCACTTTTACTGTATAATTAAAATTTGCAACATGTTTACCTTCAATGATATCCTCGATGTGGGTGTATGGGCACGCAGTAGCCTCTCCCCAGTTGAACGACCACCAGATGGTGAGCGCAAACAGGAATATGGCGTAAGTACCAACGCCAAAGTTGTCAGCCACTGGAAAGAGAAACGATAATAAACTTTATAGCAATAACAATTGACACTATTACGTAATATTACTTAATAGTAGGGTAAATAGGGACACAGAAAATAGGCGTCACAGTTCTTATTGCGTTGATATAGGAATTTGTTGTTGCTTGAATCGTGTACATTTTAAAACTAAAGCACTTCAATATCCCTTAACCCTTATCCGGGTAGAGGCGTTTTATCGACCACAAACTTATATTTAGAATTCCAACGTTACTACTAGTATGATGCAAATTCAATTGTATTTATGTAAAAAATAAATATATTTTAAATGATTCTCTAGTAAGTGGCCAACATTCAACTGTATTTGGATTTTACGTAGCATATCTGTATATACATACAGATATGCTACGTAAAATTCAAATACAGTTTAATGTTTGTCACTTAAGGGTTAAGCAGTTTTCCTGTGATACCTTTTTAAAAAAATAACCAGACAGAGACAGGCATTTTAAGAACGACCTTTTTGGTTTCTGTCTCCTTTATTTTGTTCTCCTGTATATTTTTTTCGTGAATATCTTTATTATAAAGATATATGTAAGAATTCCAATATGGCCTATTTGTGTGCCGAATTTCATGAAATCCGTTTACCCGTTTGCCTGTTATTGAGGAACAAACATCGCACTAGACCGGTTTTCAATCTAACCAAAGTACACGGCCGCACTCAACTAGTAAATCGACTTGCGACGCGACAGAAGCAAAACTTTTATTAGGTATATATTATGATGGTAACCACACTGCTAATGCGGCGACCACCATACAAAATCGCTGTCGCGTCGCGGTCGCCTTACCTGTGCAGACGCAGCCATATAATCGGCCGGCCATGTTATGTTTTCTCTCGTATTTTAACTCCTAAAAATCATGTATGTCACGGCTTTTAACATGTATTATTAGCCATTGAAATACATCAGTTGAAGTGTCAATATAGTTCAGAAGTTAGGAAGTGTTTTGTGTTCTTTACAAACCCGCTTCCCACACCATCTATCTGCAAAGCGGCTCCACTTTCCTTGCCTTTATACACGAATGGCATAACGAGATCGTGATAACCCCCAGAAGCCAGAATGTTCGAGTCCTGTAATATTCACTAGCTACGTCGCCCAATCAAAAGTGCTACAGCTACGTGCCTGTAATTTATTCATAAACTGATGCAGACGGTTCTCTGGCAGAAAATGTTTTGAGAACGGCGATTGTTTTCAGTTTATTCAACGCCCGTTCGGTTCTGGAGTATAAATAAATAATTCACGAGTACTTTGTTTTTGCTAGAGAAAGTGAGTCTTCTTAAAGGATGATGGGCAGATTGGCCTATTGACCAATAAGGACAAGTGATATGTCACTGGATAGCTTATTCTTAGTTCTAAAACTTTTACTATGGCCGGTAGTCACAAATCTTTGTGTGAAAAAAGTAGTAGTAGTAGTAGAAAAATAGTAGTCATTGTTTGATGGTATATCGATATTTAGTTGTTTTCTCATGTGTAATTATATGATAACACGTTTAAAAACCGTTGTACAGAACTAAAACCCAAAAACAGTAAAAAAATACTTATTGATGGAATGTTTTTATTTTGCCATAACTTGTTTCACACAGCGATTTAAGATTTCCCGCTATACAAAAAGTTGTAGAATATGAAAAAACCTTTCAAATGACATATAGCTTGTCATTATTGGTTCATCCTTTATAGGTGTTATTGAGATGGCTGAATTTATTTCGAAACTATCTATATGTGGCTAAAGTCCCGCTAGGGAAAACTATGTGTGGTGTGCACGAGATGTTTAGTATCTACCTATATGTATGTATTTATCTATTTAAGCCTGTGGGTCCATACAGAAGCGCATTTACCCTAGGGCCAACGGGGCCATGGCCCGGAGCGGCAGGCTCCGAGAGGCGGCGATGCCTCGCGGCCTTCTCTGGGCGACTTTTATTTTCAAGCTTGCCTACAATATTTTTTATAACTTAATGGGGCGGCAAAGCACACTCGCCAAATTTTTTAATACGCCTCTGGGTCCATAGGCTGAACTATAGTCAAATGCAGGTCCTACTAGCGGGCGGCTAACATAGCCATTGTTGGAAGAAGTGTATTGAAAATAAATGTAGGTTACAATTGACAACATTTTGTTCAACTTGTATACTTTTTAAACTAGTTAATTTTATTGTATTAATAATTTATACGTCTCCTTATAGATGATATGCTCAAAAATATGTTTAGCATCAATATCAAATTTACTTCAGAAGTTTCTCAAACTCTTGATTACAAAGCTATAATTAATTTGGCATGTCCCGAATTAGCAGATGTTGAACTTAGACAAGATAAATTAAAAGCAATTAGGTACACTCAGACAAATATGTATTTCAAAGTTCATTGGCGGGTTTTTAAAGACAAACTTTATTGCTGACGTAACCAACGTAACTAAAAGTTGGTAAAAAATCAATCTACAAACTGGCGATTATGAAGAAGACGCACTGAATATCAAATGACTATTGGGCATGATCAAGTAGACTTAGACATTATACTTAATGTTTACATGCGTAGGAGCATGCTAAACTGATAATAAATATGGTTCACGAGAAAAGTAGGCATGCTATGCAAAATCCATTTCAGTGTCATTCAATTTTACCATAGTGATATGATTCAGTAGGGTGCCTGTTGTTTCGAAATACTGCATCAGAACAACGATATTTTGAAACTTATGGCTGATAAATGAAATATCAATTATTCGACTCCTATATACCGAAGTAACAGTTACCCGAATCACATTTGGCATTTCACAGGTCACAGATTTTCTTTTTTGTCGAAAACGTTTAAAAGAAAAGTTTAGTCTGTAACTCTCATTATTAAGTCTCCAATTAGTTTTATTTCAAATCGTTGGGCAGAATACTCAAGAAACAAGAAATGAGATAATGAAAACTTGAGTTTACTTTAATTATCATTTGTTGAAGTCAGTCATTGAAAGAAAGAGTTGCCATTACTGTCCTTGGGTTGACACGAGGATAAATTAACAGCGTTTTAACTCTTAGTGCATCTCTCCCTAGTGCCGACAAAAGAGATAGACAGAGAGATAAGACGGGGTTATGTTATCCCCATGTCAACCTTATTAGGGCCGCTGGATCTTTCTTCATCCACTTATTAAAATCTGATCAAAGTCTTTACAGAAGTTTCCATGTGATGTTCAAAAAAGAAGATAAATACAAAATTCCTACATCGATATTTTTGGATTTAATTACGTTAATATTGTCTTTGGAAATTTATTTAAAGTACCGGCGTCATTTGTACACATTTTTTTAAATGTAAGGATTACATGCAAATCAATACACATGCTACGTTCGCATAAAGTGGCAAGGTTGACACAATTATATGTTATCCCCATCTTATCCCTCAGTGCGTCTCTCTCATACTAATATGGAAGAAAGAGATACACTACTTGATAATATGGGGCTAACTTCTCCTCTGGTCAACCTTGCTAGTGCCGCTGGATGGAAAGCTCATTGAGTACCTATGGCTTCGGATTAAAAATTGTTTGCAATGTCCCTGACTGGTTTCACAATACAATAGCACGTTCACTATCATATCAGATCTGGTCAGATGCACTGTCAGCTTCTCTGATGGCGTCAGATAGGTATTTACCATCTACGCTTGTCCCAGGAGCTTTACATGCATTTTAGCCAACGTGCAAGGTACACTCGACGTTGAGGAAGAAAGGGAACGAGTATGAGTGATCGCCGGTAAGGCTCAATTACACTAGTCCGTCCGCCTGATACGGCGGTCTTAGCAGTCTCAAACGGATCCGATCGACTTACGTCGTGTTTAGACTATTCAATCCGCCTATTACATCAATCTCAAACGGATCTGGACGGATGATGTTATTATCATCAAAACATGTTTCTATCAGCTTGTTTCAGTCTACTGTAGTGTCTCCACCAACCGCACCCCCCCCTTTCTTCGAGATTCGACGGCTGCCCCCGGGCGTGAGCTATCGGATTAACCTGTATGTAGTCAACGCTAAGGGACACATCGATGTGTCAACCATAGAGACTGTGACGTTGAAGGGGCAAGCCAAGTTTACTGGTGAGTACTAATTTGACCTGTAGTTTTATCTAACGTAATGATTGTTAAAGTAAAGAGAGCTTGCGGTTATAACAGCTCCTAACAAATGTATTTTTTATTTTCTCTCTGGATTTAGGCTCTAGAAAGATGTTTCTTACAGCCAACGATTATGTTTGTACAATGTTTTTATAAGAAAATACCGTATTGCAGAAACATAGAACCCCTTTAATTTCCACACTATCGTTTCTTTCATTATAAATTCCACCACAAACTGAAAAACAAGACCCCTATTAAACGCGAAAGCTGCTGATGATCTGTACGACTTAGGTACTTCACGTTTGCAGTTGTCTGTCGTCACTTTGCGGCGAGCGCATGTCTCAAACAGAACCGACCGATTTATCGTACACTAGTCCGTCCGCTGATACGGCGGTTGCATCGGTCTCAAATGGATCCGACCGGTTTACTGTTTACACTATTCCGTCCGCTAATACGGCAGTTGCATCGGCCTCAAATGTATTCGACCGACTGACGTCGTCTTTACACATATCCGTCGAGACCGTACGATTACCAGCGCCTCTATTCGGGAACGTCCAAGCGATATTGTAGCGACGCGCTAGCAGGATTCTCATCCCACTCTTCCACACGATGCGTAATACGTAAGAGTGGGATGCGAATCTCGCTCGCAAGTCGCAACAGTATCGCTTGGACGTTCCCGAATAGAGGCCCTGTTCGCATACGGCAACCAGACAAATATAATTGTATAAAAGATGTGAGAAAATGACATCTCAAAGTACTACAACTGACTTATTCGTTATAACAATATGGTCAGTTCATCCACCAACCAATCGTGCCCTTTTAGGTTAATTATTGCTGAGAATATAACTAACTACAGATTGAGGTAGCGAACACGCAGATCTAACACAACAGCCTTGTCTGTCGGTCGGTGCGGCGGTTTCTTCAATTAATTGGGTAAGGAAGTCTCTGGGGTCTGTCATTTTGGGCATAGCCAACGTTCTCTCATTTCAACTTACCTACAATCAGCTCAAAGCAACATCCACATAGTTCCGCAGCGGCGATGGCCTCTTCCAACAATGTTCGTAATAAGGACTCCTTGACTAGCTTCTGCACCAGGCGCCGCGCGCAATGCGCCAGCAGTGACGTCAGGAGGATGAAGAGGGTTGACACTACCAGGGGCGCGAAGGTTACTTTGTTTACCTGGAAAATAAGTTTATGTTACGTATTGATATGATGCCTTATCTTTTGAGCGGCTATCAGATTTTCTAACGTGCAAAACAATTCACTCACCGATGAGCTAGCAAATTAGTATAGAAAAACTATTTTTGTCTGTATTGGATACGACGGCGAGCGATTTCCAACAAGATGAAGAATCACGCCCCGCGTCGGAATATCCTATGTTCTTCAAATAATTAAAGATATTGTATATCTCTCTGCCAAATTTCATCGAAATCCATTCAGCCGTTTTTGCGTGATTGACGAACAAGCATCCAAACCATCTGTCCATACTTTCACAGTGATATTGTTAGCAGGAAGTAGAATGGTAGGATTAGGGTGAAGCAATGGATAGCATCTTTCATACCCTAAGCACCCGCATACCCTGATAATTTAGGTTTCGCAATTCTGAGACTGTATTCCTGTCTCTATTATGTTTT
The DNA here is from genome assembly GCA_947859335.1 of Tortricodes alternella. NCBI lineage: Eukaryota > Metazoa > Arthropoda > Insecta > Lepidoptera > Tortricidae > Tortricodes > Tortricodes alternella. The sequence continues at coordinate 21,026,689 of OX401969.1, forward strand.
GAGCAGACTTAAAAGAGGGAGGTTCTCTATTTTTTACCCGTATTATATGTATGTTTGTCCTCTTCATTATAATATTATCTCTAACTCTCTTGCATTACAAATGCATGTACACCGGCAGGGGTAGAATTTGGAACTATTATTCAATAAGATCTGCAACTGTAACCCAACATTCAAACGCAATAAATCCATTAATCTAATCTATTAATGTATCAACTCGGCATGAGAGGCCACGCGTTAGACCACTAGGCAAGGCACGACTGCACTGTTATTAAAAAGCATATTTACCATGAGAAAAACGTTCTATCTGGAATAACAAGATATCTGATTAAATATGTTGTTATTCCAGTTATGTTCCGAAATCCACGATGAATAAAATAATATTGTGTTATTTGTGTGCCTTTTATCACAAGCTATTTTTCAAACTCGATATGAAAGTACATTTGAAAGTCATAGACGTTCTGAATGTGGATTTATATTCTCATACTAGCTGGTGCCCGCGACTTTGTCTACGTAGAATAATAATTTAAGTACCCTATGTGCTTCTCCATAGTCCAATCTATCTCTATACCAATACTCATCAAAATTGGCTCAGCGGTTTAGGCGTGAAATCGTAAGAAACAGATCTATCTCTATACCAAAACTCATCAAAATTGGTATTCGCATATAATTATTCCCTTTGGAAATTTTGACTTAGCCGGTATAAAAAATATTCCAGCGGCTAAGGTCTAACTATACACGACGTTTCACGAAGATCCGTTTAGCCATATGCATATAATACACACACACATGCATATAAACATAAACATATTACACATACACACAAACTTTTATATATATAATATTAGTAGAATCTGTAGGACGTAGGATTGTTTAATGCAACGCGTTTTTTGTACCATATTTTAAGTAGATATCAACACGGAATCTGTTCTTCCCATTCAAACTTTCAATACACCAAAGCAACTTATTCTAGGGGTAAGTTACATTTTAGGACTGCGTAGTTTCGATTTTTTCTCGCTCGCCTACCTAATTGTTTGTTTTGAACTGCATTTGTACCAAGTTTCCAGTTGATTAACCGATGGAGTCAGTTTTTCCAATACAGAGTTCAATACCCTAAGACATCCCTTTTTTGGCGAAGTTGTGATGAGAGGATCTATGAGGAATCAATGGAACTCTTCAAATATTATAGGCAAGCTTATAGCAATTTTAGTATTTTCTGTAATAACTTTTGTTACTTGATATAGTAAAGGTGTTTCGTTAAATCACAGGATAATAAATAAAATGTGAAAAAAGAACTTACTTTTCAATGGCTATTTGAAGTCGGTTTTTTATTTTATAAATTATACGTTTAGTTGATAATTCGGTTCGTTCGTTAATAAAACTTTTGGGATTTACAACATAGTTTTTTTAACACTTCTGCGAGTCTAACTTGTATTTTAAACAGCTGCAGTAGATTCTTCGAATTCTAAACGTTAAAGTTAGGAGACGCGAACAAAATCTGTTTGGAGCGATGACGTTCAACTTTAGGTGCACTTTGAAACTCTGAAGCGATTTTGAAAGGTTACATCTGCTCGAAAGTTGTGAATGTAACATTTTATATTTGAGAACCTGAACTATTTATGTGTTTCTATAAATTAATTTGGCTCGCTGGTTAGCCCGTTAAACGTAGCAAAAGCACCTTGTTCATACAATTGGTTTTTTGCCTCCCGGTGCATTCGGAACTAAACTCAAAATTACCCAATTACTAAATACGACGTAATTTCAAAAAGACATTTTCTCATAAAGAATTAAACCCGAATTGACTTATTACCAAAAAGAGCTGTTCTCGATATATCCTGTATATTTAAAAAAATCGATCGTTATGATATTCAAATTTAGTGTATTATGGGAATGGGACGTTTTGTGAATCAGTTTTTCTGAGATTCAGTCCATTTGAAATTGAGTCTTATTGAGAACAGTATATATCGATAACTTTTTGGTAATAAGTAAATTCGAGTTTCATTATTTATGAGAAAAAGCCTTTTTGTAATTACGTCGTATTTAGTAGTACGGTATTTTGAGTTTAGTTCCGGATGCATCAGAAGGGTTTTTTGCATGCATTATTGTGTTCAGAAACGTTGGTCAACATTTAGAAACGTCCGATGTGGGCGCAGAATGCTATGGGTCTAAATGTTCAAAGGATATAGGGGGGTAGAATATCTAAACTTCAGCCTATTTCGTACGAAGTATTTACGAAGCATAGAGTGTTAAAAATTTGAGTTGTTTGATTGAATATAAAAACTTCTTAAGAAATGGTTATTTGTAATGTTTACATTACAAATAATTTAACACTCTATGCTTCGTAACCCCAGGCCCAGCATGATGTTCAGTATTAATTTTACGGATTTCAGATGGGATCCCCTTGTCACCCATAAACTTATTGTTTCGAATTTTGAAAGACAGAACTTGATTCCCATATTATTTATTATAATTATCGAGTCATGCAAGTTGTAAAGCATAAACTTAATAATTATAACGTTAATAATTAATTTTTGAAAGATTATAATTTTCAAATGTCATAAAATTGATATCTATAATATCCAAAGGCATATCGATTATTATTCAGAAATATTTTAAGCTATTTTAAAGTAGGTACTTATTATTGTTACCCATACCGTTTCATTGACTAAAGTTAATAATCATATTTTTCAATATTTAGAAAGTATCTTGCTTGTTTGTAAGATGTTATGCTGAAGAGCATATAATATCAGTGAGCGAGCGAGCGGAGTGAGCGAGCCAAATGGGTCGGAGCAGAAGCGACTTGCATAGGTTAGGTTCAGAATCCCAGCGGCCGTAACATGAATGACACATAGATAATATAGACCATCTTATCTCTAAGTGCGTCTCTCTCACACTAGTGGCGACGAAAGAGGTAGTCATAGAGGTAAACGGGTTTAATTTATCCTTGTGTCATTCATGTTAGGGCCGCTGCTATGCGTATAGCAAACTGTACCACAGAGTGCATAGGTATGGAGGATGAAAAATATACAACTCAGTATTAATGTCAGGGATCGATCCAAATGGCCCGGAGCTGTTTACGGGGACTGTGCCGCAAATATTGCAAGCATCGATGACTGGAATATTTCATTTATAGGTATATTAAATTGGGTTTTGTTGTGACATAATAAAACGAGAGTACGGTGATATTGTTTTTGATTTTACTGTATTTTCAGCTGTACGAGTACTTATGTCCCGATATTCAGATAACGAATCGTTGTGGTTAAGAATGGGTTATATTTGACATACTTATATGCGGAAAATGTCAAACGTCCATTACGCGCACGGTGCGTCATAACACAAGTCAGTTAATAATTATTTACTTAAAATGAATGAATTTTATTTTTTCATTTAATTTTCAGATGGACCGAAATCAAGTCAATATTGTTTTAGAGTTAATTTAAGGATTAAAATCTAATCAAATCACATTTATTTGTTTACAAACATTGTTATAAATAATGGTAGTCAATCAAATTCAAGATCAAGTTTGCAAAATTTTATGGAGACCTTTTACAATGTACAATAGTGTCCTGAATTTTTTATTTCTGTATTTATGTAATAATTTAAATTCATTGTACATTTATAATGTTTTCATTAATCTAAAAAGTATTTGATGCTATATTATCTTTTTTCCATTAAATAGAACGACATTATAGAACGCCTCTACACTGAGCCACTAACCATAACTTCTCAAACGATAGTATTTGCTTCAATAGTAGGTAATAACCTTATTCCATGATCGGGATGGTGCGAGTTACTGAACCCACACAATCCCGTTTTGTGGACTCAGGTGAACTGTCAAAGTTCTTATTCTAGTTGAAAAAGTATTATTTTAGTTGGATAAAAACTTCGAGTCCACAGAAAAGTTGTCAGACCAGATTAGGCCTTTGTCACGGAGCGGCGACGCGATGCGTGGGCTAATCAAATATTATGGTGATATATGAGAGCGTTTATGGAGAAGCGTTGTCTATTCTCATACAACGCATCGCGCCGCCCAACGCTTCGCGCATCGCGTCGCCGGTCCGTGGCCGAAGCCTTAGAGTTACTTTTAGTACGAAAACTGGTCAGGTCCTCATATTGATTATCAACTTTTAAGTAGTTAGTTAAATATATAGCAAAGCTATATTGACTCCCATGGCTGGACAAAGGCCTCCCTTTTCTCTTTCCACTCACGCTGTGGATGTAATTAGTTTTTAAATAACATAATCGACAATTTTTATTTTAACTTTTAACCAATCATATCTCTTCCTCTCATCCTACTTCCACTATCGTATCCTATAATATTCTATTAATCCTATAGTATTCTATTCTTCTAAGATTATAAATACAAAAGTTTGTATGTGTCTGTTTGTTTGTTTCATAACGGGTTTTCATGAACATTGGCATATATGGCCGAATTCACAAACACCACTTAAGCATTTGATTAGAGATTAAATAGTTAAATGTCCCTCCACTAGTTGTCAACCTATACAGAAACGTCACTTTAATTAAAGATCAATTTGAGAGGCCTTTGTGAATTTAGCCATTAGTTACTTTTGTACATCCTTTTTTAACCAAAAAAAAAAAACAAAAGTGTTCTCTTTAAAGGTATTATGCAGTTAAGCTCTAGGTACAAATTCAGCCAGAAACGCCTATCTCTTCGTGTTAGAGAGCTCCGAAACTGTTTGGTGTTGTACAAAATTAACATTTACTCACGTCATGCTTGATCAAATTAAACTTTAGGACTTCGATATACGACTGAAGTTTAATTAACACGGACGTAAATGGAGGTTCGATTAATGCGGTTTGAACTGGCGTTGCATAGATATTTCTAATTGGATTGTTAGTTTCCGTTATTTGAAAACGAACCTTATATAAAATAGATTAAGGATTAAATAGTTTTCATTGCATATTTTAAAAATACTTGCAATGCCTTGATTATTATTATTTTTATTAATGGGCTTTCGCTTGACCACAGTCTCACCTCAAGGAAAGTGATGACGTGACCGAAGGTGGAAGGGGATTGCCCAGGAAATGCATTAAAATCTACTCTTGAAATTACCCAAATCATGACTATCCAGAAAGACCGATAAAAACGCTTCGTTCGTGTAAAGTCACTCCAGCGGGCCTAGTAACGTTAACACTGCATCATCTCATGCATCTCTTTCTTTCGATGCTAGTATGAAAGAGATGCACTAATTATAGGCTGTAACTTATCCTCGTGTCACGGGTCATTGTAGGGATGGAATGACTACGTGAGTCTAGTGGTCCGATGATAAAATATAGGGCGGGCAGCAACTTATATAACCCTACATCCCATTCTCCAAAATATATCTTATAATTACCAATAGGCAAGCGACTATGCTGATGACCTAGACTTTGAAGCTTCGATTGCTCCAAATGATACCTCGCCGGGTTTCCTGCTAATAGAGGTTTTTTCCGAACCGGTGGTAAATTAATTCCTTTCATAAGAACTGGTAAAAATGCAGTTACACAAGCAACATTTTCACGGTAATGTGTGGCCGGAAACTATAGACATCTTTCTCTAACGTACGAAGTTAAAGTAAGACAGGTACAGTTGCCGGCTCGATAGCTGTAAAAATTGGCTCATGTAACTAAGGGCCTAAATCGAATAAAGATATTTACACTTTTACTTGACTTTGACATCGTCGCCTATCGGCCTTCTAGCTGTCAACGATCCTATCACAAATATATGTCACTAGCGTAAAGTGTGACACCAATGTCGAGTTGACAAATCTAGTTCTAGTGCCTCGGCTGTGTTTGCGACAGATGAACGCATGGCGACACCCAAATATGAAAACACACAGGGAGATAAAAGGAACGCTGCTGCGACGTTCTGTTTGTAGCGATACAGTCGTTTTGTGAACGCGCGTCTGGATCGCTACAAGAAGCCGCTTGTCCCATTTGCAACGCGCGACAATCGCGCTGTAACGTCTTACTCCGCATTTTAGGTACACTCGCCGCTCGGCCGTCAGGCAGCTCAGAGCTGTAAATTGCTGTAGGTTTCTGCTCGCTCGCCGCGTTGCGCGTCTTAGTAGCATTATTATTAATTATTTTATTTATGTCTGGGGTTGTTAGGTGTCCGCGTCACCTAACGGACGATAAACTGTCAACCCTAGCGTACACGAAAGAGCACTTGTTATGCGACAGAGAGAAGGCATGGTCAGGCATATTTTCGTACCTAAACACTGCTTTTCTTAAACAGCGATCCTTATGTACATTAGTCGCGTTTATCTATTCTGTGGCGTAGGTTGCAAATTCTGCGATGAAGTCAGGTTTTGAATTCTTCTTTTGAATTATTCTTGAATCGCTGCGTTTCCTGGCGGGATATAGTCCGTATGTATGCAAGTACCACGGCAGCCGTGTAGATCCGTCTGTCCGGATCAATTACACAAAGCTGCCAGATAAACCTACTCGCAAATTGCACCGGTTCCTACCTTAGAGATGTTTACGGATGCCGGATTTTAAATGGATTGCTTATGAATGGAAATATCACCAGACTATTTTGCGTTTTATAGCTCTCTGTTTAATAGGAGAGAATTGTTTTTCAATAACTAGTGAATATAGGTTAACACTTAGGAAAATTAATGAAGATGAATTATAAAGTAGAGTATCTACTCATATACGTGTTTTTTTTTAATCTTCTGACCCGCTGCTCTCGGCACGCAGAGCAGTGCGCAGAGCATTGCCGCGTGCAATGGCTTTTCCAAAACGTGTTTTTGTTATTTCTGAGACATTAATGTTTGTTGTGTTTTATTTCATTTCTATTGTAAGGTAAGGTGCCAAGGTTTATGAGTGTAGTTGGCTTTTGCTTTTTCACGGCAATGTTTGGCCGGAAACTAAAGGCATCTTTCTGTAACGTACGAAGTTAGAGTAAGACAGCTATAGTTGCCGGCTCGAAATGGACGTCAAAAGTGGCTCATTAAACTGCAATTTAGGAGCCTAATGGCCAAATTTTGAAAATTAATGATAATAGATTATAAAGTAGAGTACTCATATAAGTGTTTTGGTTTTTTTTTTTCAACTTTCGGAAAAAGAATCGTCAAGGCCAAAGACTTTTTTAAATCTTCTGACCCACCACTGCTCTAGGCACGTAAAGCAGTGCTCAGAGCATTGCTGCGTGTAATGGCTTTTCCGAAACTCTATTTTGGTGACAATCGAACCAATCATGAACGTATGTATGTTATTTCCGAGACATTAATCATGTTTTATTTTATTTCTATTGCAAGGTGCCAAGGTTTACGAGTATAAGTAGTTGGCTTTTGTTGCTGCCAAATCCCACACAAAACAAATTCGTAATGTATAAAATCGCAAATGAAACTAAAGGTTGTCACACATATCAGCCATATTGCGTGGTGGCTCTCATATCAGCACGGCACGACATCGCCTGATCGCCGCAATGTCACAGCCGCCAACGCAACGTACCTAAACACAATTACCGGAGTGGATCAGGGGGGTTACCACGATCTCTAAATGCGATTCTTTTTTGGCCGTAAGCTGAACTGTGTCGCTATTTCATACTGCACCATATATTTTACATATGTAATAAATACAATGTAGGCGCGGCGACCACATACGCGCGCCATTCCGTTGGTAAGAACGTCCGATCCGTATCCGATCCGAACCCGTGAAAATACGGATGTACACATTATACTATGGCTACTTCGGTCCACGAGAGACCTGTTCGAACGGTTCCGTTTTCTCCTTTTGAGGTACAAAACCCTAAAAACCAACTATAAAGGTCTGAAGGAAAGTTATTTGAACTTCTCTTTTATGTTTCAATAAGATACAACTATTTTATTTACATGAGCGTATACAATTGCAGCAAATGTTCTTCATCCGGTTTTTATAAATGAAAAGTGTGCTTATTTAAACTTCATTCAATTGAACTTATGAATATTAACTCTTCCTTTTAGCTCCCCTCCCACATTGTAGATCACAGATGGCGCTGTGCCAACATCTTAAACGATGGAATAAAAGTCGGTATTATGTAATAAGGACATAACATCAAAGAACATTAACATGCTTTTTATCAGAAAGTTTATATTCTATATTCTGTTTACGTTTGTTAATAACTTCAGTTGATTGTCTAAAATCTTTCAACAGACGAAGCAACGTTAGCTATTTTTTGAATGCACAATCATAACATTGTTTGTGTGGTAGATATTTCTTATGAAATTTTTAGCGAACTTTATTAAAGTAAATAAATATTTTAGAAAGCACAATATATTATTATCATTTCATTTGTTTTCTGTCTGTCACAATTGCCAAAAGTATTAGACATTCGAGAGGACGTGAACCAACGGCAAAAATCACAATTTTCATACAAAAGGCGATAACGATTTCCACCCCTTAAATGTTAACCGATTTTGACGAATTTTTGATGGGTTGTCAGTCATTACAAAATCTAGGTCTATAGGTGTTTAGAATATTGAAAAAAGATCAAAAAAGTCAAATAATCGCCGAAATTAGTTTTGTATGAGAATACTAAAAGAGCAATAAAACTGAATGTATTGTTTATAGTAAAAAAAAAACATACAGGCCTAGACTTTGTTGTGAATAACAACCTAAAAATTGGTCAACATCGTTTAACATTTAAGGGGTGGAAATCGTTATCGCCTTATGTATGAAAAGCCCTGAAAAACAGTAGGTTAACACTCCTCTAAGCGGATATTGTATAAATAAAATTAAGTCCAGTATTTTTATCGTTAACTAAGCTAACAAGATCAAACAGAGAACCCCTATTTTTTCGCAGTCGGCTATTAACAACAAACACTTACATTATCAGACACGGACCGGCACAACTAGAACGGTCATCATACCAAACGTCACTCAACCTGAATTCAATTGTAGTAAATTGAATTACTTATGGTACCGCACAAATCATATTACTTACTTTAAGCGAGCAATTCGTGTATATATATGAAATTGATTTCTCGGAAACGGCTTATATATTTTGGAAGAAGTTTTGTATTTACTTTCTAGGATACTTAACGACCTTTTTTTTAATTAGAAAGAATGAAAGCAATCTAGACAAGTCTCTTTTTTAGTGTAATTTATTTGTTATATACAAGAGCGTCGGTGGCCTAATGGCTAAGGATGTTGACTCGTGATCGTGAGGTCCGGGTTCGAATCCAACCGATGCTCTTACGGTGAGGGAAAACATCGTGAGGAAACCTGCACATTTGGGTAACTAAATGTGTAATCATGATCCAATTGGTCAGGTTCCCCTGTCACAAGGGTTACGGAGGTCAGACGGCAGTCGCTCCACTGTAATAACCCGACCTGCCGAATCCGGGATCATGGTCAAAGCGTACCCCGTAGCGTAAGCGTAGACGGGAAAAAGCGCTAGGAAGAATAAGAAGAAGAAGTGTAATTTATTTGTTAAATGCTATTAATATTTTATTCACTCTAAAGCACTTTCCAAGAAGGCGCATCAAGATTGTTTACTTGTCAAATTTAATAAAAACGAAGTATAGTACTTATATGATGACGTATGCGATGGTCAATTAGTATGCGAGGCAATGATTTGAAACCCACGCGGAAGGTAAAGTTCCCATAACCTTGGCCAATAACATAGTACAATAAGTCCGAAGGTCGAAATCGAAATCATAAAATAAAATTATCAATTTTTGATAGATTTTATCTCAAGTGTATACATATAATAAAATCCTAAATGGGAAAAGATCTGTACTTTGACGATACCAATGAGAAAATACTTTAGGCTTTAGAATAAGGAACATAATACATTCAAATGGTTTTTGAATTTCATATCTGTTTGTCGGTTTGTCTATTTATCTAGTTGTATGCGCGTAATAAACATTTAAACTACTGGACAGATTTCCATGCGGTTTTTAGTATTATATTAAGGGCAATTTCAGGCAGGACACAGGCTATAGTAACTTTAGGAAATAGACCTGGAAAGGGGTAAAAGAGGTTGTAGTTACTATGGAGAAATGTAAAAAATGACATTAAACTCTTGAAATTATCCATTCAAACCCTTTATCTACTATATAAATGTTTGCTGGTTTGTTAGTCCGTGCATCCCTATGCAATTCATTCGATTACGATGAAACATTATAGTGAGGTTGTGCGCGACCGGATGGTTTTTGAAGCAAAAAAACAGTCGCGCATTTCAATTGGCAAGTAATGTGAATAAAATAAGTTCGATATAAAATCATATGAGTATTAATATGTAAAATAAAACTAACCTAACAGTTTAAATCTAATTGAAATATAAAATGCCCCATGGCATAGTACCTAATAAAATACTGGCAGCATTTCCTCGTTGTATCGCAATGCTGATACAATGTTGTTGTGTTAAATATAGATCCTTAATATAACCACTAACCTTAATCACAACTTTAAGGAATATGCCCAGAACATCTAAAGTGAACTTCATCTTGACTTATTCGGCGCACGATTCAGAAGCCGCTGGAAATGTCACTTCGTTTTCACTTTACAGACTGAAATTTAAACAAATGCCAATTAAATTATGAGCTCAGATTCAAACGTAATGTTACGCGGGCATTTTGCAATTCAAACTAAGCGACCAGCTAATATTCAAGATCATAGAAAATCTATTTTTAAATCAGCACGTAATAGGATCACACTTACCATCTTCCCAATCCTGCAGGAGCTGAAGTGTATATCACAAATCACATAAATTTCGTGTTACGTTTTAAAAAGTCGAATTCGAGGAAAAATATAATATGTACTACGTTTGGTTTTTGTTGAGAGACGGGTGTGTGTGCGCGCGAGCATCGCGCCGAGGCCAGCCGAAGGCGATCTTAATATAGACGCGACCAAAACCGAACTACGGATCGGATCTCCCTGGGATTCCGTTTTATACTTTGGAGCAACGGGAAAATAGAGAAACACAAGCAACGCCGGTGCACGACACATGTGCGGAGCAAGTGTCGAAAAAATAATTGCAAAAGTGGAGTTTTCGCCGAGTGCGTGCGGCATATGGCAGCAAAGAGTTACATTGCTGACGCAGAAGTGACACGCTATTGCAACAATACTGATGTAGAGTCGTAGCCAACCGTTCACAACGACACAACAACACCACGATCCCCAATCAGACTGTTGAATTCAATATGTCACATCTGTGTTGTGTCGGGTTAGATCGCAATTGCTGTGATATTCAGAAGACAAAAGTGCACACGAGTATATTGATCGCCGAACTTATATATTATGAACTGGCTATACTCGCTTCAATCGAATGCCCGCTTGGGCGTCAGGGCAGGATTATCCATAAAGCAGTGTAGGGAACTACCTAGGGGACTCGCATCGGCTAGGGGCCCCGCGAACCGAGCAAACAAAAATGTTCTTCAATGACAATATTACAATAGTGCAATCATGAATATAATTGCATTGTGGTAGAAAAAACGTATTTTAGGAAGTTAGATAAGTGTAAAGGGGCCCCGCGATTTCGATTGCCTAGGGGCTCCGACGTGGTTAATCCGGCCGTGGTGGCCATGAATCATCTTTCGATTAAATAAAAACAAATTATTATTTCAGTCTATTCATCCATACTTAGTATATTTGTCTTATTTGGTTTGGTAAACAAGTTTCTAACCTCAAAATGCGCTGTTTTTTGCTAAAACAGCTATTTCCTTGCAAATAAATGCTGAGTTTCTGGCGGCGTTTCTTCTCAGCAGATGTCACCTTTCGAAGCGCTGGTAGCTTCAGACATATGAAAGAGCCCATGTGGCCTACTTGCTAAATAAATATTTTCATTTTCATTTTCAGTAAAGCAACCGGAGACATGTGGTTTCACCCAAAATTTGCACATTTTGAGATTAGAAACTTGTTTACCAAATGAGACGAGTATGGATGAATCGACTGTACGCAATTTCCAAATTAAGTTTAAATACATAACAGATTTTTAAGTGATTTTTTGTTTAGTTGTTCTGTTTTAACTAATCTTTGCCGCGCTCCGTGGGGCCGTCAGAACAAATTGAAAGCATTTATGGACTCACAGTGCGTTATATTTTCCAATAACTATACTATGCACATATGTCTGAATGTATTTCGTGTAGAGATGAATATTTATCTCATAATAGCCTGCGAATCCGACAGCGACAATAGTTATCGCTATTCCCTCGTGAGCTACACAATTTCAATATTAACCTTTATTTGTTTACGACTTGTGCATAAAAACGTTTGAAAATCATCTGAAGTAAATCTAAAATAAATCGCACTAGTATAAAGTTTAATATTTAATACGGCAAATATAATACGCTATCTCTAACTAAGATAGTTTTTGCGATATCAGCAAAAAACAAGATATACATAGGTACTTATCACTTTCATTGCCAAGAACCCGCCTAGTGGGCACTCTGAGACTTTGCTTACATGCCGAACAACCCGCTGTAGTAGCCATATAGATCAAAGATCTCAAAAGAAGGATATGCCTATCAGTACAATTTCGTGTAACAAATCTCATAGAAGGTTGTCAAACGCCAGCGCCATGGCTTAACCATACCCTATTGCTGATGTCTTAGTTCTTACGACATACATACAAAAGTCTAATATTGCTTGATTCACACGATATCATATCATTGTGCGCGGTGGGGTCGGTGGTGCTGCGGTCTCACACCGCACGATGCGGGAGGGCATTTTTTCAATTATAACAGTGTCACTTAAATGGGTGTCATGGATGGTGGTTGACATGCGACTGAAACAGCGATGGTGTCAGATTCGCGTTCTGACACCTCAAAAGTAAGCATTGCGAAAATTGCTTTGAGTAGTTCCTTACTATATATTTCAATGCTATAGATGAACTCGCCTAGCGAGCGCCATTCATAGCGACGGACTGGTACAGTTACGTGAACCCGCCCAGTGGGCGCTTTGTCGTGTAGCGTTAGGTTGCTTGTTATATGGCTATATGTGCTCAACAGTTTATGGAAATGCTACACACGGATAAAGTTTCCTGAAAAATAATATTTAGTCCTTCATTTACATTATCAAAACATAATTGAGGTAAAAAACGTATTTTTTCTTTTGTCAATTCAACGAAAAACGAAGATATAGTGCGTTGAAGTTCCGCGTGACGTCACGCCTTGGTACACTTTTTACCATGAAGTGACGAAGTTGATGCGTGTTATCTTTTTCAATTTTGATTTACACCAATGAGCAAAACTGAACACGCTTTTCAAAATTTTGTTTAAAAAAATTATAAACTCTAATTTTTTCGCAATATTTTTGTATTTGTTGCTATTATATTGAACAGCATTTCCACCTCTATTTATCCCGCGCTTTTAGTCTACGGTTATACTTTATTACTACGCCGTACGGAAACAAAGTGTCGTACTCAGTTTTGCACCACATTACGAAAGTGATGTACACGTTGTGTTAACAACTATCAGTTTTAAGAAAGACTTGATTGGAAGCAGTGTTTGTATTGTCTTATTATTGAGTACTTAATTTTTGTTACATTTTTGCATTGTATTGTATTAAAAATAATATTTTGAGTGATATATTTAATCATGGCACCGATTCCAAGTGAAATAAAAAAGAAAGTTATTAATTCCATAAGAATGCACTTGACATCTAGACAAATCGCCAAAAAATGTAAAGTCAGTCAGAGTTACGTTCAAAAATGAAAGAAAAAGAAATTTCCCAATTTGATTTCTACAAAGGGAGGACGACGAAAATTACTGTCACCTCGTTCGGGCCGGCATTTAGCGCGTTATATCGATACTGGAGAAGCTTCTACCGCACCCGAAGCTGCTATTCTATTCTATCGGGATACAGGAAAGAAAATTAGCAAATGGACAGCAATGAGACCTCTTAAAAATCATAAATTTATATCGTTTGAGAAGAAAAAGAGGCATATGTTATCAAACAAGAACATCAAGGAACGTTTAGCCTTTGCCAGAAAATATAAAACATTTACTGTCAATGACTGGAAAAGGGTAATTTGATCTGATGAAACAAAAATAAACCAATTTTCATCTGATGGCCGTAGCTGGGGCTGGAAACGAGCTGGTTCTTCAGTTAAGGAAGGTGAAGTGAAAATGACAGTGAAGCATGGTGGGGGTTCAATTATGATTTGGGGATGCATGACTGCATATGGGCCTGGTTTTATTCACTAAATTGATGGGACTATGACTAAGGATACGTACATAAATATTTGAAATCGTTATCTTATTGAAGCAATAGGAAATATGCCTATACCTGAGACAAGAGTAATATTTCAACATGATCGAGATCCTAAGCATATGGCAAAAATTGTTCAAGAATGACTCCGAAAACAATCATTTCAAGTGTTTGATCTCATCAAAAGTGGTTAAATGTTGAATATAGTAAGGTTTCTCCAAATAAAACTGAATTATGGAATAGAATTCGAAATGAATGGGAGAAAATTAATTCAGAATATTGTAATACATTAATAGAGAGTATGCCAAAAAGAATTAGTGCAGTAATTAAAGCTAAAGGACTGTGGACGACGTATTGAATGTTTCTAAAATAATGCGGTGCAAAACTGAGTACAGATATCATGCGCTGCTTTATCACTAAACACTAAGTAATTAATTTTTCTCTCCTGTATTTATTCTTATTAATAATTATAATTTAATTGTAATTACTCATTTTTAAATATTACAGTGTAACTGAATTATAATAAAATTTAATTAGTAAAAAGTTCAAAAGTGTGTTCAGTTTTGCTCATAAGGATAAAGCAAAAAATACGTGTTATTTTTTTGATGATCTAACTGACGGACTAATTAAAATTAGGTATTTTTTTTTTACCTAGGAAACATGCCTATTACAACGCATGCAGATTTCTGCACAATGTTTTCCACCAAAAAGCAATACAAACGAGGGATGTGTCATCCCGGCACCCGCCTACATGTATTGGTGGGGTCATAATCATAACTGCGCAATTTTTTTCATTTCGAAAGACCGCACTTTACTTAACTGTGGTCGTATTATGAACTCTTAATTCCAGGCACTTTCCGCCGTATTATGAGTGTGTACGCTAAAGAGCCTGGCTTTAGCGCGCTCATAATATGATTTTCCAAGCAACTCACAATGCAATGGCGGAAACTGCCTGGAGTTAAAAGTTCATAATACTACCCTGGTGCAAGAATTAAACTGATTAGTCCATAGCCTACTGCCTATGTGGACGTCTTTCGGCTGAAATGATGAAGTCTATAGTAATTCCGCATTTAATAAGTACAAGTTCCAATATCACTTCCGTCGAAGCCTAATATTATAAAACAGTCTTCGCCTTCGCGATAAAGATGAACCTATTATATTTTCTTCTTCGGTTCTTCTTTATTGTCTTCTTCTTTATTGTGTTCTTCTTTATTGCGTTCTTCTTGTTTTTTCTGTAAATGCAATAAGTACTTCAATTTCTTCTCGAAGAATTTCTCAGGGTACTTTATTTGTGGGGACTTGATGGAGCCCGGTCCGACTTCCACCCGGGCCTTTTGACCTGTGCGGCGATGATGTGATCTCTCACTGTCACTTGGAATCACAACCACTAAGATAGGCTAAAAGGAAAATGGACATGTTATAATAGACTAGTGGATCCGCCACAGCTTCGCTCGCGGTATTTTCTATACAAACTTTATCACACTTTTCACCCAATTTCAAAAAATCCCTCCTTAGTGCTATAGGGTACTCGAGGAATATCTCCAAATTTCAAACCTCTAGGATCATCCGTTTAGGCTGTGCGTTATCTATAAGTGAGCCACGGTACTGTTTTATATATATTATGTTGATTAAAAAGTAAATTATCTAACTACATTTTACGTCCAGTGGGATAGCTACAAAATAGAAAATAGTGGAGACTCTTGCCAGGGCCTCTATTCAGGAACGCTAAGTGATTCTGTAGCGATTCGTGAGCGAGATTTCTCATCTCGCTCTTACGCATTACGCGTCGTGCGGAAGAGTGGGATGAGAAATCTCGCTTACGAATCGCTACGAATAGAGGCGCAGAAGTATTTTCTCTATCATATCTAGCCTTCAGCGGCCCTAACAAGGTTACAAGCAAGTATATAGGTATATGGCGAGGATAACACCGTCTAATCTCTAAGCGCGTCTTTTTCACACTAGTGCCGATGAAAGAGATAGAACCTCAACCTTGCTAGGGCCGCTGCTGTCTAATATCAAAATATATTTCAAGGCTGAATTAAATAAAAGTTACTATTAAATCATTGTAGGTAGTTTGTAGAACTACTACTACTCATTATCCTGAGAAAAATTCGGCCGATACATTTTTGGCACAACGGAAATCACAGACCATATTGTTATATCTATCCTAAGGACACAGCGGCACTAGCAAAGTTGACATGGGGATAACTTAACTCGGTGTAATCTCTCTGACTATCTCTTTCGTCGGCACTAGTGTGAGAGAGACGCACTTATATATAAGACGGTGTTAACTTATCTTCTTGTCAACGTTGTTAGTGCCGCTGCTTAGCTTAGGTAACTTTACCGACAGCGGGGCGAAGGGTCTTCGGCTTCGGGCGAAGTGCCGAAGTATTCGCGAATATTCGGCTACACACATCGCGATAATGCGAATATTCGCGTTATCGCGATGTGTGTAGCCGTAGCATAATAATGGTAGCGGGAGTCGGCCGGCTATGCGGAGTTTACTGTATATATGGTTTTGCTGGTGCAGAATCCATTCCGTTACCATATCGTTCTGTTTTTAGGGTACCGTACCTCAAAAGAAAAAAACGAAACCCTTATTGGATCGTGTGTCTGTCTGTCTGTCTGTATGTCCGTCTGTTACAGCCAATTTGCTCCGAAAGTACTGGACCGATTGAGTTGAAATTTGGTATACATATGTAAGTCGGTGACCGCAACACGGACGTGTGATGTAAATATATGAATTTTAAACATGGGGGCCACTTTTGGGGGGGGGTAAATTAATAAAAAAAGTTATGCAACCTATATGATGTAACATATCAAATGAAAGGGCTTATTGTGAAGACCTTAATTTTTTTTTTTTAATTTCAGGTAAAATAGTTTGGAAGTTATTTATGAAAATAGGCAAACATTGACCATTCCCTTATTACCAAAACTACTAAAAGCGCTAAATTTTTTAAAAAAATACAGAAAATAGTCCCTTACCTATAGATTGCAGGAAATCCTATAAGAAGTCTATGGTATTTAAAGTAACCTAGTAAATTTCAGATAATCATGTACGGAACGGAACCCTCTCAACGCGAGTTTAACTCGCACTTGTCCGGTTTTTTCTCTTTCGCGTCAATACAAGCTTCGTAAAGTAGACAAAAACAAAGTAATTTTAGAACTAGTCGGTTTCTATAATACATTAAAAAATAAGAATAATAGAGGTCTTGAGTGTATCTCGTAAATTAGGTACTTACTTTATCAAAGTCTTCGTAAATTTCTGGCGAGCCACTTTGAACTTGAAGGTGTGACGCATCATCATCCAAATAAAAACTACTTGTACATGAAATAATTGATGAAAATATTACAATGAACACCATTAAAACGTCCTTTTTACTGTGCTCTGAAAGGAAACGGTCAGATTAAGAGGCTTATTTGCATTTTATAATGAGTGAAAGATAATCGAAATAAAAAACCGGTCGAGTGCGACGTGGACTAGCGTGGAGAGGGTTCCGTACTATAAAATCATCGACAGCCGACGTTTTCGAATCTAACTTTGAAAGTTAAGTATAAGTACAGACAGAGTCAGGTCAGGTTACCCAATCACATACATATTGCGTAAATATACAAATTCTGGCGCCTCATTCGGGAACGCTAAGTGATTCTGTAGCGACTTGTAAGCCAGATCTCTCATCTCGCTCTTACGCATTACGCGTCGTGCGGAAGAGTGGGACGAGAAATCTCGCTCACGAATCGCTACAGAATCACTTAGCGTTCCCGAATGAGGCGCCTGATTTTCTGAAATTAGAAAAATATATATTTATAAATTTACATAGATACCTAGATTAAAAGATGTTCAAGAAAATATATCAAAATCGAGCACTCCGCTCCTTATATTCGAAACAGCCGAGCCTAAAATCGTAAATAAAATGATCTCCTAATAGTTTACAGCAAAACCTGAACAAATATCTCAAGACTAAATTCCCACAGAAAATGGAAAATATTATGATCCGATATCTGCGTTAATTCAAAGATATTCGTTTAGGTACGTTTTTCTGGAAACTATGGGTAGGGGCGTGGGTACAGGTACCTATTCCCTGATCTTTTCAGAATGATTCTCGGAGTTAAGGGAGAAATGCTCAAATTTCGTATATTTTCTTTAACACAATGTTTTAATTTTTTTTTATTTTTTTTTTCATCATAACGAGTCCTTTCATTTGATATAATCATGTGATAGGTACATTTGAAAATAGTGTTTTTTTTCTTTCCAATCTGCCCCCGACAAATAACCCTCAAAATCAGAATTCGTTTATTAAAGTCATACTTCCGCGTTTGGGTAACCTAACTCTGTATATATATCAAATTTCAACTTTTTAACCCAGTAGATTGGGAGAAAATAGGCTGTGACAGACGGATAGATAGATAGACGGACACGAGAGTGAGCCTAGAAGGCGGTGTTATTTAACCGGTGGGTCACGATCCCCCGGGCGGTCGCAAGCCCTTTGCTCAAGGGGTCGCAAAACCTTGCTCAGGGGTCGCGGGCGCAAGCCATCAGGTTTTTGAATACCTCGTCGTTGAAACCACTGATATAGTATTAATACGGTCATGGGGCTCGCCAGATTTTTTTTACTAGTAAAGGGGTCGCATATGTACAACCTACTCAAAAAGGTTGAACAACACTGCGCTATAAGGGTTCCCTTTTTCCATCGGATATTCGGAACCCTAAAAAACAAGAGGACAAATCTTAAATAATTAATAAAAGATTGTTATCAAAATCGCTTTAAGCCCTTCCCTATTTTTTAGGGTTCCGTACCCAAAGGGAAAAACGGGACCCTATTACTAAGACTCCGCTGTCCGTCTGTCCGTCTGTCACCAGGCTGTATCTCATGAACCTGGATAGTTAGACAATTGAATTTTTTACAGATGATGTATTTCTGTTGCCGCTTTAACAACAAATATTAAGAAACAGAATAAAATAAATATTTAAGAGGGCTCCCACACAACAAACGTGATTTTTTTGCTCGTTTTTGCTCAATATTGATAACGGCAACTGGTAGACGCTTGAAATATTCACTGAACATTTAGTTATATATTCACTTTAAAAATAAATATTTAAATTTAAAAAAAAACAAATATTTAAGGAGGGCTCCCATACAACAAACCTGTTTTTTTCCCCTTGAATATAGATAATGGTATGGAACCCTTCGTGCGCGAGTCCGACTCGCACTTAGCCGGTTTTTTTTTAAAGCAAACAGTATTATTTATATACGGTAATTCTTTATAACTAACTAACCATTGCAAAATCGAGCAAAGCCGGCCATTTTCAATCCGTATCCGAACAACTGTGATTAGATTGTGGCTAATCAACAATCAGATTTAATTAAAACTACGATTGTCTGGTCACAGTTTAATAAATTTTTCAATTAACAGTTACCACTGATTCCACAGATGATATTTTACTGTTAAGAACAATGCATAAAGCTTTAGGATTGGCTAAATTTAAGACTAAATTAATTTTAAGATACATGTAGAAAAAGCCGCCTGCGTTTCTATTTTATTTTGACGGTTATGGACTTTTTATAACATCAAAACTCTTCATTCTGATATTTAGCACATCTACTTTACTATTTTTTAAGGAAATAATCATACTTATCCTACTAGGTATATAAAATTATAAATTAGAATAATTGTGTGTATCTGAGTGCCTAGCACACTAGCTTTTATCGCGCAAATAAAGCATACGTCCCTTTCGCACCCGCTAATTAGTTAAAAAGTGACAGATGCTTTATGTGCGCGATAAAAACTGGTGTGCTAGGCACTGTAGTTTGTGATTATGTATTATGTATGTTTGTTACCACTCAGTGCCGTCACAGCTTAATCGTTTTTAACGAAACTTAAGTCCTGGAATAGGATATTGGGTACTTTTTATGACGGAAAATCCAAAAATTCCAAGATAATCAAATACCACGCAGACGAAGTCGCGGGCAGAAGCGAGTAGTTTATAAATTTAACTATCTGACACAGAAGCTTAGTACAAATTAATGTCGTACCCGTGAAGAATTTGAAATTCTCAATGTATGTAAAGTTGCCAGTGCAAAGAATCAATTACCTTCCTGTCGCCCGCGCGTTATAAATCGCACGTCCCTCGCAATATATCTCCCGTAGACATTATTATGCGTCGTACGCTGGAAACCTTATAATATAACTTTTTGCGAATGACTATGCAAAATAGGTTTTACGATTCAGTAACTAGCGCGAGGAAAGTAAATTGAGATTTATTTTATAGTCAAATTAAACCTTCGTGAGAATTTATAACTACTTGAAATAAACACGCCTTTACTCACGATTTCTTGTCAGAAAAGGTCTGACATGTTTCGGACTCGTATGGTGTCCTTCTTGGTTGAGTGCAGGCGCAACGGGCCGCGCGGCGGGCAGTGCGCGGGTTGCTTTGACGGCGACTGCACTCAACCCCTGAAGAAGGACTCCATACGAGTCCGAAACATGTCTGGCCATTTCTAACAATAAGTCGTGTTTATTTCAAGTATTTATTATATACGTTTAATTTATCTTTTCTACTCTCCTTTTATGATTATTTGTATGGGCGCTCGCCAATTTTTGTAGCGATATAGTCGTGCGTTTCGTAAACGCGCGGCTGCATCACGATATATGGCCGCTTGTCGTATTTGCAACGCGGGACAGATTCAGCATCGCTACTTTATCGATTCAAACGCGCGTGCGACTGTAGCGATGCAGTCGCACTGTTTCAATGCAGCGATTGCATAGATGCAGCGCTACTGTATCTACGCAATCACGCGACTGTATCGGGTGACATCGGGGGAGGGAATAGCAAAGCCGCAAGTGTCTTTATCGGTGCTGCGTCGTGATAGTAGCGATACAAATCGTAACTACGTGGGCTATGGTACACGGCCAGTGACTGCATCGCGTTTGTATCACGACCGCATCGCTGCTAAAAGTCGCTGTAGGCGCCCTTTAAAAATACCCGTCAGTTAATTTTACGTCCGCTTCTACATTATATTGGAACCAGCCCCAAATTTAATTACGTTTCAAAATTGTAAAAGAAATAATGAATGTGTCGAAAACAGTGTTTCACGGGTGAACTACGTTAGAATCCCTCGGTACACTCGTGATTCTATTCTATTCCGAACTATTTCATTATTTATATGAACAAGATTTTAGGATTTCATTTGCCATTTCGATGTCATGATAAATTTTATTTAGTACTATCTGTTGTATAAGTGAATAAAGTTCTTGTATGCGTTTCGTTATAAACGCATACAGCTGTCAAATTGAGAACTGTCACTCAACTCATCCGTTGTAAATTGTCATTTGTCACCTATGATTTCAAAAAACAGCTTTACTTCGGGCTGTTTTTAATTTCAAAGTAATTGAAAATGTCGACTTTTCATGGATTTCCCGAATTACCAGGTCCAGAGGAAACGGCCTTTTGCAAATTAAACGAAGTTTATTGCTGCGGCAACAACCATTATGGGAATATAACAACATTTACCAACACTGTAAGCTTAACCTCTTTAGCCGGTAATAATATTAAATGTTCGTGTATTTTACTTGTTCATTTTTAATAAATTATTTTAGACAAAGAAGCATCCAGTCATAAACGTGACAAGAGACTTGCATCACCACCGGGCAACAGATGAAAACATGTCCATGTACATAGATGTTGATGACAATTTGCTAAAGAAATTAACGAGTGTGTGGTACAAACAAGGCTTTTTGGAAGCCCTAAGCCTAGCTGCGGACCCTAGCGTCAATCGAGAAAACCCAATAATTTCTCTGGCTGCATGTTACATATTAAAAGTTGCAAATGTATTCACAGCGCTTCATTACTTCATGCAACCACATTTAAAAGATATCGGGCCTAAAATTGTTTCAAATTATTCGCGAACAAGGAACTGGGGCAGCGCGCCTATTAAATGCTTGGCGTGGCATCCACATACCACAAAAATTGCTGTAGCAACATCTGATGACAATATAAGAGTGTATTGCAGTGAAGCGTCATTTGTGCCATTGTTGAAGTGTAAAGCTCAGGGGCACGTGTCCTCGTTATGTTGGAGACCCTATTCAGCATCAGAGATAGCTGTCGGGTGCGAGCAGGGTGTGGTTGTATGGACAGTGGACCCAAATTCCACATTTACAAAGCCATCTTCAAGTAATGCTGTTGTTTTGAAGCAGTAAGTTGATTCAAAAGTATTATTTTAATTTTGACCTAGCACCATTTGTTTTAAATTAAAAAATGTCTGGATATTGACTCTACTATTGAAACAAATCTTATGAATTTGTATCCCCAAGCAATCACAGACAAGAATAGAAATAATTTTTCTAATAGCATATGTAGTTATAATGATTTGTTAATGAAGGAAGGAATGTGGAATGGGGGTGGACCAGGATTTTCAGATTCAGAGATCAGAGATTTTCTCTATATTTTAGTTAAACCAACTATCAATTTAAATATTTATTTGCAAAATATTAGTATAACTATTATTGCTTTGAATGCTTTACATGAAAGAGATATTGATAAAGATGGGTGGTGTTTTGTGTGTACATAGTCAGGGACACAGGTAATTCTAAAACATAAATCTTCCAAAACCTAAAATCATTCAAAGCAGGAATACTATACTATATATAGTATACTAATATTTTGTGAATAAATATTTAAATTGATAATCCAATTAATTAAAATATAAAGCAGACTGAATCACTTAAAATGAAGAAAACACTTGAATGAGGTTTTTACAAAATTTCTAAAAAATGAAACCAAAATTGACTCTAAAATAATTGATATGAACCTTTTTGCTAATCTTAGCCAAGATATTATTTAACAATTTATTAGAAAATTAATATTACTTAACAATTTTCTAATATTCAAACCTTTCCAGAAGCAACCATAGCCCTGTGACAGATGTGAGCTGGTCTCCGAATGGTGACCTGCTCATCAGTTGCAGCGGGGCCGACACTTCCATGCTGATCTGGGACGTGAGCATGGAAACAGCGGTGCCACTGAGAAGAGTAGCTGGTGGTGGAATAGTGTTCTCACGCTGGTCATTTGACACTGGCAAAGTGTTTGCTGCCACATCTTCTATCATTTTTAGGTTTGAATACATATTCTTTTACATATATTTTAGAGTAATAGACCAATACTCAAGACTTTTAAGAACCATAAGACTAACAATAGTAGATTGTTGCACCAAGCAGAAAGTGATTCATTATTGCGCCGAGTGTTGGTTTGGAGCCTGAACGCAAGTGAGGGCTCTTAAAACACAAGCGCAATAACAAATCACTTGATGCGAGGTGCATAATCTGCTTTTCTTTCTACTACTGCTAAAAGTTGGTAAAATAACGTAAAGGTACAGTTAAACCCAACTAGTGAAGTAAAAAGAATTTTGGCACCTTAGAATTTTTATATAGCCTATGACACTCGCACGTTCTCCCCGAATCTTAAGATACCCTATTTATTAAAATCGGTCTATTGGTTCTGAAGCTAAAGTCGAAAATCCGATAATTTTCACAGAAATCTTGTATCTAGTCTATTAATTGTCATATTATGCAAATTTTTTTTTAAATCTTTTTGTACCCCATACTATCTTATCAGCCAATATTTTGAGCATAACATTTTAGACGAGACAATCACAGTTCGATATGGCCGCCGATATGAGGCCTGTTTTTTTTTTTTGCTAACAGTAAGTCCACAGAAGAGTGGTCGGCTGTCCCGTCGGACTGTGAATGGGCGGATTGGGTAGCTGTTGGTGTAAACTTCTTGATCAACCAACCAAATTAAAAAAAAATACAAAACTGTGCAATAATGAAATTTGTATGCAACTTTATTTGCTCTAGAGCAAATAAGGGCTGCTTTGTGCTGAGTATTTAAGGCCATTATGATGAAATTTAAGCGTAGTAGGAAGAAAAATAAATTGTTTCTCTGCCAGAGTGTGGGACACCCAACAATGGACTCCGGAGCGTTGGTGCGCGCGCGGTGGGCGCGTTGTGGCGGCTTGCTGGAGCTCATATGATATACTACTCTTTGCTGCCAAAGGAGAGCCCATTGTCTATGCTTTGAGCAACTCTAGTCTTATGAACGGTAAGCATAACATAAGATACACCGCTGAATTACGGCACAATCTTATTCTACATGGTTACAGAACCCAGTCTAGTTTCTACCTGGTTAAACACATTTTGCTAGAAATACATAGGAATTCATGATAAGGTAACGCCGTGGTGAGTAAGGAGGGTTACATAATGGTCACTGCTTTGACAAAAGCTCGTATCTCAAGATTAACCTTACAAACATATCTGTGTAGGAGTTGTTTTTGGTAGTTTTCGATTTCAACATCTTTGTTTCGATTGACAAAGTTAATAAAACAAAACTAAACAAAGTTTGAAAAGGAGTCTGACAATTTTATAGATTGCGTTATAATTTCTTGATCTATTTAGTCTAGAAATTAACAAACTACAGTTGCCAGGTAAAAAGCTATGTAAAAATTGCTTCATATATTTTGATTTTTAATAATATGGGGAATTTTATTGTGAACATTTTATTAAATACTTTTATCTCATTTTATAACCTACATTCCTCTTATTCCAGGTGCCCAGAACAGCAAAGCCCTCCCAGTACTAGATGTGACGAAGGTAGAGTTGCCCTCTGGTGATCCCGTAGGAGGGCCGATCCTGGATATGTGCTGGGACCCGTCGGGACGATACTTGGCCATCATGTTTGAAGAGTCTGCACTGGTTGCTGTCTTCTGCACCACGAACCTAATGATGCAGTTGAAGATTACGCCGTGGTAAGGAAAGTTACATAATGGTCACTATTTTGACAAAAGCTTGTATCTCAAAATTACCATATAACAAACTCAACCTTGCTACAAGTATGTTTAAGTCTGTTTTTCCATTAACCTTTTGGCCACCAAGCATGTCTGAGAAGTAACACGAATTTCATCTTTAAGTCAAGGTACTGAAGGTCTTTTTTACCCTGTGTCACGCATAGTCGACAACGGCGGCCAAAAGGTTAACAGACTTTTAGATTATTCTTTTTTACGAATTATTGTTCATACCTTGCCTATCTTGCTCGAAACTGAAGCAGGCGGGTTTCACTCCGCATTTTAGGTACGCGCGGCCGTCGCGTTGCTCGGAGGTGTAAATTGCAGCAGGTTGCCGCTCGCTCGCTCGCTGGGCGATTCGCGCGTTGCTGTCGTTGGATGGCGCGGATAAAAACTGACAACCCTAGCGTACACGAAAGAGCACGTTTTATGCGATGGAGAGAGAAGGCATGAGTAGGCATATTTTCGGTTTTGTTAGACAGTGATTCTTCTGTACGTTAGTACTATTACCTATTCTGTGACTGAAGTTAAAATTACGAGGAAATGTATTAGTGCCATTCGAGTTTGTGGAAATAATCCGCATCAAATGAAATATATTTTCAATAAAAAAAAAAAACTATTAGCCTCATCACTGGTCGTTGCGTCGTACAAATAGAACTCGCTAGGCAAATCCTTTAGCGTGGCCTCTAGTCATCTATAGTTTTTAGCAATGAAATTGTTAAGTTTCGTGTTCCAACACACGACTTACTAAAATATATATAATTAATTTCTGTGTTATTATTTCAATAGACAATTCATGTTTATTTCAGCTGCTTTGTCTGTGGCATCGAGACCGAGGTGCCTTCAACGATGGCGTTCCAGCAAAACTTCACAGATGGCGCCTGCCTCACCGTCGCGTGGTCCAGCGGCAGAGTGCAACACTTCCCCATCGTCTATACCAACGGGTATTAGACTAGAATCCACGGGAAAAACGGTGATAATGCATGATTTTTTAAGTACAACAATATACTTTGCCACAAAGGCGTAAGATACATTTTTGTTAAAAACAATCAATGGACTCTCATCGGTTTTTCCATGGACTCTTCAACTGTGGCTAAATAACTTTGTACAGTGGGGCCAATTCGAGTGTTCGCTAGATTTAAAAGTCACTAAACTTCAAATAAGAAACCTCAAACTTGATTTTGACAGCTTTGTGCTATACAAAACCGAGTTTGACGTTTCTTATTTTAAGTTTAGGAATTTTCAAATTCGAGCCAGTGGTTACAATAATACAATAATTCGAATGTGTGTTCGCTAAATTTAAAAGTCACTAAATTCAAAATAAGAATCGTCAAACTTTATTTTGATAGCTTTTTTTCTATATACAAAATCGAGTTTGACGTTTCTAATTTTATGTTTAGGTAATTTTTTATTAAGAAGACAAGTTTTCGAATTGGACCCAGTGTGTGAGATCTTAATAAGAGGATATATTCCAAAGTGTTACAGTACATGTTGCATGTTGCATGCTGGCAGAGTCAGTAAAATCTATCATATTTCGAGAATATATAAATTTTTCCTTATCATTTCTGAATGATAATTCGAAATGTTATTTCTATTACTTGTTTAGATTTTGTAGAATAGAAATGAACAAATATAAGCATTGCAGTTGGCATACAAAATTCAACTTTATTTCTGACGCGAAATACGATAGCCTTGGGGATAATGTTAATAAACTAAACTATTCTATTAACAAAAATCTATAAGGTTATAAAACAATATTCCAAATTATCATTCTGAATGATACGAAACATTTAAATACTCTTGCAATTTGATAAATATTTCCGACGTTGCCAGCATGTACCGTCACTTTTGAATATGTTAGAGAGTATATTAAGCTAACTAAATAGGTCTCACTCTTATGTGGACCTTAGTAGGCTGTCAAACCTCTTATTGCATTGGAATAAAGCATTGTTTTACTCGGATAAGAACTTTGCAGTTTACACAAAGTTGGTGGATCTATAAACCAGTAATATACTTTAATTATAGTTGTACACCTAAGTTCGCATGAGTAAAGATTTTTCATAAGTTATAAACTAGTTTTTTACACAAATACAAATTATGATCTTGCTGAAATGGTTATTGTTATTTCAACTTTTCATACCGGAAGCTATAAATTATTCAATTCGTATTTATATAATAAAATCTAAAAACCAGAACGAGATAAAAAAATAAGGGCGGAACGAGATGGCGCCTTACAAAATTTCAAGAACTTTGTTGTTCCTCGAAAAAAACGCACGTATCATGGGAAAAAACGATTGAAATGTTTTTTCTAGATATGGGAATAGAACAAGAGCATTAAAGCTACTATTTTCGCTGCTTATCTTATCAACAATCAGCTAAAGACTCGTCATTTTAATACCCTCGGCCATTGTCGGGAACTCTTGGTTCGTCTAGTCATGTTAACAGTCCTGTCCCGTGAGGCAAATGTGCCTCATGCGTGACTTTCCTGGTACGTCCATGAGGCACATTTGCCTCATGACCAGTGATGTAGATAATGCAGTTGTACTTTTGTAAAATAATAAATTTTGGGACGTATATTATTATAATATTTTTATTTATGAACCACATTTAGATAACCAATGAAATTACACAGGGCTGCGATAGTAAGCTAAATCTAAAATGCTAGATAAAAACAGGCCCAGACAGTATTTAATTTCCAGAATTGTTTTCATTAATATCTTTGTATGAGTCTAAGTAAGTTTATTGTAAGTAAACATACCTTTTTTTGTTTAAAGTAAATAATTTCATTTCCTTACTTTATAAGTTATCGATATAACCAATATACCTATCTAAAAATCACTATGACACATTAAGTATCATAAAATACTTGAAGGGAAATGACGTATATTATACGAAACTTTATGATCATTTAATGCCATTATTACTATGGGGACGTGTCGAAAGAACGCTGCACATTGCTTCGGGACAGGGAACCTGTTAAGTTGCCTAATTATTTGACTTTAATACTTTCTGTTTTTAATGTTGGTATGCAACTTCATTCGTTTTTAGGGTTCCCTACCCAAAGGGTAAAACGGGACCCTAAGGCTTCGCTGTCTGTCCGTCCGTCCGTCTGTCACCAGGCTGTATCTCATGAACCGTCATGAAATTTTCACAGATGATGTATTTCTGTTGCCTCTATAACAACAAATACTAAAAATTTGAATGACATAAATATTTAATACCATACATGAAACTTGATTTTTTTGCTCGTTTTTGCTCGATATTGATAACGGCACCAGGTAGACACTTGAAATATTCACAGAATATTGAGTTATATATTCACTTTAAAAAAAAAAAAAAAAAACATATATTTAAGGGGGCTCCCATTTTTTTTGCCTGATTATAGATAATGGTTCGGAACCCTTCGTGCGCGAGTCCGAATCGCTACTACTACTACTACCTTTTTTGGCGTTTAGACATCATGTTATCATGAACATTCACGCTACCTTGGTTGCGAATTACCCAATCTCACAATTCATATGCCACGTAAAATTCAAAAACAGTTTAATGTCTTTCAGTTCCTAAGGAATCATTTAAAAGCCATTATTTTTTAAATAAATACAATAGATTTTGCATCATACTATGCAATTACTAAGGTTGAAATTCTAAATACAACTATGTGGTCGATAAATCGCCTCTACCCGGAAAAGGGTTAAAGAATTTCACTAAATACATCGTCACTACCTCAAAAAAGGTCGTATCTCCAAATATATTGAGAAAAAAATGAACTTTATAACCTTGTAGCTTGTCATTTGAAGATAGGTTCTTTTTACATAATGGTGAAGATATTTATCAAAAGAAAACTTCAATACATTCCTTTAAAACAAATCTTTATTTTATTGTTTTCTGAGAGCAACAACACCTGCCCCATTGGCCCTGCGGAGGGATGTTGCATCTCTTTGCATCCTGTACCGCATTTATTATGGGGAGTGTTCCGAGGAATTGTTCGGGTTATTACCTGCTGCTAAGTTCCACCATGGAACTACTTGCAACAAACTCACCCCCACTCACGAAAAATATGCCCCAAGGAATTTTTAATTATATATATCAAATGAAAGGTTATTTTATTCCCAATTCAACTGTATTAGGTTGCCTTAGCAAATCGTTTAAAAGTGTTACGTTTTAAATCTAAAATCTAGGCAACCATGGATTTGATAAACTTTATGCTAAGGCAACCTAATACGGTTGGATTGGGTATAAAATAACCTTTCATTATTCGATTAAATAACTGATGAGGGCATATTGATAACGCTTACTGACTTGTTGATACCTGGCAACTCCATAGTTGGGCAGAGCGGATAGTAGGTAACCTTTATTTTTTAAATTCCTTGGGGTATGTTCTCTCAGCTAATACTATATTTGTATAAATAACGAATCGGGGAAGTTGATTGATTTTCTTTATTAGATTTTTTATTACTTAGCAGCATCGGTATGCGATTTAGCTAGGCAACTCATTTGCGATGTATATGTTATCTAGCATATAAATTTTATCACCATTAAGTAAAAGATGAGGGTATATTTCTTATATCGGATCTCGCACTATATTGTTGTTGTAATTATACCCAGCGCAATCATTTTATTTCGATAATCTGCGTGTGTGTACGTCGATTTTGTTAAAACCTCATTCTTTGTTGTCTTAAGTTTCGTTTCAGTAACTTTCTTTTTATCTATACGCTTTTTGATTGGAGGAGGTGTGGTATATGTTGTTCTTGTTGGTTTATTTTTCATATATTTGCTCTGGTCGAAAGGTGGCTTATTGTTCGATCTCTGGAATCTGTTAAAACCAGTATCCCGATTCTTTATTCCAAGTTTTGTCTTAATATCATCACCTGCAAATCGCCTCAGTGACTCAATACCTTCAACTCCTAATTTAAATTTGACATATACATTGTTATTGTCGAAAGGCAAAAAGTGCAGCTTATTGTTAAATTGCTTTCGCTTATTGTCAATTCCATTGCACTTTACGAAAGCTGTGCATGTTTTTTCACTGAAATCTTTCTCAAAATTGCCTAATTCAATGCCTGTATTACTTATTAAATCTTGTTTTACAGTCACGCGTGTTTTTCCCTCCAAATGCTTTAAATGCACCGATAAAGTCTTTTCAATCATTTTTTTCACATAGTTAACAGTAGTTTTAATGTACTTTTTAATAACATTGACTTTGGCTTCAGTGCTATTGTGTTTTAGTATCATATCGGAAGTTTGTGTTTTAAACAATTTGTCTATGTCTTCATCAACGATGCTATTTATATCGTTTATTAAAAACACAAAGGAACGTTTTTCCTTACTGCTATTCGTGTCAACATCTCTTTTATACATCTCTACATAATTCTTAAACACTATATCAACAGTTTCTTTCAAGTAAATATAGAAGTCCATCAAAAAAGTTTTCAGTTCTTCAGGGCAAATATCAATATACTTGCAAATGTCTTCAATGCTTTCAGGATGCTGTCTTAAGGTTCTTTCATTACTTGACTTTTTCGGAGCTTCATTATCTATGACATGACATTTCATTTTAAATCGATCGTTCGATTGCATACTAAGCTCGTTGTGTATTTCAAAGAAAAATTCTCGAAGTTTAATAAGAAAAAGGAACATTTCTTTACCAGTGGAACCATCTGCATCGGGGTTTGGCTTTGCCAAAGAAAACTTTTCTATTAAATCCTTCCATTTCTTCTTCCATGACGTAACCAATTTCTGTATATCAATTTTAGGAACTTCTTTCTCTGGATGACTTTTCCAGTTGCATTGGTTGCCGATCATTTGAGCTATCATTTGATCCAACGTTTTTGTCACAAGTTTTTTAGCCTTGTGGGAGACATTTTCATTCATTAAAGCTTTTTCAATTTGTTGTCGTATTTTTTTATATTTACCTATGGAGTTTTGCAACGGCGCTAGGTTCGACATATTATATTTTTGGTTGTTAAGATGGCCTTGTTTCGATTCGGAATTGGGTAGAAATTCTAGTATTGTTGTTTCGCCATCGTCTTCTCGAGAATCATCAGTTAGGGGATCTTCTCGTTTGTGGCTGCTTTGAACGGGCACTGATTTGCGCTGGATGATTTTCTGCCTGATCGCGTTCTCAACGATTGAGTCATTGATCGTTATCCTTCGCGCATTGTTGGGTTGGATTGGTTGGACTTCAACAGATTTAAGTGTAACATAAGGTTCCATGTATTTTTTGTAAATGAGGGACATGGGGACAGGTTCAGTCACGCGGGCGATTACTACGTGTTCTGCATTACTAACAGTGGTAGTGATAACAACAATCGCTGTTAGAGTTCGAACTGAAATCAAATTGAAAGAGTAATTATTTTTTATTAAATGATTTGAATTTTTTGTTTCGTAATCCGCTAGGTATCTTATGCCAAAGCCAATTTTTGGTCCAAGTTATTTGTTATTATAATTTTAACGTTTAATTGATTTACTTTAAGAGGACTTTCATACAAAAGGCGATAACGATTTCCACCCCTTAAATGTTAACCGATTTTCACCAATTTTTGATAGGTAGTCAGAATAAACTTTTTAAATTTTTTTGAATTCTGATTAAAGATCAACAAAGTCAAATAATGACCAAAATTAGTTTTGTATGAGAATACTAAAACTGAATTTATTGATTATGGTAAAAAAACCAAAATGTATAAACCTAGATTGTTCTGACGGACAACCTATCAAAAATTGGTCAACATCATTTAAGCTTTAAGGGGTGGAAATCATTATCGCCTTTTGTATAAAAAGCCGTAGGTTCACACTCATCTTATACAAAACTTTTGTTATCATATCATTATGATTGAACAGCAGCTAGTACGATCGATAGCGCAGCATGAACATGAGCTAGTACGATCATTCGTACTAGCTCATGTTCATGCTGCGGCCCTAACATGCAAGTAACAAGGATAAGTTTTAACCGTCTTATCTCTAAGTGCATCTCTCTAGTGCCGACGAAAGAGATAGTCATAGAGATAAACGGGTTTAACTTTTCTTTGTGTCTTACATGTTAGGGCCGCTGTAGCATCCTAAGGACACTTATTGTCCGCGTGCGAGTTACAAGGAATGTTTACGAATGTTGAAGTAAAGATTTACTGCAGTAAATGATTACGGTAACGGCATTGATAAGCATGCCACCTTAAGCATAACATTCCTGCACGGAGTGTGCAGGGTATTCAGCTCAGGATCTACAAATTTTCCTCGCTGGGCCAAAAACTTGACATGACGACCCTCCCCTCCTGGGGCCAGGTTCCCCAGTTTGCCCTACCCTAGATCCGGGATTATGGGAAGACGGTCGGCTGGCCGTGGCGCATCACGCCGGTTCCCCTAACCTCCCGATCTTGCGAAGCTCGCGCGCAGAGTGGGCACGGTTATACATTATAACCATTGCAGTATTGAAATCGACGATGGTCCAATATTGAGGCATCAATGTTCTAATTAAACTTTTGAACGCTCCAGTCGTCTGTAGCCGATACCAAGTTTCCGTGCCCCTGACGCCACGATATGACGTTTTCCATACATTTGCGTCGGCTAAAGCCGTCGTCGAGCGCTCGTTGCACGCTTTTTCGCTGTTAGCCGTGGCATTCAAAAGGTTAAAGGCCCATTTTGATTGACGCTTTCCTTACCTTGTGCTATTGACAGCATAAACTTTGTCATATTTCAATTTATTTAGAAAGCATTTTACGACTGTTTACTGCGCTGGACGTTATTTTCTGAAAGTGATTTTTACGGCATCTCGTTACCAGAGTTGCAGTTATAAATTCAATATTTTATTGCTCTTGCACCGGCAATGTTTTTACTTCGTAGTAACTGTTCTTGTTGTCGGTCATTTAATGGTATTTTGATAACTGGTTATAATTTTATGACGTTGTATGTAAGTAGGAGTGTTTGGCTGCCTCAAACGATGGTACATGTCTCTTCAATGTAGAATAACAATGGGCCTTTAATTGGTACTGCTAAGTGATAACTATATCGTCACTAAATGCCAAAACCGCGAATGTGAACGTCAAACATGTGCAAAACGACACATTCGCGGCGTTGGCATTTTAGTGATGATATAGTAAATCACTTAGCAGTATAAATCGCCCAATGTAAAAAGAGCGCCGACGGTAATATAAAATGTATGATCGTCAGCGCTCTTTTTACAATGGTTGAGGTATACCGAACATTCATCTGCATGCTAATGCAAGGGTGAATTGAGGCTTTTGGCCTGAGAGCTTAGTAGGTACCTAGATTGCAGTGGCGAAGCCTACCTACAAGCCGATTCCTGACGGCTTTACCAAGCTAGAAAGCTACGGCTAGCTGTCAGTGAAGTCCATGTTACTCTAACTAATGTCAAACTCGCACGTATGGTTGGAATTCTTCCGGCTTCCCCTAGAAAATATTTGACGCTTCGCCACTGCTAGATTGATACATGCTAGGCTGTATTGGACTGAATATTTTACCAGACTATTCAAGGCAGGTAGTTAATAAAATAGTACATAAAAGCAACAGCGTTTTATTAACAAAAAACATAAATTGTGTGTATATATAATCTTACGCATACATCGATATAGTTGTAGACTTGTATGTCTATTAGCAATAGCCCACATTTAAGCTTAATACTAATATTGCAACATTGGTATCACTTGCATTTTAGAAAAATCTTAAAAAACATTTTTATTAAATACATATTTCTCTTATTTAAAATGATCTTTGTTATTCTGGCTACTCAAAATTTCAATAAAATGTTAAAGCCGATATAATTTCAAATTGTTTTGGTCTATGATAAGGTTTTAATTTAAAGAATAATTAAGTACACATTTAACATATATTACTCGGAATATATAAGAAAGTCAAACTTATTTTAACTCAATCAACTTGGCAGTTATTTTGACTATCGCTAGAGCACAGTAAAAATATCAAAACTGTAAAAATTATGTAAAAAAACAGTGTATGTATTTTATTTACATTTAAGTAAAAAAGTATAAATAGATAAACTATTATAACTTACAAATATTTTTCTAACAACGAAAAGTTTTGTAATTAAGCTGTTCCAAAACTTCAATTTAGTTTGTGGCTAGGAAAAAATTAATCAGAATTCTCTTCGAAAAGAATTGGGATTAAATTTTGGATGAGAATTGACCATTTAATTTAAAAATTACGGTACATGTCGGCGCAATGTTTGTTATTTTCATATCATTCGAGTTTTGGCAGGACAGGAGTTAATCTGTGCGCTTTGATCGACTTTTTGTTACAAATCTGTAAATTTCAACATCAATTATTTCTCGTGTTTTATCATCTAAGTCAGTGTTTTTCAACCATCTTGAGTAAGCGACCCATTTACACTTAAAAAAATATCTGGTGATGATCGTATTAATATTAACACAGTGGCCTCAACGACAAGGTATTTAAAAACCTTCTTTGCAACGGCGTCCATCTGAGCAAGGGTGTGCGACCATGACCGCATAGGTCGAAAAACTGATCTTAGTACCTAATGGCCGAATTCAGAAACGCCACTCAAGCATTTGATTAGAGATTAAATAGTTAAATGTCCGTCAACTAGTTGTCATCCTATACAAATGTGAGTGACCTTTCTGAATATGGCCATAAGACTATTTCCATAATGTAGGAATAAGAGTTTCAGTGTACATCGATGGATTATCAGTGGTTGTAACATCCCAGGCAGCACTCAAGCGGTATTAGGGCTTATACAGCCGTTATGACGCTCAAACTAGAGTTGTAAGGGCTGTATGAGGTCTTATACAGTTTGTGTGCTGATGGGGATAGGCAGGGCATGTTGAGTTTCGACCACTGTATTGTAATGTTTGACACTGTATCTCTATTGTTAGCGCGCACGCTTTAAGCTCTAGGTCTAGTGCAGATGGGATTCTATAACCTAACTAGAGCTATTCGAGCAGATTCAGTTTGCTGTTTGTTTTGCGAAGTTGCGCTCGCCACGGTATTATTTTCGCTTCTTCCTCTTCAACCTCGTGTTTCCCGTTTGAATGTCCTGCAACGTGGATGAAATGTGTGAATACAATCTAATCTTTTTTCTTATAAAATATATTTAGAAAAATAGAAAAAAAAAGTTGTAATGGATTTGAAGTTCATTCAAGAATATCACTACTTTATTAAATCGACAAATTTAATTACACAAAAACAGTAAGACGGTCACGCTTTGTATAATAAGATTTTCCTAAATGAAATATATATGTATGTACAATTTACAGGTAAATTGACAGGCGGGCAGCGAGTGTTAATGTGTAGTCAATTGACTTACACACAAGCTTGTAATCTAATGGGTTAGGTAATTTATTTATAGTAGTTTATGCAACGGTTGCATAATGATAGGCCTTAAAACACTAGTGCGGTTTTCATGAAACGAGCCGATAGGCGAGTTTCATACTAAGATCGCACGTGTGTTTTAAGGCCAAATTATGCAGAGTTGCATACATAACTTTATCTACACACATATTATAAATCCTCCATGATGGGTTCAGAAACAATATTTTCTGGCAACAAGTTATTTGTTGCAATCGTGGCTGCATATTTCCGATATCCGGCGCATTTTCACATCACACACACTCCGAGAAGACTACTTACTATTCATATTTTCAACTAAAATGTAAATTACAAACCACTTTTTCTATTCAATTCAAAAACAATTCTACTTTCGTTCAGCAAAACGCCAACATGGCGGTCCTCCGTCAAGACCATTTTTTTTTTAAATCATAGACAAACGGATGAAGTCTCTATTCTCACGTCACTCGAGATCAAATATTGTGCAGTTTATATTAAAAAAACATACTGAATTGACGTTTCGTATCAATAACTGTTTTAATATCTATGGATACTAGAATAGAGACCACTTGAGTTTTGACAGCTGTTCCAAATTTAATCTCTTTTCTTTACTAAAAACGATAAAGAAGTCATGTTATTTCTTTATCGCAGCACTGGTTTTTCCTAATTGGTTGTCAAAATGGTGGTCATTTCCTAAGGTTTTTGATTAACCAATGGAGGTTTTATGATATGGGTGTAGAAAAATGTTTTTATGCATAGCGGAAAGCTTTTATTACTTGAGAACAGCTTTACCTCGTTTTTTTTATGTATTTTAGTAAAACAGTCTTCTTAAGAGGAGTGGCAACCTACGGCTTTTCATACAAGACGATAACGATTTCCACCCCTTAAATGTTAACCGATGTTGACCAATGTTTGATAGGTTGTCATTCTAAACAAAATCTAGGTTGGTTTGGTTTTTTCACTATAAGTAATCAATAAATCCAATTTTACTGCGGTTTTAGTATCCTCATACAAAACAAATATTGGCGATTATTTGGCTTTGTTCATCTTTTTTCAATATTCATAAACCTGTAGACCTAGATTTTGTTCTGATTGGTAAAAATCGGAAAAACATTTAAGGGGTGGAAATCGTTATCGCCTTTTGTATGAAAATACTGATTTTTGCCGTTGGTTCACAATCCTCTTAAACAAAAAAACAATTGGTGCGCGGGGCGCCTAGCCGAGCAGTTGCCTTAACAGCATTATGAATAATCCGGCCGAGTAAGCTATAAGTAAGCACTTCTTGTCAGTGGTCAAAAGGATAAAATTTGCTTTTTTAAAGCCTTGTTAGTAAGCCTTAAAGCCAAGCTCACCATTACAATGCTCTGTGTTCAGCTTCGCCTCCGACGGTGCCCTCATAGGCTGCGACGGAGTATCGTAGCATAGAGATATGTTATCTATGGAGACGGCCCGCTGCGTGCCGCTCGGGTACGCCCGCCACTCGCCGTTCGTCGTCCCGTTTGCTTCTTCCACTTTCGGGGTGTATAGGGTTTGCCTGGAATGGGTGATGTTAGGTTAAAAGGTTAAATTGGTAAGGTTCAATCAAAGATCCCAAAAGAAGGATATGCCTATCAGTACAATTTCGTGTAACAAGTCTCATAGAAGGGTGTCAAACGCCAGCGTCATGGCTTAACCACACCCTATTGCTGATGTCTTAGTGCTTACGACCTACACACAAACGTCTAATATTGCTTGATTCACACGCTATCATATCATTGTGGTGAGTGGGTTTGGAGGTGCGGTCTCACAGGTTATGGAGTTGTACTAGATACTTAATTATAATAGTGTCAATTAAACGGGTGTCACGGACCGTGGTTGTTATGCGACTGAACGTGCGATGGTGTCAGATTCGCGTTCTGACACCTCAAAAGTAAGCATCGCGAGAATTGCTGTGAGCATTTCCATACTATTTATTTCAATGGGTTCAATCTATAACAGTAAGCCGCTTTACGGGCTAATGGCATCGTACTGTCTTAACTCGAACCGTAACGTTTACCGATTCTTAAAATATTGACGAGATGACCCTGACTGTTTAACCGACTTCAAAAAGGAGGGGGTTATCTATTCGACCCGTATATTTTTTTTATAACAAGATTTTCTAATAGAAATCGTTATATAGTTAAGAAAGCCCACATTGTTTCCCGACAAAATGGTTTTCTTAAAAACAATAAAGCATTATGCGTTGCGTACTTTAAACAGAACTCGATGCCAAGAGAGAGAAAATTTGTGTGGTCATGGTTTCTCCATCTGTATTAAAAATCCGTTTGACAATGGTGGAAATCACCATCAAAACTTACCTCAGCCGATTTTCAGCCTCCTCTCTCCTAGCCAGCAACTGCCT
This sequence comes from Tortricodes alternella, assembly GCA_947859335.1. Lineage (NCBI taxonomy): Eukaryota > Metazoa > Arthropoda > Insecta > Lepidoptera > Tortricidae > Tortricodes > Tortricodes alternella. The sequence goes on from OX401969.1 coordinate 21,064,354, forward strand.
CTTCCACGCCGGGACAGCCGCCGCGCGTCTCCTCTCCGCCTCTCCTGCCAGCTCCTTCTCCAAATCCCTCCTAGCTTTCTCCGCAGCCCTCCTAGCGAGCATCTGCCTCTTCCACGCAGGGATGACGTTACCAGCTGCGTCGCGTTCGGGGACCTGGGGACAACCCTGCGTCGACAAGCCGCGATTTGATTGGTTGTTGTGATAGGGTTGATTCAATTTTTGAAATTTGAAATTGGAAGCGTTTTAAGCATGGCCAAGGATTGGATTAGATTAGCGCGAAGCTTATGTTATAATAAATAGGAAAGTAAAGGCATTGAATCAGCCCTAGTTTCGGGATGTTAAAATTTTGACAAAAGTAAATCTGTGAATATGGTAAAAGTTTAGCCAGTTGTAAACACAGCATTGCAAGATCGAGGTGATTGTTTCTTTAAAATATTTACATAAGTCTATTGCCTATTTTAATGTTACGTAGATAATTTTCAGAGAAAGACATAAGTAGGTAGTACCTATATGCTGCGAATCATCGAACCGTTAAAGCTATGTCTTTTACAGGATAACTTGAATATGATGTATTATTAAATGATATTGATATGGGAATGAACATTTCGTGAAACGTTTTCGATATTTTTATCTGATAAAAAAACTTGGGACTCGCACTTTTACACGGTTTTAGCAATTTTAATTTGCTATCGATCCTACACTCTTGCGCACAAAGGATCGATCAGTCCCGTTACCGTCACGGTCGCGGAGAGATCGCGTGTGATGCAACCGCGCAAGGCGGAAGCAACGTCCGAATAACGGTAACAAGAAATTATGAAAAAGAAATTAAGATGTTAATTGTTTAAACTAAGTCGTATAAGACCTAGTACTGACCTTGCCAATTTTTCTTCTGGTACAGTTTTAATGGTTCTGTGTGGCTTGATAGGGCACAATATTTAACCGGTGTATTTACGTAAGTAATATTCCAGTTTGTATAAGAGTTACGAAGTTGAGGTTTTGCCGGCCAATGGTAATTATTTTTGGGATATACAATGCGTGGATAGGGGCGTACGCCATACGATAAATCAGGGGACAATGTTTACACAAAACAATCTAGCCCCAAAATAAGCTCTTAAGGCTTGTGTTATGGGTACTAGACTACGATATTCAGACGTATATATAGATAAATAAATACTTAAACAGAGAAAACATCCCAGACTCAGGAACAAACATTCGTGCTAATCACACAAATATCCTTATGACCGGGGATCGAGCCCGGAACCGCTAGCTTCAGAGGCAGGGTCACTACTAACATAGCTGGGTACCGTTAATCAAATAGTTAACTTCGTTAATCGCTAATCGGTTACTAAAAAAGTTAACTTCGTTAAACGTTGAAGCGTTACATTTGGAAAGATTTAACTGACGTTAACGTTAATTGTTGACTCTTGGTGGAAATTGCATTTATGTCGTTGCGATAGTGCTTTACTTATTATTATTTTTAGTTTAGACTATGGAAGTTTAGGCAGGACATGAAACGCGGAATGACCGCCGAACGGCCCGAACGTACCTACTTGTCAGAACGTATTTTTCGCGACGTGGCGCGGTACGCGCCGTGTCCTTTTGGCAAATCATACGTACTTAATTAACGATTAACGGACTGTAACTTATAACGGAAGTTAATGAGTCCGTTAATCATTTTTAAAGTTAACTTAAAAGTTAATCCGTTACTCGAAGGCTAACCGCGTGGTCGTATATACCATATAACTTAAGCAATGTGGTATAGAGCTCCTGGACCGTGTATGCAGATTTCACCTTCGTCAGCTTAAAATTTCCCCAAAACGAACGCAGCTCAAGCATGTTTGAGTCTCTTGAAGTACCTATCGAACGCATTTCAAGTGTCGATACGCGCCGGATTTCTACCGTTTTCCAATACTCGCGCACTTTTACCGTAACTTTCCAATGATATCGCAAACATTAATTACACTTTAACGTCATTCATTTTTACCTAGGTAATTATCCGGTGTTTCCTTATTTTCTTCGAGGATTGCTTTTTGCACAGTGCCTTACGTCGATTAGGTATGGGAAATGCATTTAGTTCTTAGCAATCTATGCGCGTTCTCTAAGAGATTTACTTTCTAATAATATTTCTGAAGCGTTGTGCACATTCTGAGTCAATTGCAGCGTCTATCTGTCTGTGTGCGCGATTTTGTTATCTTAGTAAGGAGACTAATTTATGATGATAAATATGGATCAAGTGTGAGCGTCAAGGCGTTGGTGTTGTTTAGGATACAGAATAGAATTGTTCCGAAAATCTTGGATACAAAATTGTTCTAGCCAGAAACAATGATTCTATGATATGTGTACTTAACACGATATAAATACTTAGGAACTTACATAGATAGGACTAACATATAAGGAAATCAGATACAAAGAACGCATACACTTATTCTTTTCCATATCACTCACACATTCCAAAACGACATCTAATTTACCTATAACATACGTTTATAATGTAGATATCAATTAGTCATGACTCAGGCTCCCCATAGTTGAGCGGCACAGGGCAGTTGCTTTACGAATGCACCACCGAGTCAGTTAGATAGTACCCTTGTTATTATTGATAAAGCAGACGAACTGGCTAGAGCCGGAGCCGACTAGAGTCCTGGGGCCCGAACCGGCTCTACCAATTTCAACCATAGTGACGAAACGGGTCATATCAAGATACATTGAAGCGTAAACCAATGAAGAATGGAGCACTGTTCAGACATGCAGACAAGCAAAAATGATGATCAGGAGAATAAACCACAAAAGGACCAGGTATCTAGTAAACCTCGGTAAGAGGGCAGGGTCAGTATGCTGAGATACTGACAGGGGCAATCACAGGCCACTGCCCACTAAATAGACATATGTCTTTAATAGGGGTAAAATCAGACCCACTGTACCCACACTGGAGAGGTGGACAGTAGCAAACACCTTAAAGCCGACTGCGTGATGTACTCCATCACTGAGATACGACATTTACGGAGTAGATACATTAGATGAAACTGATTTAAGTAGCTTGAACCTGCAGGATGTACTTATGTTCTGTAGGAAAACAAGAACATGAGATCCATGTTGGATGGGAGCGCCGCCGGGATACCTTCGACTCCAAACCTAGGGGAACTGGGCTGAATGATCAGCGCACGCAGATCGACCGCCCGCCTGTCGATGGCCGGGCGCCCTCACCCATCGTCATCAGCATCATCAACCCTTGTTATTTTGGACATAATAGGCCTTGTTTAGCGTTTAAATACACGCCTTGACGTACGTCAATTGTAACCATATTTAGGTTTTTTTCGAACTGAAATCGACTAACTGGAGTTCTTTACACCTGTACACTCTTTTGTAGTAATATTATGTTGGCAAGAAAATACCGATTAACCAAGCGATGGGGTAATTTTATTAACATTATTCTAGATTATATCATGATACCAGATTACCGAAACTATGATTACTTCCTGCTCTAGTAACTATCTAATGATGATATTGCAAATGCGAAAGTATTTCCTACTCAGCTGAGGAATCAAGATAACTATAGGTAATAAATAATTCGGACCAGTACAATCAATTTAACAAAATAAAGAAACAGACAAAAAAACGTGTTAGGTAAAAGCCTGTCATGAGTATTTTCTTAATTTAACATTTTTTTTAGTACTGTAACGAATTATGTTTGTTCGGATGCTTATAGTCCAAGCGTTATTAAATAACAAATATAAAATTGTTACTTAATATATTCGTTAGTTAATAATAAAACCATTTATTGCAGGCATCAGTGGCCCATCCATAAATACCTTACTGACTAACATACATATTAAAATAACTTAAAAGTAGGTGATTAAAACTATTTAGGGGACGAAAAGGCTTAAAACGTTAAGACTTATATACGTGGGGAAGTTAAGACTTTGAAAGGACATTTTGAAAAAGGAACACGTTAATGGTTCATTGAGGCCAATTCGAAAATATTATTGCTTAATATGTAAATCACTAAACTTAAAATAAGAGGCGTCAAACTCGATTTTGACAGCTTGATGCCATACTAAATCTAATTTGACGTTTCTTATTTTAAGTTTCGAATTGGGCCCATTAACTGACTATCGGTCGCAATCATAGTCAGTTGATGAATCATTTCATAACGCGTTTCCTTTTTCAACATTTTCCGAAACGTATCCACGAATCATTGGAAAATTACAAAAAAATATTTTTTGGACGTCGCTATAATATTATGGAAATTTTATATTCACCCCGAGCTTTTCGGTGAAAAACTTCACACATCTTTCGACGTCGCGTATAAAGTCCCCAAACCGCACCGGACCTTTTTAGAACCGAAGAAATAAAAAACCTCGACTTTCTAAAGAAACAAAGTATCATAACTTCACATAAGTGAATTTGCTCTAATTACAAATCAAATTAATTTTATTAATTCCGCATGTTCAAAGTAAATAAAAGTCGTGGACGAGAAAGCGTGAAAACGGACAGTGCTCAAAATAATCCATTCAGCTTTAAACCTAATTGATATGGCGCATAAAGGAAACTTTCGTTTGCACTGAATACAACAATACCCTCATTGTTGCAGTTGCCGGAGATATTTTGTATCTGTGATGTATTAATTAGCGATTTCGTGATTCTGATTGGCTCATCTCTGAGGGAGCATAATAGTCTTGCGTATTGAAAAGATTACAATAGTTTATGGCTAGTCCCGAAGATTTCGTAATGATATTCTATTTTTACGCGCTTCACTTGTATGTAGAGTCGATTCATTCTTACTTGTCTTATTTGGTAAACAAGTTTCTAACCTGAAAATGCACCTATTTTTGGCTAAGACAGCTACTTCTTTCGAAATAAAGCAATCGGAGATAATACTTTAGATTAGGTAGACATCACTTTGCCAATTTTTCACCTAGGATTGCTTTACTTAAATAAAATTGATGTTTCACCCAAAAAAGGAACATTTTGAAATTATAAACTTGTTAACCAAATAAGACAAGTAAGGATGAATCGACTTTAACTCACAAATTAACTACCTAAATATGAAAATAAATCTACGAAATCAATGTTAACCTATTTCTAGTTGTATCGATTTGACACTTGGGTCATATACAATACACGTTTAGCTTCAGAACTGTCCTTTCCTGTTCCCGAAAGCTATGGACCCTGAAGCTTGATTTTGTTGCTTGGACTATATCCACATGTAGGACGTCAGGCATTGTTTTAGCCTGTATGAAGGAGGGACTATTTTTGTTTCTTGAAGTGTGTAATACACACTTTGAAAGTGTGACAACACAATAATTTGGTACCTCCTAGCTGGCTGATTTAACTTTGAAGCCGGGATGAGGATAATGCCAATCTTCAATGGCTACTAGTAAACCCCTCGGCTCATTTGGTTTGTTTTGACAGTTCCAATACATAACACTTGGCGACGAGTGTCTAATAATGGACGCAGGAGGTGGAAAGTGGAACTATTGCGTTACTGACAAAAACGTGCTTTTTAATTTTGGTAAACTACCTATAATAATAATTATTTTTTACCTACACCGGCAAATTCGTCATTACCTTTTCACATAATCATTTCAAGATTCACGCTCTTATTTGGCTTCTAATAGAGAATGGAGAAACATACAAACATACCTCATATCCGGGCAAAACGAGACAATTTATGTCACACAAATAAGTATGTATGTTTTAGTTCCCTTTTCTCTAAAAAGTTTATCTTTTTTATCTCACTGCGCAAAGTCAAAAGGCGCTACTTATAGAGTTTAAGGGGCTATGTACGTATGTATGTGATCAAAAAATGAGATGTTCCACTTTAGCTCCTGAACTATCGGACCGATTTAAAAAAATCTATTATTTGAATTCTAAGAGTGCATCATATTAAAAGCAAAAATGCTTTGTCCCCAGTTGGGTTTTAGTTTTTAACTTTTTGTTATGTATAGAAGGCATTTGGTAGTCCGATCCTCTTAAATCGACACTGACTTTTCTCTCGATGGTAAGTCTGAATTTATTTTACCACATTTCCCCTCACAGGAAAGTCGTTAAAAAACCACAGTACTCTCCACAAAGCTTCAAGGTCCGGCCACATTGCGGGCGGGGCAGAAGCACCGCGCGACAGCTGCGTGACGACATCTGTTATATTCTATTGGAAGTCTTAACAGGCGACCCACTAACCAAACGCGCACCGCACCCAGAGCTGTTTTCTACTAATAATTCATATTTCCTTCAGAGTCGCCGCCGCGTCAACGGGTATGATATATGACTTATCTGAATAAATAGGAATTGTGTGCGGCTAGCCGCTTAGCGGAAAACAGCTCTCAGCTTGGCCCGGTGTGACCGCATGATAAGTGTGACGCCTGTTACGACTTCCAATAGAAGAACAGACGACGTCACACTGCGGTCGCGCCGCACTCCTGCTGCGCCCGCAATGTGACCGGGCCTTTAACCTCGTTTGCCCATTCGGCATTATGTCACGTCTCTTAGCTAAGTGCCCATAAAAATGGTAACAAGCCGCTAATTCTAAACGCTATGCGCTCGAAAGGTCTTTTCCTCACATAATCCTATTGTTTCACTTAAGAGCCAAAACGTAATTGCTATAATATTCATAAGGCCACAAGCACCTCGTAACAGCCATTGAAACTAAACTTTATTACAGCAGAAACGAAAGGCCTCGCTTAAAAATTGCTTTGATGTTTTGACACCGTAATAAAGCAATTGAATTGCAAAAGCATAGGTGAATGAACGTGTTCCTATAGTAAAAAGTTTACGTAAACGATTAGGCAGCCACCGCAATTTCGCGCTTGGACAAATTGTTGCAAAAACGATACACAATGTGTTCTTACTTACAATAGAATTTGCAATAAGGTACGCTTTACCTTACGTTAATAACGGAATAATCAATTTTATTGTAAGTGACGTTATTATGTTTTTAATATCTAACTGTTTTTTTTTTAAATTTAATATCGTGCGTAAACTCGAGATAAAATCAAGCCAAGTTCAACGCTCCATAACCAACTTCTGTACAGATAAAATGCATGCAACGGATTCTCTCTATACATACAAAAACGCTATTTCGTCAAATTATGCGAGTGATGCATTTCACGGTTATTAGATGCGTTAAGGGGAGAAATAGATCAGTGGGTTAGTGCACGGAAGCGGATGGCGGAATGCACTCGCGCGATATAAGTTTGAAAAAGAGAGGTCTGTAGAGTAATTTGAAAGCACTTTAATTGAAACGGATTAGAACTGTTCAAGTATTACGTATCACCTCGACCTTACAAGAGTAAAGTTAATCAAGTATTAGAAACTTACCTGATCAACAAAGTTCTCCGCTGTGAACCGCTTCGTGAACTCAGTGAACGTCTCCTTGTCCTGCAGACTCTCCCGTCTCGCTCGCTCCACTTTCAGCTTCTTTATTCCAGTGATATCCTTGGACATTTTCAGTTCTTCAATGAGGTCTATTTTGGCGCTTTTGTAATCGCCGGCGCTCGGGAGGCACTGGAGGCTGACGGAGCGCGCGGGGGGCGGAGCGGAGAGAGTCTTGGCGGCGGGCGCGCGCAGGCGCACGGCGGACAGCTCGGCGCTGCTGATGGCGGCCAGCGGCTGCGCGGAGAGCGCGGGCGGCTGCGGCGGCGGCGGCGGCGCGGGCGCGCTGGCGCTGAGCGCGGGCGGCGGCGGCGGCCGGGGCTCCGCCGCGGCATCGTCCCGCTTGCACGGCGCCGTGATTGTTTTCAAATACTCCGAGGGTTTGATCAGCCTGTCGGGCGCGTTGTTCGGGAACGCGGGGGGCACGAACGGGAGCGCCGCCTGCTTGTTCACGAGGTTGAGACCGCGCGGCCGGTCGTCGTCTGCGCACGAGCCGCGGCGGGTCGCTGAAACATGGCGGCTGTTAGGGGGGGAGAGAAAGCGGCGCGCACGCACCCTGCCGTGCGATTCTCTAGTGCGCTCGATGCTGTCAATAACTGTTCGTCCTTAGGATCGAACAACGGCTAATTCGACGTCGAGCACAAAACAACAGAACCGCACGAAAGCGCTGCGGTATTCATGCGTGCACAAATCGATCTCTCAACACAAAATTGAGCGTTTTAAGCTATGACATAAGTTTTGCATAGGTTCACACATGACATTCGAAAAAATCTTGTTTTATACAACCAGTATTTTCAATTAGCAGATGTTTGCGATCAATTAATATTGATGAGATGGCGTTGCATTCAATAAACATAAAGAGAATGTTGCCAATAGCACTATGCGAGTAAAAACGTACCTAATTCAAATCACTTAACGCCTTTTTGCTGTTACGAATACTGTGGACTGTATGACTGAGAAATCGTGGCTACATTCCCTTGTATAAAGATCGCAGGTCCGTTTATTTTTCTCCCAAGTATTGTGAAGGAATGTAAGCTTATCAAATGATGCGTAAGATATATCATCGACATTCATCTTTGTCGAGTTATGTCTTTATCCGTATATCCATCAAGTTTTCACGATAGATCTTTGGAACGGAAGTCAGAATGTCAGAACACACACGTCTAATCCAAAACTATGACTCTCTGTACCTTGGGTGCTAGACAACGATACAAATACATAGATACTAAACATCCCTGATAAAAGTATTCGTCCCTACTAGGGGCAACCTTTGTGTGATTACACAGAAAGTTTGCCCCTAGCGGCACCGAAGCCGCACCTCCGGTACTGTAGCCAGTTGCCACGCCACTGCGCCATCCAGTCAGTTAAGCTATAGACAGTAGCGGCCCTAACATGCAAGACACTAAGTTAAGTTAAACCCGTTTATCTCTATGACTATCTCTTTCGTCGGCACTAGTGTGAGGGAGACGCACTTAGAGATAAGACGGTTATCCTTGTGTCTTGCATGTTAGGGCCGTACATCTTCAGGACCATAAGGCAGTGTAGGCAACTGCCTAGGGGTCCCGCATCGCCGGCGGCATGCCTTCGTACTTAATGTAGTAAAGAAATAGCGGAATTATGAATACAGGGTGTCCGTGGAAGTATGGATCAAATCGAACAGGGACATAGAGGCGGTCATTCCCAATCATTTTAACTGATAAGTGCCCATTCGATTCTTGACGGTTCAAAAGTTATGATTTAAAAAAAAAACCTAAATCCGCTACCTCGCCGAACAAAAAAAATGTTAAAAAAAATAACTGTAACGCTATCGGCTTATTTTTTTGCGATAGGTTTCTGGATAACGTAAATATTTTAAAATAGTACTTTTAGCTGAAGAAACGATCATTGTGTCAGAAAAATAAATGGTTTCCTAGAAAGACTTCTGTCTAACAAAATCATAACATGATTTTATAAAAATTCTCGTGAAAAAAATTACACTATCGAAAGTTGACCCCTATGTTGTTAAAACGTGTACGTTTAATGTTTATACTAACAACATGCTAATTATTGTATTAATGTTATTCATCTTTTTATCTAGCAGGCCGGTTTTCTTAATCGGTTTTTGTGTATGAGAAACGAAATTATTCGGTTATCCTAGCACTGTCTAGTGTGTAAATAAAACAACGAAATGTATAGTTATTTCGTAGATTTTATAGTTCCTACCATGAGACTTCCTAATTAGTCAGTGAGAGAGTGACTGAGTCAGTGAGTGAGTAAGAGAGTGCATAAGCCTTTACTTTGTCCAAGTCGCATAGTAACTAATAAATTTCAGGTGCCATAAGATGCTCTTACAGCTTCGCAAACGTTTCCAAAGCTGCCTCGCTCGAACGCGTTTCAATTCCACACCAGCGTTTACGTAAAAACAAGAAATTCGCAAAAATACTTTCGACATTTTAATAGCGAAATTAGGTCAATTCTTTTTATATCAAAGTCAGTTACAGTTAAGTCCCGTTTGTCAACGCAGTACGTTTATTGCCAATATGGTATCAGCGGTCCTAACAAGGTTGACACGAGGATGAGTTAACACCGTCTTATCTCTAAGTGCGTCTCTCTCACACTAGTGCCGACGAAAGAGATAGTCAGAGAGATAAGACGGAGATAATTTATAAGGTTGACACCTTGATATGGCCGCAGTATGGCATAAACTTCAAATCATCATAAAACGGAGTTGCGAAATTAATTATCTACAAAAGGAGAAAGACTTAACCTTTTGGCCGCCGTTGTCGACTATGCGTGACAGCGTATACAGGGTAAAAAAGTCCTTCATTACCTTGACTTAAAGTTGAAATTCGTGTTACTTCTCAGACATTCTTTGCGACCAAAAGGTAAGGCGAAGATCAAGTATCCTAAAGGGGCTCGTAAACGGGCTAGTTTTTCGGCAATTTATTGCTGCAATTCGGCCTAGCCCCTTAAAACACCGCTAAGACTAACTTTTGCTAGTAAATAAAGCTGGCAAAATTTTAGAGCGCTGCGATTGGTGCGTTATCGGAAATGAGCTCCCCGCGCCTGCCTAGCCCCGCTGCCTATGGCTTTATTTCGGAGTCTATTGGATATATGGTCTGGACTTAAGTAACCGTTTATAACGATCAAATCTCCATTAATTTTCCACTGCCTTTGAATTGAAAAACTACTTAACTTTCCGCTTTCAAACATATTTGAGTAAACTTTCACCAGCTATCGCCTAATAATACTTATCACTATGAATTGCATAACAAGCACCGAGGGCATTAATTAACATTCATTACTCAGTGTCACCTAGACACACCTAAATTTAGCTATAACATTTATTACGTAACTAAGCTTAGCTATTATGATCTGTAAAAAAGATAAAATGGAATGGAATAACATCGCAAGTTTCGCTATCACTAACTGTTATCCCAGACATAATAGTGTTTATCCTATTTTACTTATTGGCTGGAGCGAAAGGGACGCATGTTAGGGGGCTGATCTGATCAATGTTTATTATGATAAAGCAGCCCACTCAAATCGCTGCATGCAAGGCATCAGTAAGGCATCGCATGATTCAAAACGAGACCTCTTTTTAGAAAATTTATATTTCGCTATGTTTCATAAATCGGCAGTAACATTAATGCCAAAAAAATGAGTGAAAGAGCATCTCTTTTTTTAGATCAAAAAATAACGAGAATGTTTAGATGCCTTTGTCCACGATATGGCAGGCATCTCTCTCTCTCTGACCAGGCCAGGCCAACATTATTGATGTTCTTTCTAATTCTGAATTTACTAAAACGCTTTTTTTGATTACATTTTGTTTCTCTCTATGTGTATTATAAATAATGCCGTTGGAACGTACTTCAAATCAAACAACTTTTTACTTTATGGTTAATAATGCAAAATAAAAATTTGGCGAGTCGGTATCTGTAAAAAATTACCGGTTTTTAACCGAAATCCCATGCAAAAACGTATCGATTTGCAACCCTTGTTGCCGTTAAAAAAAACTGAAAAAGGCGTTGTCATGCAAGTGATATTGTGCAATTAATCGACTAATCAATTCAAATTGACAAAATAATATTTGCAAAAAAAACAGTCGTCCATCCCTATCCTGGTGGCGAACTGTTCAATTATACCACTAGATCTCGACGACCATGAAAATTATAAAGTTAAATAACTATTTAGGATTTCATTAGGCATAGATATTTTTAACAGCTCGATATTTTTTAAATTATGCTCTAAATAATCGATTGTTCGACCATCTGGAGGGAGGGTATAAAAAGTATGGATTGCGCGGTATATAATGTTGTAATTTCTAACTTTAAAGAACAGATGCATGGGTGCTACTTGGAAACTATGCGCCAACGACTCTATTATCTACACAATGCGTCTTATTTTGCTTTGTATTGCCTTCCGCTCAGTCCCTATTTGCAAAACTATAGTCAAAAAACATACCCTTCGTAGCACACTCACGGAAACAGTTGAAAAATTTCATGTCCAACGCGATACTGAACTAAGAGTCCTACCTGCAAATCGTTGGCGTGTTAATTAAGCCCCAACTGGAGCTGAAATGGTCTCACTCTAGTTCAGTTTTAATTATGAGTGGACGTAGAATAAGAATCAGGTAATTTGTGTAGTCTAAAATCGTTAAATAAAAATCTATGAAATAATTAATTGTCGATTTGTTGGATAAAAATAGCATGAATAAAAATTGTTGGATAGAATGGATTTATTATTGATGTTTTTTTTCTAATTCTGAATTTTCTGAAACGCTTCTTTTGATTGAATTTTGTTTCTCTGCATGCAGATATATTATTGGTTAAGTGAAGTCATAAATTAAATATATCGAAGTCGGTGGCAAGTTGGTGGTTAGTGGTGACTTGTCAAGTAAATGAACACGCACTCATTAGTATGAGGGATGTATTAGAAAGTACCATTTATTCCATGTATTACCTTATTAACTTGCCACCGACTTCGATATATTTAATTTATGACTTCACTTAACCAATAATATATCTGCCGTTTCTAGGTAAATGACTTACGAAAGCCAATTATTATTTCTTACTTTTCAAAGGGGTTTTGGAGTCGTTTTTTTATTTGTTAAATTGTTATTTTATTTTATAGTTTTTAGTGCTTATCGTATGAAAAACATTTATTACATCAAGCAACAATAGCATAATACCAATTGCTCATCATCACCATTTACAAAATGTTGCTATCCAGGGTGCAAGGACATCAATCTTTGAGGAGTTCTCCTGGTTCTTCAAACCCAGTTCTATTTTACCACATGCATTTTCATGAGCATAAATTGCTTCACAACCTTATAAAGAAATTTAATCGCCAACTGTAAAATACTTATCATTTAGGAGTTCCGGTGATCATCTATGGTCTTCATCAACAGTTCCACTTCACCAAATAATGCTTTTGGAACGTAACTGCTTGAGTTATTACAGATTATACTAAAATTGCTATATGCGTGCTTATAGGTATAATTTTTGAAGAGTTCCATCGATTCCTCATAGATCCTCTCATCACACCTCGACTTTAACTACAACGGGACCAAACTGGAGGTATACTCTACCGATTAAAAAAGAATTTTTCAAATCGATTATAAATGACGGAGTTGTGAAGTAACAAACATAAAAAAAAAATACAACCGAATTGAGAACCTCATCCTTTTTTATTGAAGTTGGTTAAAAACAGTCGTCCATCCAATATCCTGGTGGCGAACGTACGAATATACCTACCACTAGATCTCGACTATCATGAAAATTATAAAGTTAAATAACTATTTAGCGTTTTATTAGGCATAGATATTTTTAACAACTCGATATGTTTTAAATTATGCTCTAAATAATCGATAGTTCGACCATTTGGAGGGAAGTTATAAAAAGTATTGATTGCGCGGATAATGTTGTAATTTCTAATTTTAATAACTAAGGCTTAAACATCGCTGATGCAGAGATAAAGATCTAAGAGCTTTTATATTCTATTCATACGTCAACTTTCAAGTAATTAATTTATTTAGGCATTGTAATATCAATTAATTATACGATAGGACCATATCAAATAAAATAAAAACACTATAATTATGCTGGCATTCCATTATTATCCATCAGCTATATTATTTTCTAACAAATCTCGTCGACAAATTTCGTCGCAGATTTCGAGTAGCAATCATAAATTGACCCGCGCGCTCGTGGACATTACGCGAAGTTAGGTACCTCTACGTCCGTGGCCAGTTGCGTCGAAATACGACCAAGGTCGAAGACACGCGCGAACATTTAGTTTATACGCACTGAAACATTTCCTGAAAAATTCTAATTATTCCGTCATTTACATGATAAAAAATATTGAACACATTATTTTCTTTTGTCAATTAAACAAAAAATTACGAATTAATTATTTGCTTTGAAGTTGGATGGGGTATGGGGATGGGACGGGTATTAGAGCAGATCCGTAAGAAACGCAAAGGCAAGCTACTACCCCGGTTGAGCCGGCCCATTCGAACAGTAATCATCTGGTGAGGATTACTGTTTGGCTCTACCACTACTAAATGGATTTCTACCTCGCTCAAGCTTATGGCAGCTGCCTTACACAGTTTTGGTGGAATGCCTAAGGATTTCAGATAATCAAGATGACTAGTATACGCTTCGTAGGTCTAGGCTGAAGATGATGACCGGTCTTGCTTTTCTGGTGTGATGGTGAAAGCGTCTCAAATAAATCGCCACTAATAAAAGTGTAGAAGTACTAATGACAGGATAAATCTTATACCCATCGTGATCATGAATCCATCTCAGCCCAAATGTAACCATTCATAAAGGAGAACAAGACGTATAGCTATTGTTTGTCGGCCTATAAGTTAATTGCTGGGGAGCTTTTTAACTAACAAGCGATCCGCGTAACGACGAGTTCTAATACTAGCACAAACTAGTTTCTATGTACAGGGAGGGCCATAAGTTTTTGCAAATAGCAACACAGAGTTTTTTCTAAACTATTAATTGTGCGGTACAAAGGATGATGGGAACTTAAACACCATTTTGTATATTTTTGACTACAATACACCTTTTCACAGGAAAACAACGTGGTTATCTGTGATAAACACTTTTCAAAACAGACACAGACAGACGGAGAACCGAGTGATCCTATAAGGGTTCCTTTTTTTCCTTTTGAGGTACGGAACCCTAAAAAACCGGAAAAATGCGAGTTAAACTCCCGTGGAGAGGGTTCCGTGATTATATGAAATTTACTATGTTACTTTAAATACCATACACTTTTTGAAGGTTTTCCTGTAATCTCTAGGTAATGAACTATTTTTTGTATATTTTTCAAAATTTTAGGTCCAGTAGTTTCGGCGATAAAAAGGGGGAGGGGGGAATGGTAAATTATTGCCTATTTTCCTAAATAGCTTCAAAACTGTTTATTTTAAAATTATAAAAAAAAAACATTTAAGATTCTCATAACGAGCCCTTTCATTTGATATGTCACACGCCATATTTTGCAAAATGTACCTATCAGAAATGATGATTGTCAGTATCTTTCCATAGAACTGCATAGTAGGTTACAGGAGTGCCAGCAACAAGACGGAGCTCATTTAGGCGACATTGTTTATACAGATAAAAAATATATTTTATGCTTATTACTTATAATAAATACAAATAAAATAGCATTTGTAGTTTTGCCTCTAGCATGTTTCTAAAAGTGCAAAAACTTATGGCCTACCCTGTATGTGACTATAGCTAGCACGTCGGCAAGCGAAGCGTTTAAACGTTTGAAAACCGCTTTGCCTAGTATCCATGTCTGGTGGTCAACGTCTAGTAAGACCACCCGAACCATGACTAAACTGTTGGCTCTGTTTGGCCACTGGCCATCAGATAAGATCTGCGTCTAGTTACGTTTCAGCTGCCGCTGAAAGCTGCTTTCACGATGAATAAAGCGTTAATTTATGCGCAAGTCTGTCTGCCTCTTTTGTTTAAAAAAACCTGATATCGTGTATATTTTTAATTTTAGAATACAACGGCCTGCTTAAGTCGCAATGTCGGAGTATTTTTGATGTGTAACATCTTTATTCTCTCTTTCCTGCCAACTGTGGGAGTGATTACGAGAAAAGGGACAGAAGTGTGTAACAGGAAGACGGGGAAGCGCGCGCTTATTTGGTTTGACCAATAACGCGCGATGATTTGATTTGACCAATGAGCGTGCGCGGTAGTAGTGTTGAAACCGGGGAAGCGCGCGCTATTTGATTTGACCAATGAGCGCGCGTGTGAGATGTCAGACGTTACAAAGCTGCGACTACTGTAAGACTCGTTCAATCATCATTATCATTTGGCTGAATCATATTTAAGGCAAGGATATTGGAGTTAAGATTTATTAGGATGCACTGGCAAGAACAAATCATCTCATTAGAAATTAACGAAATGATGCCATCCAGCAATCAAAGCTTGGGCTAGTCTCCACTTTTGCAGAGAGCCTACACGATTGTGATAGTTCGTCGTTGGTAAACTTAGGTTAGGTTAGTTGTTGTTTATCTAAAGAGGTAGCCTAAACACAGCTGTATGTACAATTATAACTTACTATTATGCTATTTGTTTGGGATAACTCTCAAAATCGTCACGAAATGGAAAGTGAACATGACTAATTCTCCAACCGAAATGATTATCATAAATTATTTTATTGTTTTGACTGTACTTACTGTACAATCAGTCCGCGACTAACAGCCCATTAACTTCGTAGAAAGTGAACTAACTTAATTATTCTTTTAAATTGTATTTTCTCTTCATTACTTTGCAAATACGTCGATGTTTCATGCTGAAAGGCGTCGAAATAGGTTGTTAGTTTTATATTTTAACAAGGAAGTTTTTTGAACAGAGTAAATCGTAGACACTGACAACGGAATAGAGAGAGAAGCTTCTGAAATGTGGTGCTGGGGAAGGATGGAGAGCATAAGTTGGACAGAGATGAATACCAATTAGAAAGTATTAAGGATTGTAGATGAAGATGCCTGCTTAAAACAATAGAAAATAGGAACGGAAATAAGTATTGGCTATTTGATACGACGCGACAATTTCTTTAAAAACATTTAATAGCGGAAAATCGAGGACAGAGACGAAAAAGAATGATAACTAAGAAGTTATGTGGATCAAATTAAGGAAAATGTGAAAGCCGTGTCGTACCAAGAGCGTAGCTTTTTAAGTTCTGATTGAAGATCCGGTCACATAGCGGGCGTGGCGTGACGCGGAGCGATCTATCCCACTCAAACCAATGCAATACACAACATAATGGTATCGCATTCGCGCATGCTCGCCTTGAAAATGCATAGTACATAAACGAACAAACAAACTCCAGTTGCATCTTAAGTAAAACCAGCAGATTATTGGAGACGAGTGCGGACAAATTATTGGGAGATGTATTTGCTTCCAACTCAGGGACAGAACTAGCATTTTATTATAGTCTTGTCAGTATTTCTCAGTAACAAAGTATTCCTTGTGACATTTTAACATTAATTTTGTTTGCATTGAAATATATAGTAAGGAACCGCTCAAAGCAATTCTCGCGATGCTTAATTTTGAGGTGTCAGAACGCGAATCTGACATCATCGCAGGTTCAGTCGCATGGCAACCACCATCCATGACACTCATTTAAGTGACACTGTTATAATTGAAAAAATGCCCTCCGCATCGTGCGGTGTGAGACAGCACCGCCGACCCCATCGTCCACAATGATATGATAGCGTGTAAATCAAGCAATATTAGACTTTTGTATATATGCCATAAGTAAATGAATACTGGAAAAACATAAGACAATCGTATTATAAACGTAATATTGTTATACGTTGAGCTAATTAACAATTCGTACACAGCTGTTTGTTAAAAAGAAAATAAAGATTTTTAATTGCTATCATGTTGATTTACAACTTAGAAATTTCATCTAACTCTTGCAATTTATTCTTAGTAGCACGTTACTACTATTAAAATGAAATATAAAACGAGGATCATGTTTTATTACATGTGCCTCTTAAAATGTCTAGCATGTTATTAAAATAGAAAGTAACATGCCGTTTAAGAGAATCTTATATAAAACGATTAATAATATTTGTTAAGTTTCAAAAATAATCGCTACATTTGATATCATTTGGTGGCTTTTACGAATCCATACCCAAACCAACGATGACGGTCTGTCTGTCAGTCACACAAAGTTGATATTGCTAATTAATTAAATTTCCAGTTTTTTGCGATATTAATTAATATTAAAATTCACTATAAACCTTTATTAAATTACAGACCATATATCTAAGACTCCGCATAGCCGGGCCGACCCTGGTGCCAGTATTAGAGGAAAAAAGTAATAAGCACTGGAGCTACAGAAAGGCGAGGACATAACCTCGAACGCACCAATCACAGCGCTAAAAACCCCGCGCGCCGCAAGTTTGGCACCTTATTTTGCTAATTAATGTTAGGCTAAGCAGTATCTTTAGGACATTTGGTCTGTGCCTCCACCACATTTATTTTGAATTAATTTCTTGGAATCGTTATGTGACTACTAGCACAAAAGAGATAGGTACAGAAATCAATCTACATACAAAGTGCGCTCGAACAACGCACACATAAACACCGCTCACGGACACGATATCTCGAACCGGTTGGAACCAGTGCTAGGGCGATTGCCATCCGCTTAAGCCACGTGTTTGTGAACTTTTTTGTGCAGTGCAATAATGGAGCAACAAAAAAAAAGTTATTATAACTGTTCAGTGGACGGTTGTTTAAACTCAACATTAAACTGTGAATTGACGTTTTTTAAGCTACCAGTGGTTTCAGAGAGAGAGGTAAGTAGGTATTTGCTTGTATTTCGATGATTCGTTTTAACGTTACACCGAGCGGTTAGGTAGGTAGGCAAGCGCCCCGCCCCGGCCCCCGAAATATACATCTAAGATCGATTTATATGTATAATAGTTGCCTATTTGGAATCAGTATTTTAAACGAAGTAACTAAATTTTTGTAATGTAAAAATGTAAATACACGCCACCGTACGTAAATTAAAAACATGTATTTTTTTTGTTTGTGTATTTATTGTGTTGTTTTTAGTGTCATTTGATAGGTTTAGGTCTAAAACGGATAGGGCAATAGAAATTGTGTAACTAGGGTAATCCGTTTAGAAGTTATTAGGGATTTTAGATAGTGAAAATGGACAAACGTACAATTTTGTACGTATGTTATTTTAGTTATTATTAATTTATACGTCCATTCTTCCCGTTTCATTCTCAACAATAAAGATTCTCTAGATACCAGTGCCACTACCACGATAGTTTTTTGTGCATAAGCCATAGTTGACAACCCTAGAGCGACCGCCGAGCGTAATCATGAAAAGTGAAGTACATACATGTGATTGACTTCTGTACCTATCTCTTTAGTGCTACTAGCTTTACCCGTAACTTTGTCTCCCTCAAAGGTTTCTTTGAAATCTGACGAATTTTCATTTACTGTCTTTTTAAATTAAGATTTTTTGTAATTCTGAAATTACGGGCTCTCGTCGGGAACGCACGAATTTGCCGTTATTTCATTTTCCAGACCCTATTTCACTCTTTTAGGAATTAATGTCTCCAAAAGGTAGTCTATGTCCTAACGGGGCTCAAACTATCTCCATACCAAATTTCATTCAAATCGGTTCAGGGTTTAGCCGTAAATGGAGCACAGCACATAAGTACATAAAAAGACAACAACAAGCTCTCATCGTGCCGCACGAACTCCCGTAAATCAATTTTCCAGCCCCTATCCTACCCTTTAGGGGTTGATTTTAAACCCTGAACCTATTATAATTCTAGGTATCAGTACTGGTTCCAGTGATAAAATTAATCCGTAATATCCATCCGGTCCATTAAGGTCAATTTAGAAACGCACAGTATCGTTATCAAACGGATAGTAATAATAACAATATAATAAAGTGAGAATAAATAAGTAAATGCAACTATTATTAGTAAAAGATATTTTATTTTTGAGAGATAATACACATTGTAGGTCAGTACCTAGCCTACCCGACGCGCAGCGCCAACTGTTGACTTTAGTCTGCATGTGCAAATAACCATCACATACGTAGTATCTTCTAAGTAGTCTGTGGCCATCACACGTGTTAGTTAAACAGACTGACAATAGATGGCGCTTGCCAAGCACCTGGTTTTTTATAATTTTTCTAACGAAAACGTTAATTTTAATCTATTTGTGTCTCAAAGCGACGAACATAAGCTTTAAAATTATGTTTAAATCATTAATTTTGGTAGAGAACTAACGGAGATAGAGACCGTCTTCACAAAAACACCTTTAAGAAATAATATATATAAATATAATATTCTTCTGTTGTTTTAAGCCAGCCTACATCCTGCAGTAATTATAAGTTGAGCATTAGATAAGTCGAGCACTCACCCCTCCCTCTCAGCTCGGAAGGCCTGAGCGCGGGCTCCTCGAGCACGACGGGCGGCGGCGGCGGCGGCGGCGGCGGCGGCGCCTCGTCGCCCGAGCTGCCGCCCGACGACACGCCCGACGACGCCGACGCCTGCGCCACGACCGCCTCCTCCGTCACCGACGCGCGGCGGCTGCCCGCGGCCGACGACAGCCGGCTGGCCTGGTGGCAGGGAACTTGCCGTCATTATCAATATCTCAGCCGTAAAACCCCGCCGTTCGATCCCCGGTAAGGGCAAATATTTGTGAAATAAGCACGAATGTTTGTTCCTGAGTCCTATTTAAGTATTTATTACTCTATATAAGTATGTATATCGTCGTCTAGTACCCATAACTCAAGCCTTTACAGCTTACTTTGGGACTAGATCGATTTGTGTAAAGATTGTCCCCTGATTTATTTTATCCACTGTAGTGTGATTTTCTAAGGTGTAAACACAAAGTCATTCGCTCTAAATTGTAATGGGCCTGCATCGCTTAATCAGCCGCTGCGCACGTTAGATAATCAAATAGTTGGAAGGTTTAAATATTTTTATGTAGGAAGTAAAGCGTTTGGTACAGACATAAATGGTCTGCGAATGGTACCAAACGCTAATATTACATAGACTCTACAAAGCCGGGCGAACCCCGCTGCCAACTTTAGAGGCAAAAAGCCATAAAGGGCGGGGCGTTTCCGCGGACGCACCAATCACTGTGCTGTAAAAACCCCGCGCGCCCGCAAGTTTGTTAGCGGTGTCTTTAGGATATGTGTTCTGTGGTACCATTTTAGGTTACGAACGCTTTATTATTGTTAGAATTGCTACTTGAAAGAGGTTTTTAATGAATTGAATAAGCAGCAAATAAGTTAATAAAGTAATAATAAAATATCTGCAAGAGCTTGTAAGGAATCCAAACATATCTTTTGTCAAATAAACATTTAGCCATTATCCTAAGATTTTGACGCTGAAAATAGTCAAAATTCCGTTAAAAATACCATTTATAGCTAAACTGAATCATACTTGATCGATGGGCAGTTACAGACTTGGAGAACCCTTATCCCTTTGAAAGTGAAGACCAAATAAAAAAGCATGCCACGGATGCCAACGACGGCTGAAGCAAATGTATGGACGGCATATCGTGGGGTTTGAGGCACGAAAATCCACTGTCGTATATAGCCAACTTTGGCGTTCAAAAGATTAAAGTTTCTATATTATACATGAAATACTTGCAAACCATTAAAGCAGCAGTTTCTTCGTAAAAATCTCCTACATAATGATGTATTCATTTGCATACGCCAGAAGTTAAAAACATTACTAAATGATTAGACTTACGAAGTTCTGTGCCTTGTGCGTGAGCGCAGCTAGCTTGGTGGCGATCGTGGACTTGACTTGGGCCTCCGGCGCAGGCGACACTTCCTCGTACGCCTTGTTTATGCTGTTTGACAAACAAGATTATTAACCATTACGCTACTTTAGACGAGCTGGAATCCGGCTAGATCTATTTATACAGAAGAGATGAACCTACATATATCTAACTGTTGTCAATCAAAAGCCCTATCTCTCCGTCTATCATGGCAATTTTATCTGAATTTATATATTCTTGTTGTTTTATCGATTTTTGTCTCTGTTTTACCCGACCGCGCGAATCCAAAAGGAGAATATACAATTTAACAGTCTATGTATGCATGTGACCAAAAATCGGTTGTCCAGTATAGCTCGTGAACTACTGGACCGATTTTAATAAACGAGATATCATACTGTGGTTCGTGAAGAACGTGCGTGTTTCATAAGCTATACAACGTGTTCTTGGCAAAAGTGCTATAAAATCGTTTTCAGAATCAACATTTTAAAATCAATGTACCTAATCCAACCAAACGAAAATAAATAGAAACACACTGTATCAATCATTGATAATGGCTACAAGAATGAGTGCCACATTAATTGACAGGCAGCACACAGGACAGTGTCAATGAGTATAAATACAGGTTGCTCCGAGGTGATAAAGTATTAAACAGTGTTTTTTTTTTTTGGTAAATACTAGAGTGATGTGTATTAATAATTTGCATATTGGTCGGATATGCACTAATAAGCATTTTGCGATCAATCAGGGACACGTTCCATAAGAATTCTTAGGGTGCATTATTCTTTTTGCTACGAGCAAAAATGTTTTTACTACATTGGTCGGATTTTAGTTTTTAACTTTATTAATTTCCTTGCAAATGTGACAAAAACAGTCAGTGACACAGCGGTACAGAAATTACGAACGTCATTCCATTACCCTTTCCGGAAACTCAGATTCCGAATGCTCCTATGTGATTACTTCCCACGCACTTGTAACACAACATGATATGATTTAAGCATAGTTTCAGAGTTTCTTAATATTATTTTCTTCAAAATAGTTGACTTACTTGTCAGTGCTGTCCTTAGTAGTGTAGTCAACCACTAAAGCGGCACTTCCGGGCCGGCTATGGCTGCCAGAGTCACGGGAACTACTCCTGCACAGGAATAAAAAAGATAACATTAGGTTAGAGGCGGGGCTTCCAATTTGTACCTCTGAAGATTTTTGGAACTATTTTAGTTTTCAATCTAAACTAGGTACGTCACAAAGTGCACGGGTCGTAAAAGCGGATAGTGCTGTAGTTTTCATTCTTTTGATATCCGTTTTATTTCACTAAACCATGGAATATCTTAGGTAAAAACCATTTTCCTGTCGACTTTTTTATGAAGAATAGGCCATCAAGCAGACGGCCACAGCAGAGACGCTGCGAATGCATTGCCGGTCACGAAGATAAATAATGACAATAATGACACCACTTTTAAAATACCCCATATTGTAACTTTAGAGAGAAAGATCTCAACAGGTACATTCCAAATCCGTATTGCACGCGCTAGAAACTTCGAGAACCAGCACATAGATGAGCGATTGAGCGCAGTGACTCAAGGAAATGCGATGGTAGAAAGATGCCGTTGGCACCATTCTAAACGGTTCTTCAGAACATATAGGTTTAGTCTCATAATCATCCTAAACTCTTCCTACCTCCTCCTCTGATGCTCCTCCTTCGGCATATAGATGTCCTCATAGTGGTGGTCGCGGCGCGTCGCCTCCGCGCCGCTGTCACTGTCCGACTGTTCGGGCACCGTCGTGGCTTCCGACGAGCCGTGGATTTCAGCTTTTACTGAAAATAATGGACCATTTAAAAACTTACACGTCACATTGCAGAGCCTCTATTGGACATTGCCTAAGTGATATCGGCCGCTATTGCTGTCAAGTTAATAGGTTGCTTTATGAATATGAGTTCTAGCGCGGAGCATTTTCTTTGTGCTTATGGAGAGCTTCAAGCCTCACTTACAGGGAAAATCTTACAGTGAGATCCTATACTGCCCGCGAATTCTTCTGCGTAGAATTCGTTTAGTGCGATTCCCTCGGTAAGACTGCATTTTCAAAATTATTCAGGGTCCTTCTCGATTATCTTAGCCATAGCGTCCATACCAAAATTTAGGACAATTGGTGCCGTAGTTAGGCCGTGAAAGCGCACCAAATAGACAAACTCACTTTTGCATTTGTTTAAACCAACGTTACGTTTAAGCTGCCGTAGGTACTAGAGATAAAAGCAGTAGCGATAAGTACGATTTTTGACGAAATTGAGTTAAGTATTGATTTGGAATCGTCGAATGATGTTGAACCCAAATCAATATGTAACTCAATTTTGTCGTCTCTATCGTCTAGAGCAGGTTCGAAAGAGAGTTATTCGTGGAACAGTATTTATAATCTCATTCTTCCACCAGCAGTCGATGTACTGCCTCAATACTAGGAAGCGCAATTATCAGTAGGTAATTAGTGCTCGGAATAGTATAAGCCTAGAAACCGTGACGTTTGAAACAAAGACTCGGAAAGTGTGTTGTTTTGAATGTCGTAAAGTGGATGGCTTGTAAGATACTTATTTGATACTTATGATATTTTGAGGATTTAAAATACATGGCGAAAAGTAAAACAACAATAAAGCGCGTCTGAAAGTGCCAATAGCCAATGAACACAAATGCCGCGGAAAGTCACCTAAATACATCACATCTAAATACTTCTTTTAAGACTTTTGTTGGCTTGAACGGATATTCGGGCCACCAAAAGTCAACCATTAATGCCAACCCATGATGGACGTTTAGTGTCGGGAACTTACGGGTAGTTGGACTGTAACCAAAAATTGCAGCCTATACAACGAACATATTGAGCTCCTTTTACAATAGCTTGGTGACGGTATATAGCACACCATGACTAGCCACACGAGGATAGGCCGAGCTCTTTGTCATGCACAGCTAACGTAGCCTATACCGCACTTTCATAGGCTTTGAATTCTTGGGCAAAAAGTGACGTAGTGGCTTCATCAACAGTCTTAATGCCATGAGCGGCAGGGGTCTGATTCTCTTCCTTACTCGCCGAGAAATCGACGAGTCCATACCGACACAAACCAGTATTTAAGGGTGCATCAGACGTTTCATTCGCATGAATGTTCATTTCATGTTGACACGGCACATACAGAATGAAATAAAAAAGAACGTTCATTAGAAAAAAGAATTTTCACCCGAATGAACGTTGAACCCAAGTGAACGTTCTCGTGTTTAGACATTCAATATTTGGAGCAACTGAATGAAGGCGAATGCCTAAAGCGAATATGATTGTTCAGTTCATAAGTGAATTATTTTGAAACTTCGGGTACATTTATGTGTTTATTTAAACGTTTCACTTCGAGTGAAAGATGTAAAATGGAGGACAAAAATGAACGAAAAGTGAACAGTCCGATACTCCCTGCGAATCAAAGGCTGCTCTACCTAAAATTATGAACCTTTTTCCTGATCCATAGGTACCCTTTGAGTAATTATAACTAGAGTGGACGCCTCAACATAATTTTTTGTAAAGCCTGTTGAGGCCAAATGGCTCAAGCGTATATAAGAAAACGATCACCGCCGGACGCGGCGCGCATGCCGGCTCCGTCATCAAGTGCTCGCTGTCATTTGTTTGAGATGTCTGTTCTAGTGTAACGTAATACTTCAATGTCCGTACCTGTCATGACGGGTGCCTCCTGCCCCTCGGCCGGCACGCGCGGCCCCGGCGAGCGCGTGTGGAACAGGTCGCGCACGCGCTGGTAGAGCGCGGCGGGCGCGGCGGGCGCGGGCGCCGCGTTGTGCAGGTACCAGCCGCTCGGGTGGCTGGCGTCGGCGTCCGATGCTGAACAAGCTGGAACAAGTTCGGTTTTGAGCTAGGATTCCCGTTAATGGCAATAAAGTTAGTTACCTACCAGGTAAAAAAAATGTGTTCTAAGGAACCATTACGTTTATTTTAAGGATTAAAAACCGCATACATAGATTTTTACAAAATCCTATGCGACTTAGGAATCGAATCTGGTAATTTACAATAAAAAAGTGATTATTTTATTTCCAAAATTGTTAGTATAAATTGTAAGGAAATAATGATGCTACAGACCCTTGTATATGACAACTTGTATTGAACAAAGAAAAGAAACCCGTATTTAGTTGTTTTTGCATTGTTAAAGTTTTATTATTCTGTCAT
This sequence comes from Tortricodes alternella, assembly GCA_947859335.1. NCBI lineage: Eukaryota > Metazoa > Arthropoda > Insecta > Lepidoptera > Tortricidae > Tortricodes > Tortricodes alternella. Next base: position 21,089,700 of record OX401969.1, read on the forward strand.
TAGTTAAACATAAACCTCCTGTCTGTTTCTTTAACGACAGGCTTGTGGTATTTATCAAATTCAATTACATACATAACTTCCGGAAACTGAAGCAAACCGCAACTACAAGTCACACTAGACTTAAGAGTTAATAGAGTTACGGCTGGATAACCCGAGCGCTCCACCTGCTCGAGCGTAAAATATGGTAGGTTTACACTTAAGTCACACTACCTATTGTATCCGTTTCCAAGTAAGCTAAATAGATACAATCTGAAGTAAAATTAGGTGCGTCAATGTATCGTAAGTCGAGGGTTATGATCGCAAATTTACTTTGACGATTAAAATTAGTGAATTCGGTTAACTATTTTTACTGCCCACAAAAACCCTACTAGTAGAAAGCGCCTCAAGGCATTAAGTCCATCTTCCCCACTCTGAGCTTTGTATTTGTACTGTGTAATAAGGTTAAATAAATTTATCCCAACTTAGTTCCATAATTTGCGGCTATCCAATTGAAAAGTTACGCGTCTCTAATATCTGCTCTTTAACAGAAGTGCCATCCACTTTGATCGTTTTCGCATGGGTTATCACTTGTTATGTGGTATTTTTTGATGAGCCAAAGAACGCCGAACGGTGCTCTGTTCCTGCTACTAAATTTATAAACATATTTCAGCTGAATGAAACACTATTCTTAAATCACTTAACGAACCATAGTTGTCATACACCAAAGAAGGATGCTCCAGGGTCCAAGCCTGCCACATAGCCTTGCTAACCACACTCATCTTAATAAAAAAGCGTATTTAAAACACACAACAATAAATAAAAATAATCTATACCACACGTCCGCACCACACCGCAACAGGAACTGAAGTGTTCGCCGATGTGCAAAAAACTTCCTAAACCTACTTCCTACCAAACCCCCTGATTCAGTTTCAATCGATAGCACTAATCAACAATCAAAATGTCATCATCTCACTCCAATTGGTTATGAGTGAAAAGGACGGAGCGAACATTATCGATTCGACTTTAATTGTGTACTTCCGTCGCTTGCCATATTAGATGCGCCTGCGATTCTTCACGCCTTCTATCAGCACTGTAATACTGTTACAGCGTTATATTAAAATGGATTATCTATAGGAGATTGGGCGTTATGTATATCAGTTGCAAAATTGGTTTTTGTTGAGGAAATAGCATATGGATATGCGTATCAAATCGGTACAATAATTTATGTTACATCAGCGTTAAGTTAGTAATCATTGGATTGTATTTTTTTTTTAAATTCTCTCTACATTATTCATCATGAAGAAATAACCAAAGAGTCATTACAATCCGCACGTAACAATCTACAGCAAAAACTAGTGTTTGCAATGCAATACTACTGATTATTTTTTATTCCTTTTCATCACAAACCTCACCAGTTTCATCGTAATTGGATGAAAGATATAGGAAAGCATAGAAAACAGATAAACAAACAAACAAAGATTAACTTTATACTGAAAGAATATACTGAAGACTTAGTGTAAATTGGGGAATACTTAAACTACCAATACGCAAGACCTATCTATAACCCATTCAATGTAAGTGGGGAAGGATTCCAAAGAGTCAGTAATAATCTGTTAGGATCCCGATTGTAGCAGTTACATAAGTTACCAATTTTCCTCCTATTCGATTTCCCACTTCCTTATCAATGTAAATTTCGCATAGTAATAAATTATTCAGCATATTGGCCACCTAAAAGACAGACAGATCAAAGCCATATAACAATGTGAAATAGTGTCCCAGCGGTCCTAACATGCCAGACACGGGGATAAGTTAAACCCGTTTAACTCTCTGACTATCTCTTTCGTCGGCACTAGTGAAAGAGATGCATTTAGAGATAAGATGGTTTAATTTATCCTTGTGTCAACCTAGCTAGGGCCGCGGACCTTCAAACTTTATTCACCAAATTGTCCTGTTAAGTCCACGGAGCCGCTGCAACTGCTTTACAAATTCAAATTCAAATAATTTTTTTCGGGGATGAAATCCGTATTGTTAATTACAAAAACTTATGTCTAGGGTTAGTGTTAATATACAATACTAGAAGACAAAACTTAACACATATCAATTAACATTAAAGGCGACGAGGCGCGCCAGAGACAGGTGTGTGTAGCTGCATCCAGCGCTCCAGCAGCGGCGAGTCCCACCGTTGGGCCAACATGCTCAGGTTGCGACTGAGGACCGAGGCACACTGTCTCCTCATGATCGCGAAAAAGCCATCGGAACCCCACAGTACTAGTCGGAGTTCTCGTTTAACCTCAAAAACATCAATACAATTCCAAGACTAACCCGAGCTCTCCTCCTCCGAGCTGTGATGAGTAACAGTGGTCGACGTCCCCCGCTGCATCGGATTGACGTACAAGCCATCCGCGGGTCCCGACCGGCCGGAGCTTATGGACCCCATGGGCGTGGAGGGGAGGGAACCCCTGCGCTCCTGCACGGAACCCCTCCGCTCGCGCTCTGGTGCGTGCAAGTAGAATGGGGAGCGGGTTCCGTTGGCGTTCACACAATTTGGTAGCGCACACTGGAATTGGGGAAATAATGCGATCAAAATTAAGAAAGCAACTTAGTAGGCAGCCAGGTCATTTAAATGTAGCTTTTTAGTTGTTTAAATAAACTGATGGTTTTATTATATTTCTAAGGCAGTGGCCCTAACATGCATGGCTCAAAGATAAATTAGAACCGTTTATCTCTAAGTGCGTCTCTCTCACACTAGTGCCGACGAAAGAGATAGTCATAGAGATAAACGGTTCTAATTTATCTTTGTGGCTTGCATGTTAGGGCCGCTGGGTTGTATAAAGATCCATTCGGCCAAATTTTGGCCATGAATGCCAGAAATTGTATCGATTTATTAAAATTTATTGCACAAAACATAATATGAAATACAATTAACATTTTGAATATACATACCTATTCAAAATGTTAATTGTATTTCATATTATGTTGAATTGTATCAAAGGCAAACTATCGGTTTAAAGGATTTCTCCCAGTTGAACTTTGAGCGATTGAATGATATGGATATATGGGAGGATCGAACAATAATGTATCGAATAGGCTAGTTTTCTAAAAATATCCAATTAGTCTGTCATTTACATTATCAAAAAGTATTGAAAACATATTTTTTATTTTTTCAATTAAACGACGAATTAAAATGACGAAGATATAGTGCGTTGAAGTTCCGCGTGACGTCACGACTTTGTACATTTTTTACCATTAAGTGACGTCATGAGCCCCCACTCCCGAACTTTGATGCACGTAATCTTTGTCAATCTTGATTGATTTGATAAAGCAAAAAATACGTATTCAATATTTTTTGATAATCTAACTGACGCACTAATTAGAATTATAATTTTTTTTGGGACCTAAACCAAGGAAACATCCCAATTCTATAGCTTTTAATTAAAATATTGTAGGTTGCCAGTACTTACTCTGGCATCTCCAGGTGTACATGCGCAAGAGTGGACCGCTTTATATGAGGCGAGCTGCTTGCTGTCGGCGCCCGCAGCGCCTGCTGCCACCAGCACGTTCAGACACTGTCAACAAAAACATGACATTAATCGTGAAACAAGGAAATTGAAAATGAAAATGAAAATATTTATTTTGCAAGCAGGCCAGACGGGCTCTTTCACATGTCTGACGACAGGTGTCAGGTGTCAGGTGACATCTGCTGAGAAGAAACGCCGCAAGAAACTTAGCATTGGAAAAGTTAAAGTTTTGTTTTTGATAAACTGGCAATAATTCGAAAATGTTTTCCGAAGTTTCGGGCATTTTCCAGGTCTCACTGTCACCGGTAAACCTGGAAAGGACTCGAAATGTCGGATTTCTGTCAGCTCATTATTTACTTATCGACCGAGCGAGCGAAGCGTCTCCGTTTCAGCTTGGGAAAAATGCTTTCGTATGTCGGGCGTCTGTCCATTTGTTCTCGTATACAGGGCACAGTTCTCAACCGATTCTCGTAAAATTTTGTGAGCAGGTGCGATAATTATATAAAAAAAAAATTGTTTCAGGTTTTCGTTTTTTTTTCAAAATGGGGGAGATATGGGAGTTTTTGCAATTACAAACTTATTTGCGGTGTTGGTAAACTTACCCGACCTATGTCGATACATAGGGATATAATTTTCCAACGGCAAAGTTAAGTTTGTCGCAAGGTCTACAGCTCACGGAGCCACTAGTGAATTAAGCACACAATAAATAGTCTCATTTTAATCCAGACTTTTTTTAAAAGAGAGTGAATCTGCTGATTATGATTATTTTCAGTATCATCTCCATGCTGCGTTTCCCCATCTCCCTAGGCCGACATATGTTCAACATTGCCTACGCGATATCTTAAATTAATCAGCTACGATATGGTAGTTGTTATCAACTTGACAGCAAAAGCAGCCGCATCGTAATAAAACCATACATGATATCGCTTAGGAAATGTCAAATAGGAAAGGCTCAGGTCGATCTTTAATAAAAGTTTATATATTATACAGAACCAATGTTACACCTACTGAATCTAACTATATTGGACCACCATTATTTGCTTGAACATTGAACTTGGTGTGAACAAATCAATTTGATACAGCACAAACATACAGGATGGCTCATATTGTTCAGAGAACGTCCGTTGCCATAATATTACCAAGGTCATTGACTGGGTCGAAAAGGTCAAACATTTTGTATGGGAATATTTTATTTCCCATGGTATTCTTATATACAGGCTACACATAATTTCTAGTAAATTATAAAATTACTCCGCAAAATTTGTTGTACTTTAAACTTTTACTGCCATGAACCCAGTTGGAAAAACGCTGATATAAGAGTTAGGTCTAATTCCGATTCACCTTTAGAAATAGATACAAAAAATGGCCAAGTGCGATTCTGACTCGTACACCGAGGGTTCCGTATAATTAGGTAACATTACTGAAGTTCATAAACTATGAAAGCACCGAACATTGCTCTAACGATAAGATAAACTGGATTGAGGGACAAACTTAACTTTGCCGTTTGAAAACTGTTCTCCCAATATTTCGACATAGGTCGCGGTTAATTTACCTACTGCAATATAATAACATAAAAAATAATTTAAAAAGTATGTACTTAACTACAAATTTATGGTTTTAGGATTTTGCCTTTTTTCAGGTAAACGGGAAGTATCCTATAGGTTTTCATTTCCTTGCGAGAGTTAAATACGCGGCTTAAACTATCGTAGCTCTATTGCGTTACCTTAGAAGTTTGATTTTTCACAGCTCAAAGGGATTGCAGACCTATTAACTTAGTAGTTGATATTAATTTCAACTTGATACTCCACGCGTTTCTGAGAAAAAGGGTCTGACAGAGAGACAGACAGCGGCCCTAACATGAATGACACAAAGTTAAATTAAACCCGTTTAGCTCTATGACTATCTCTTTCGTCGGCACTAGTGAGAGAGGGACGCACTTAGAGATAATACGGTCTATCTTATCTTTGTGTCATTCATGTTAGGGCCGCTGATGGACAATGAAGTGATCCTTTAAAGGTTTATTTTTCCTTTTGAAGTACGGAACCCTAAAAATATGACTAGTGCTTTATTTTTAATCAAAGCCCCATTTACTCATTTTATAAAGTTTCAATTTCGAACTAATTTCGCCTTCTCTGCAAACCTATCTCAATAATTAAAAGCGATGATTACTGAAAATCACTAAAATTTAATTAGGTACTCGTGCATGCGAAAATCCACCAGAGTATGACCGGTGAAACCAGATACTTTCCAAACGTGATCTTAACTCCATTGTTACTCTATGATGCTCTATGGTAAACGACTCTATAATCTATGGCAAATGACACTGTACGCTTAGACGCGAAGTTTTGACTAAGTAAGCGTGTAAATGCATAGATTTAAATAAGACATGCTATTCAGTGACAAAGCAGACACTTCAATTGTATTTATTTGTATACACCGTGTATATGTCATACGCACATAAATTTTAATGGTAGTTAGTATAGGCCCTAATGAAAATACTTTGATATTTTTTGTTAAAAATGTATGACTTTTTTTTTCCTTACAAAATAATTCAGCACGCAATGTATCACTACAAACTCGATTAAGTTGCCCTTACTGACGCGACATCCTATAATTTTATCACAGTGTTCTCATTTGTTTCTCTACTTTTCATCAATAAAATCTATACATTGCTGGTCGAAAAATTTTCAAAAAATAATTACGGTTTTTTAATTGAGACAATTTTTTTTTAATTCTTGCTAAAACAGTTCACACCCTTAAAACCTACGTCTGGTTAAAATGTATGATCGTATGAAATATAGGTACAAGCTGTATATAGATGGTATTGAAACACTTACATCCAAATGATGGTTTTCGGCGGCATCATTGATAGGGCTCTTGCCATGTCTGTCCAAATGCAGTCGGGCGCCATGCCGCAGCAGCCACCGGACGGTCGCGAGATGACCGCGCGACGCGGCGAAGTGGAGCGGCGTCGCGCCATCCCCGTCGCGCGCGTTGGGATCCACGGCGCGCTCGACGATCTAAAAAGAGATGGAGATAGTTTAGAAATTTATAGTAAAGGAATGACACTATAGTAGCGAGGAAGGTAGTAAGCCGTGATCGGAATAGGAATAACTTCGTGAGAAGACGTTTCATAGAACGATTACAAAAATATCACTTTATATTTATTTAATTCATAGTACAGGCTAGTGTAGAGCGGTTATTACAAAATTAAGGGCGTTGGGGAAAATTAGGCACTCAATCTAGTTGCGAATTCAACTGTAGAGGACGAATTACACTTTACGATTACTACTAAATATTAATTAGATAGATGATGGTGATGGTGGCGGTAAGGATGATGGTGGTTAGCATACATACACACATACATAGCATCACGCCCGAAATCTCTAATGGGGTGGGCAGAGCCACAAGACTACTTGTGGCCACGTTCGATTAATTAGTCCTAAGATGGTATGATGAACCGTATGGTGACAGGTGATCGCCCATACAGATAGTCCACCATGTTGGAGAGGACCCGTCCCTTAGTCGACTTTTACGACATGCCAAGATGATAAGCATCTGCACGCATTCTATGCTATTTCTTCACTCCCAGTGCAGCAAATGAGTAGAGGAGGAGGAGATGGTGGTTAGGTAGGTGGTTAAAGTTTAAGTTTCCACACACCGAAACGAGGGTCGAGTTGTTTGCGGGCCCGCGTAAGGATTATAACAGGAACTGAAATGGAAGTCTTCACAATGGAATACTCAATCTTTTATTTGCATTTCATAGTGTAATGAAAGATGGTACATAAATTAACTTACAAGTTAAATAGATCATTATAGAACGTATAAAACTAGGGGGCTTATTTATTTACAATACTAGGTATTATCATTTACTATTTAACTACATTTAAATATTTCTTATTAACTTAACTCAACTAAGTATACCTTTAGTGACCGCGCGGCTGCTGTGCGAGCTCATTGATTTGGGCGCGTTTCGGTGTATGGTAGCCTTTCATCGAATTTCAATCCCATAATATCATCATCATCATTTCAGCCGAAAGACGTCCACTGCTGGACATAGGTCTTCCCCAATAATCGCCACAACGACCGATTGTGTGCTGCTCGCATCCAGCGTAAACATCATCAAATATAGTTTTAAAACTTGTTTACTCTTTAAGCTACCATCCGGGCCAATTTAAACTAGTACAGACTTAAATTGATAATAATAATTCGATTAACGTTGTCGAAACTTTTTAAAGTTAATACGTTTCCTTTCAAAGACAACAAGATACTTTATAGCTCCAGTAAAACGGCCGATACTGCTTCCTACCGCATTTCACTTGTATGTCGGCAAAGGCGATCGTCTAATGAGTACCTAAGTTATAAATACTGGAAAAACACACGGCTTTACTCACGATTTATTGTCAGAAATAGTCCGACATGTTTCGAACTCGAATGGAGTCTTTCTGGAACTTAATGGTTTTAACAGAAAACAGTTTAACATTGAAAGTGAGGACAACTTAGGCGAAACAAATGTCGGAAAACTGAGATGATTCTAAAATGGTTCTTAACCCAGTTTAGACGCAAATCTATCACCTTCATACAAGAATTCCCAATCTTAACTTTGCCATACGTTTTTTTGTTTTCTATTTTTAAACATAAAGTTGCCAGCAAAAACAAACATTTCCATACAAAGTGGAATATCTCTTCGCATGCCTTATCCCATATAGAGCGTAGAAACCATAAACAAACAAGAATTAACTCTAACTTATAATACCGTACAAAGTTGCAAACTAGAGTCAGCCTAGAACTGGTCTACCAACCTTTTTGTGGATTCCAGTGGACTGTCGAAGCACTTATCACATTGGAATAAAGTTTTGTTTTGCTTGGCTAAGCACTTTGATAGTATGGAGAAAAGTTGGTAGATCTAGACCATAAACAAACTTGTTTAACTTTCAATAACTAAAACTGATCTAGTTGGAATAAGCAGATGAAAGTTTGTTTGTACGATTAAAAGTTTCTGAAAACGTGTTAAGAGCTGTCACTCCATAATTTTATTATTTGCACGTTAGAAAACAAAATTACCTGTTTTGACTGATGCGCTGGCGCAGTGGTAGAGCAAATTGTGCCGGAAGTAGCGGGTTCGAGACTCGCCAGGGGCAAACTGAATGAGCACGAACGTTTTGTACTCGAATCATGGCTGTTTAGAATGTATACCTGTTTATATTACGTTTTATGCAACAAAGGTACAAGAAAGACTATCACGACTAAGTAGGTTTCATTGGTGATATGGGCGTCGGTCGCCAAGAGGAGGCAGGGAGGGGCAGCTACCCCAAACCACCTAGAGATTAAAATGTAGCCAAATGCAAAGCAACCAAAGTTCTAAGTCCACAATTTATCGGGCCTGTGATCAGCTGGCGACGCCCTTGATCGGTTCATGAGTTTTAGGCGACTAGCTTGTTAATTCCTACTGAAAATCACTTTGAATAGAACCTACAGTTATGGTTTTCGGAGTGGTTTATATTTGCTATCGCACGACAGGTTTGTAAGATGGGTGCCTCGAACGCATTTTTTATCGGTTGGTTTTTTCTCTACTAGCATTTTGCCACGATCGTGTTTTGTCATGTCATTGTGTGCATTTTTTATTAACGTAATTTACCATAAACGCATATTTTATGATATCGATATATCTCTTAGCGTTCCGTCCCAAACACACATTTGATAAACTCGATATTTCTCGTCACGTCACATTAAGATACAAACAAACTCCTTAATTGTAATACTTTGCAAGTGGTTTTGTAAACCTACGGGCGTATCGCCCATAGAGCAAAATACGTTAGTCAAAAATGCACACATGACAAAATACAATTAAGGCAAAAATCAGTTAGGCTAGGTTATTTATCTATGTAGTAAACAGTTAGTAAGTCACCAAACTACTAGGCAAATTGCCCATAGGGCAATTACGTTCATAAAATACGAGTATGCACACCATGACAAAAGCCGATCGAGGCAAAATATGATTACTTACGGAAAACATACTACCGAGTAAAAATGCGTTCGATGCACCCATCTAACAAACCACACGACATGCTCTTGACGAGTTTACCGTATAATAACATAGTTCCAGATAACACAACTATAACCAAATTCAACGTGAGTAAAAGCTAGTATTTTACAAAACATAACACTGCTTTCACTAGTTTTAGTAAGCTTGTTTCCATTTAAATTTTTACAACACAATGTTCAAATCTTTGCCACATAATAGATAACTAGTGGATTTTCCATACAAACTTTATCACCCCTTTTCACCCCTTTAGAGATTGAGTTTCAAAAATCCCTCCTCAGTGCACCTCTAGGGTACTCGAGGAATGTCTCCTCCAAATTTCAAACCTCTAAGACCACCCGTTTAGGCTGTGCGTTGTCTATAAGTGAGTCACGGTACTGTTTTATATGTATAGATAATAGTACTAAACTAACGTACAGAAGAATCACTGTCTAACAAAACCGGTGTTTAAGTACAAAAATTTGCCTAATCATGCCTTCTCTCTCCGTCGCATAAAACGTGCCTTTCGTGTACACTTGTCAGTTTATCCGCGTCACCCAACAACACCAAGCATTTAGGCGCGAATCGGCCAGCGAGCGAGCGAGCGGCAACCTACTGCGATTTACAGCTCCGAGCTGTTTGACGGCGCGGCCGAGCGTACCTAAAGTACGGAGTGAGACCCCCTGTCTATGCGTCGTTTCGTTACATAAACTTACGTAAAACTGTAGCACGCAGAGTCGTTGAACTCGGATCAATCATTCTTCTTGGAAGATGATTGCTTTGTAATCACCCGAGTAACTGTCAACTTTGTCAGGTGAAATGTAAATTGTGAGACTTTCATTCGGATTTCCTGGTGTGGAGCGTAATGGATATGAATTATTTTGTAGAGAATTTCCCATCCTCGATTTTTTTAGATTAGCTACGGAAACAAGTACAATTTTTGTAGCAGGTGCTTTCGAGAATAGTGTACATGTAAGATTAATAGTCAGTTGATACAGTTCTTTCAATCTGACATTAATATCACATGTCAGCTCATCTCACATGAACCGAGAATTTGAGTCCCGACATACATTATTTATGTATACAGGTATTCGTAGTTTTTAAGATGGACGAGTGTCCTGAATATAATTTTTAATATAATATTCATTATTTCACTACCTTTTTTTTATATTTTGGACCATACTTATAAAAATTATTAAATAAATAAAAAAAATTATTAAAAATAAATACAACTCTGTCGAAACATCCAATCTGTGCATTTGCGTTATTGAAAACATCCATTCTTCGGACTCGCACCCAGTCACGTTCTTGTTTCAAGCTCTTATAACTCCCAATCAATTTGACGCAGTCTAACATCCAGTCTGTGTAACTGCGTATATCGGCAACATCCCATATCATGTTCTCACATCCAGGCAACCGCCTGCTTCAAGCACTACGATTACTCTTTATAAATCAGATCTACTCACCATCCATTCGACGCAGTATAAATATCCAGTCTGTGCAGTTGCGTGTATCGGCACTACGGCAGCATCTCATCGTTTGCCCCCGCATCCAGGGGCCGACATGCGTCAAGCACTACGTTGACTATTTGTAAATCGGTTCTACTCACCATCCATTTAACGCAGTCTTAACATCTAGTCTCTGCAGCTGCGTGTATCGGCAGCATCCCATCTCATGCCCTTGCATCCAGGGGCCCGCCTTCTTCAAGCACGACGTTGACTCTTTGTTAATCGATTCTACTTACCATCCACTTGACGCAGTCTCAACATCCAGTTTGTGCAGCTGCGTGTATCGGTAGCATCCCATCTCTTGCCCTCGCATACAGGGGCCCGCCTGTTTCAAGCACTACGTTGACTCTTTGTAAAGCGATTCTACTCACCATCCATTTGACGCAGTCTAAACATCCAGTTTGTGCAGCTGCGTGTATCGGCAGCATCCCATCTCGTGCCCTCGCGTCCAGGCGCCCGCCTGCTTCAAGCACTAAGTACTTTAGCACGGCTAAGTGTCCCTCTTGGGCGGCTAGGTATACTGGTGTGACGTCATTGTCCATTGCTGTGTTGGCGCTGTGAAAGAAAAAGATAGAATGAGTTACTGTGTGAGAAAGTTATTAAGTAGAATACTTAGAATATTCAAAACACCTGAATAAAGCACGGATAAATGATCCCTCAGTGCACCTCTCATATTTACGTAACGAAGAAAGGGATGCACTGACAGATAAGATGAAGAAACGTTATCCTTATGTTATTCAAGCTACTGACGTCCTGAGATGCGCCGCGGGACCCCATTTCTCGTTGCATGCGAGATTAGTATGAATTTGAGATTGAATGTCAACCTGGCGCATACAGTTATTTGACACAACTGTATGAATCTGACATTAATCTCACATGGACAGATAATTGGGGTCCTGACGAGATACACGCGATTAAAAGAAAGGTTGTCGTACATCACCGGCACCCAAATACTTCATAATGATGCAATGACGCAATCGTGAACTTTAATGCAATTAAGCTTCTGCTATTACCAATAATTATGGTCGTGAGATGATCAAACAAAGGGATTTCGAAATATTTCGAATAACAAAAGCTTTAGATATTAGCGTTTTCGAGTGATGAATTGAGTGGTGATGCGTCAATTAAATCTGCAAGTCACTCAAGTGTTGTTTAAGGCGAAACTCGCTGTTCGGTTCCCGTATATAAACCGCCAATATCAATAGCCGTAAAACGTCCACTGCAGGATATAGGCCTCCCCAAAAAAAATATGGGGATTTGCCATCTTATCTTAGAGAGTGGGGTCCTTGCGGATACACTTCGACCCTATGGGATCTTTTGTGTAATTACCCCTTTTTCCTAAGCACTATCCATAGCAGGGATTTGCCATAGTCGCCACGTTTAGCAGGCGAGTTGGCGACCGCAGTCGGTCATGATAGAACTCGAAGGACGCTGCTGTCAATCATTCGTTTGGTCCCGCTGTCGCATTTTACGAAATAATCATCATCATCATCATTTCAGCCGTAGGACATCCACTACTGGACATAGGCCTCCCCCATCGATTTCCAAAAGGGCCGGTTGGAAGCGGCCTGCATCCAGCGTTACGAAATAATAATTTATTTAAAATAATAATTTATAAGTCATCATGTTACAAAAATAAGTTGCATATAAATTATAAATACTAATTAACTAGGCAAAACAAAACAGATTTCTGTATTCTTATGGTTTCATTTGGTCAATTGCATTGCAGAATAATTCATAATTAATAGTTTCGCCCTCTTCGTACAAACTTCGTTAAAAATAATCTGTCTGCACGTCTAGACCGACATGCCCGCGAGTCGTTTGTCGCTCAGTGCATCCCTTACATATTCGACTAGTTTGACAAACGACTCGCGCGCATGTCGTGCTAGCCCCCCGTCCTATGAACTAGAGAAGCATTTTATAGTATACTTATTTATACTATAAGCAGAACTCCACAGTGAAAATTTCATTAAATGATCAAATATTCAAATTTTAAAAAATCACTGTGTTTGGTTATATCAAGTAGACAATAAAATATTACTTCCACAGTTCAAAAACTCAAAAAAAAACCTGCACTAAGTGTATCGGCCCTTCGCCTTAAATGTGTAATCCGGCTGTTCTTTACACAATCTCCAACACTTTAAATCGATTTAAAATCGATTTAAAAGAGGTTATCGTACTCAAATTATGTATTTTTGATTAACAAAATTGCTTTGGCACTATTTAAAAACCGTTAGGAATAAAAGTTAAAATTGACCATTATATTTTAGCACACTAACGTTTAGGGATCCCCTTGTTACCCATAAACTTATTGTTTCGAATTTTGAAAGTCAGAAATTGATTCCCATATTATTTATGCTCATAATTATCGAAAGTCATAGAAGTTGTAAACCATAACCTTAATAATTCTAACGTTAATAATCCATATTGTTACAGATTATAATTTTCAAAAGTCATAAAATTGATATCTATAACATACAAAGGCATAACGATTATTATTCAGAAATATTGTAAGCTATATATTTTAAAGTGCTAATTATTTTTACCCATACCGTTTCATTGTCTAAAATTAATAATGGTATTTTCAATATTTCGAAAGTATCGTGCTTGTTTGTAAAATGTTATGTTTAAGAAGTTGACATATTATGACTACAAATGGTAATCGTCAGTGAGCGAGCGAGCGAAGCGAGCGAGCAAAATGGGTCGGAGCAGAAGCGATTTGGATTGGTTAGGTTCAGAAGGCTAAGGCGGGAGCGAAGCAAAGCGTAGCTCCCGCCTTAGCCTTCGATGTTAGGTCTTTTTTTTGTAACAGCGCAGAAATTCTTGCTCGGTTGTAAGATGTTATGCTTGATTCTCGTCTTTTAATGTAATACATTATGAATTTGAGGATTACCTGACCACATTTGGTATAATTAAATTAAGTTAAATTTACGCTCCGCAATTTTCGCCCTTGCACAAGTTAGGTATTAAAATTTTATGTATATTATTGTTATGTTCCACAAGTTAAGACGTAATAATCGTTATTACAAGTAATATTATTACCTGTAACATTATGAAGTATAATACATTATGACATAAACAGTTATGAATATAATTTTTATGACTTTCGACAAATATGACCAGCGAAAATCGGAACTCAGAAATTATTCCTATTAATATATGACTAACAACATTATGACTAGTAATAATTATGACCAAAAACGTTATGCATTGTAAAAATCGGAACTTTAATTTTATGGGAGTCAATATAGACCCTAACGTTTATCATAGACGTCAGAGTTTTTTTTCGCACACATACAAGTTGGAAACGGAAAAGAATATGTTTTGAAGATATTTGTATTAAACACTGAACCGTTAAAAAACAAGAAGAAAGATAAATACACATATTTTGAGGAAGAATCAAACTTCTTTTTGTGTCAATAAATAAAAACAGTAATTTTCTCAGAACCATAATTCTGTTTCTAAACTAAAAGTAGCTAAATTTACTCCTTATAACATCAGCTAACTGCCAGTGAAAGTCCCGTCAAATCGGTCCAGCCATTTCAGAGATTAGTTGGAACAAACAGACGGACAGAAAGACAGAAATTTTAAAAATTGTTTTTTGTTTTATAAGTACCGTATATACTTTCACATGTATTTAGTAATAAGCTGTTATCTTGACATTACAAACAGAGTTTAATTTAGGCTATAACTTTCTCGATTTAAAACTGACGAGCACTTAATTCTAGATTATTCCAAGTCTATACTTTTGCAATCTAAAACACAATCACGCCAATCCGATACTAAACAATCGATAGATCATAGCCACATTTCACTTTCCAGTTTCTCTCACAGAAGTGTAACGGCGAGCGGGGTCACAGGTGTTATTCAACCAACGAATAACAAACGGATACAAGTATCTTTGACGGTTATGTAATCGCTGTTTTATTTATCTGTGACATGCTAGAGATTTGTGCATTAAATGGATACAGTAAGATTGGCAATTGTTTAAAAGTAGATACATATTTAGTAGGTTTGTTGTTTTTGGAAGTTTTGGAAGTGTAGTAGACACACCAATTTGTTTTTGTTTTTTCTTCGATTTTCTGTTATTTTTTTCCTAAGAATGGTTAATTTGTACAAAGAAATTTGTATTCTCAAAATTTGTTTAACTAGTGGCTCCGTGAGCTGTAGACCTCGCGAGAAACTTAACTTTGCCATTTGAAAACTGATATCCCCATACATCGAAAACTGAATCGACAAAAAAGTTCTATAGTATAATTATCGAACCTGCTCACAAAATTTCACGAGAATCGGTTGAGAACTGCGACCTGTAGACGAGAACCAATGGACAGACGCCGGACATCCGCTGGACATACGAAAGCATTTTTGCCCAAGCTGAAACGGAGACGCTTCACTCGCTTCGCTCGCTCGGTCGATAAAACTTAGTTATCACTCTTGAAACAACATCATATAAATTTAAATCTTTTAAGGTACACACCATTAAAAATAATGTAAACAGCTTTTCACACTCTAAAAAAGTTATCGTCCAGTTAGTTATAAAGTAACTAAACGATTTAATATAAAAACCAACTAAAAACATTTTTTAACATCATCTATCACCCTTACCGCTCCCTCCCGCTGTAAGTCCCAGATTTCATCTTCACATATCGCTTGTTTTTCTTGCTTTTTTTCCCAAACAGTTTACTTGTCACTCGATTATACGGCGGATTATTATTTAACGTCATTGCAATCATTACACAAATCACTAATTTACAATTAACGTAAAATAACCATAACGTTATTTAAAACGTAATCGAAAACACACGCTGGTTACAGAAAAAAATAAAACGTTCAAATATGGAATCAATTTCCAATTTCGAATATCGAACGTTGAAGCCAAGCGGCCGGGACGCTTGCAACGATCTTACTGAGCTTAAGGCCTTAAGGCGCGTATACATTTTCTCGAGAAAACAGAAAGTGCTCGTAATAAGTGTTCCCATATGTAAGTTTAATGATATAAGTTGATTGTCTCTGAGGTTTGTTGATCTTTGAATGGATATGAATTTATTTTATACAGGATTGCGGTAGATTGAAACTTTATAGATTCAGAGTGTCGGATTGATAGCTGCACGTATCGTACTGTAATTTTTACGCGTCTTTGAACGGAATAAAAAACATCTTTTAGATCAAAAAGTATAAACCCACAAACAGCAGAGCTTTCAAAAATTGAAATGGCTTTTCGTTTGATAATTATTCAATTTAGTTATTTCAGTATTGCGGACGTTCCCTGCTATATCCGCATAGGATTTGTAAGTCCTGGTATGAATCCGGCTCGAAGGACCATCGTAACAGTTTAGTTAGCTGACGCATGCTTTGTAAAAAGGTTGAATGTAATATTTTGAAGGGAAAATCGGTTAAAGTAAAAACTAGGATATATTTTATTCATTTGGTATGTCACGCCATTGTTTGCAACACCTTTTTTGAAATTTTCTAATTTACCCCCCAAAAGTGACGGCCGTGTTTAAAACTCATTTATTTGTGTTATACGTCGGTACTAAATTTCAACTCAATTGGTTCAATATTTTCGGATCAAATTGCCTGTGACAGACACACGAGTTTCCTTTTTTTCCTTTTGAGGTATGGAACCCTAAAAATAAGCAAATGATATTAAGCCCATCAAACTCATAATGCTCCTCTGCTGCACTGGGAGTGAAGAAATCGCATAGAATGCGTGCAGATGCTTATCATCCTGGCATGTCGTAAAAGTCGACTAAGGGACCCTCTCCTCCTCCTCTCCAACATGGTGTAATGTGACTATCTGTATGTATGTGTATGTAGTGTGTATGTAGTATGGGCTGATCACCTGTCACCATACGGTTCATCATACCATCTTAGGACTAACTAATCGAACGTGGCCACAAGTAGTCTTGTGGCTCTGCCCACTCCATTAGGGATTTCGGGCGTGATGCTATATATGTATGTAAACTCATAATGAAACTCTTAATAATCCAAAATTTCCCAATAACACCCATTTAGTGATAGTACCTCCTTAGATATTTTGATATTTTTAAGAGGAGCGAGAACCTACGGCTTTTCATACAAAGGCGATAACGATTTCCACCCCTTAAATGTTATCCGATGTTGACCACTTTTTACATATAAAACAGTACCGTGACACACTTATAGACAACGCCCAGCCTAAACGAGTGGTCTTAGAGGTTTGAAATTTGGAGGACATTCCTCGAGTACCCTAGAGGTGCACTAAAGAGGGATTTTTCGAAATTCCATCCCTTAAGGGGTGATAAAGATTATATGGAAAATACCGCGGGCGAAGCTGTGACGGGTCCACTAGTTTTTATGTGTTGTCAGTCAGAACAAAATCTAGGTCTATACTGTTTGGTTTTTTCTATGTATATATATATATGTTTTTCACTATAATTAATAAATTCGGTTTTATTGTTGATTTAGTATTCTCATACAAAACTAATTCTGGCAATTATTTGAATTTGTTGATCTTTAATCAATATTCAAAAACATATAGAAACAGACAGAAAATATATCAAAAATTTGTCAAAATCGGTTAACATTTAAGGGATGGGAATCGTTATCGCCTTTTGTATGGAAAGGGTGATTTTTGTCGTTGCTTCACAGTCCTCTTAATGGAGGCACAGTAGGTTTAATGGGGCATTACAATTTGACGTAATTGCAACATACTCTCATCACTTGTTTCATTCTATCACGACTTGTCAACTCACGGCATGACATAGCTGTTTCCATCCACCACTTTCGCTACCACCAATATTTACAAACTTACATCTGCGGTCAATACTGGCGCTGTTGTAAAGAAAAATGGGGAATATATAATGTGATCTTGTTGCTTCCACATTTATCCACCAGCACGAACATGTTTGTACAAGAAGTATTGGCAAGTATAACTTGGTACGGAGGTTGTATTAAAATGCAACCGCGTTGAAAGTCTAGTGATTTTGGTCTTGTTTTAGAATGGTTTCGTTAATAGTATGTATGTGAGGTAATAAAAATAGTCATAACGCATAGCGTGCGTTACTGTTGTGTTCAAGACATAAAAAAATGAGTGGTAAGAAAATCTGAAATATTAGATATTATCGTCATCATCACTCTCTCTGTCACTATCTCATAGTGAGAGGGACTGGGCAGTAGTCCCCATGCGAGCCCAGTGCGGATTGGGGACTTTACACAAATCTTCGAATTAATTCGTAGATGTATGCAGGTTTGCTCACGATTTTTTCCTCCACCGAAATGATTTCAATTCTAGTGCTGCTTGGATTGGAACCCCAGACCCTCTGCACGGGAGCCCGCACGAACGAAGTCTAGACCACTGAGCTACCTATCTCTATATAATAATATATATAAAAATGGATCCCTGCTTCCCTTGGTCACGCCATGCCATAACTTGAGAACAACGTTACTAATTTCATTCATCTATTTTTTATGTTTTCTAATGCTTTGTAGAACGTTCTAACGGAAAGCAAAATTAAGAAAATTCTGCAGAAAATTTGATAATTTTAGGAAACTTAACGACTATTTGCACTCCGTGCGTTTGACAGTTCCCACGTTTGATGAATGTCAATTTAGCAGACAGCTGTCTTTCTTTTTTCGGGTGAAACCGCGGGGACAGCTAGTAAGTACTCTATAATAATATAGTAGCGCTGGTAGATTCAACCCAATTTCATGTATTCATGTGACAAGTAAAAGAGCCCACAATCGGGCAATTTTCTGAAAAAAAAAAGTTAAATTCGCGTTTCATTAACTACTTTGTATTAGAAAGTCCTATCAAGGTCACAACTGTTCGATCGGAGAAAATCGTAAACAATGTAATTAATCATCGAGCTTTTTGCACAGTTTTCCCATCGTTTCTACTCGGCGATAGAGGGCGCTGTAAGAAGTCCGCATTGTTTTGAGTTGGAACAAAAAATGGCGGGTCATCAATTGTTTTATTTCCGGAGTTTCAATTGCTTATTCGTCCCTTTCGCACCAGCTTATTAATTAAAAACCGGACAAGCCGGACAAACCGGAAAGGAGTGGAGAGGGTTCCGTTCCATACATGATTATCTGAAATTTACTACGTTACTTTAAATATTATAGACTTCTTATACGTTTTCCTGTAATCTATAGGTAAAGAAATATTTTCTGCTTTTTTTTCAAAATTTTAGCCCCTGTAGTTTCGGAAATAAGGGGGGGGGGGGTGGTCAATTTCGCATATTTTCCTAAATAACTTCTAACTATATTACTTGAAACTAAAAAATATATATATATTTAAGATCCTCACAACAAGCCCTTTCATTTGATATCTCACACGATATAGGTTGCATAACTTTCTTTTTTAATTTTCTAATTTACCCCCCATAAGTGGCCCCCATGTATAAATTTTTTAAATTTACGTCACGCGTCCGTGTAGCGGTCACCGACTTACACATGTATACCAAATTTCAACTCAATCGGTCCCGTAGTTTCGGCGCAAATTGGCTGTGACAGACGGACAGACAGACAGACACACGAGTGATCCTAAAGGGTTTCGTTTTTTCCTTTTGAGGTACGGAACCCTAAAAAAGTGACAGATGCATTTCGGTTTTGTCAAGCGATTAACTATATCATCACTAATATAGTTAATCGCTTGGCGAATGCGAACGTCAAACACGCGCAAAACAAAGAGACATTCGCGGTATTGGCATTTTAGTAACGATGCGAGGTAAATCACTTAGCAATGGAATACAGGCCCTGGGCGTCTATTCGGGATTGTCTAAGTGATATTTTAGCGACTCGCGAGCGAGATTCGCATGCCGCTCTTACGCATTACGCACCGTGCGGAAGAGTGGTTCGCACCGCTACAATACTCACTTAGACGTTCCCGAATAGAGGCGCTGATAAGCAAACCAAACTCTGCCATATAATTGTTGCCAGTAACTGGCAGGTAACTTTGTTCGCGATACAAGTTACGGTCGAGTTGAACTAACGCTTTCCCTAATTGCTTAAACATGCAATTTTTTCGTTGTTAAATACAAGTTCGAGTCCAAAATGTAACGTAAAACGAGAAACACCTTTCGTCATAGTTATTTGTAAATAGTATTACGAGTATATGGTGGTAAAACGGACCGTATAGGTAGGTTCTAAATTACACCCGTAAAGTCACATTATGACTAACACTTTATGGAATTTAATTCTGAATTAAATGATTATTATTATTATTTAATGGTTTTTAAGGGTGTTTACAAGCAAGTTGGATACAAAAGACATCAACGACGACGACTCCCAGCATCGACGGCGAACATTATTACATTATAGTTATTTGACGTGAAGTAGGATCATAAAGCATTTCTTTATTTTTTTAATTGTATTTTAAATGTTGAATAGCATTTTTTTTTAAGTGAATTCAATGCAATATTTAGTTTATTTTATTGTATTGCATAAACATTTAATTTAATTTTATATTATATTAATTACCATAGTTCAAAAGATTATTATTATAAACTTACAGGAATAGAATTTCTGAAATAAATAATAATTATTATTAGTGATGCAACGAATACGAATATTCGTATTCGCCGAATAGTAGACATTTACTAAATATTCGTATTCGGCGAATACTAATACGAATATTTAAAAACTGATATTTTTGTACGCAACTCTATTTACTGCAGATTTGCAAACGCTCGTAAAAATATAACGTGTGCAGAGGCCCTTAACCGCAACGACGACGCAATATTTTTCACTGAAGCCATGTACAGTCGCCTCGGAAAGACTTTTTTCAACGGCTGGGAACATCCAGACTGAAAAAAGAAATCGCCTAAAACCAGAAAATCTACAAATCTTATGTTTTTAAATAAAAATTTGCCTGTTGTAAATTTTAATTATTAGAAGAGTAAACATTCATCAAATAAATAAGTCTTTTATTACTATGGTGAGATATTCGTATTCGTATTCGCCGAATAGTAGGTTTGATATTCGTATTCGTATTCGTAAAAGTAGTATTCGTTGCATCACTGATTATTATATATCAATACATAATATGGTTTTCTTCCCTTTTAATATCTTCCTGTTAGAAATGTATGCAACTTTTTATACATTCAATAATAATGTTTTCTTTCGATAAGGCTGAAGTTTGTTACTGGTAACATTATCGCGTAAGTTTTATAATGCGTACCTGAATAATGGTGGGGTTACATCAACGCCTGACGCCATGAACTAACTCGTGAATCGACTGCTAATTAACGCGTTAAGAGGACTGTGAACCAATGGCAAAAATCACCCTTTTCATACAAAAGGCGATAACGATTTCCACGCCTTAAATGTTAACCGATTTTGACCAATTTTTGGTAGGTCGTCAGTCAGAACAAAATCTAGTTCTATAAGTTTTTGAATATTGATTAAAGATCAACAAAGTCAAATTAGTTATGTATGAGAATACTAAAACAATAAAACTGAATTTATTGATTATAGTGAAAAAACCAAAACTTATTGACCTAGATTAGGTTCTGAGTGACAACCTATCAAAAATTAGTCAACATCGGTAAACATTTAAGGGGTGGAAATCATTATCGCCTTTTGTATGAAAAGCCGTGGGTTCGCACTGCTCTTAACGCGTTAATAAATATATATATAAATAATTACATGTTGAACCATAAGTTCCTGCTATCAGATACGCAGAACGCCGTGTTTTGTTATTTGTTATCGCTATAAAACTGATAAGCCTGGGGTTTCCTGACCTAAGGCCATTAAATCAGACTTTCTCCATGTTTATTGCTGCGCTTTGCGCGTCATCGAAAGCGATAACATACCGAGCATGTGGCCATCGCATTTCACTTAAGAATTATTGTTTAATGTAATACACTGAGCCGATAGCGGAGTAGTAGCCCTAATAGCAGTTAGTGTTGGCATTTGGTCGGGCGAAATGGGTCTCGTTAGGGGCCATTGTAGAATTTCTAACTGAAACAATGTAATACATAAATGCCAACAGTGTTGAACCAACGGTAGCAGAAGTCGCATTGGCCCCACGTTGGTAAGTGGGTGGGCCTAATCATAATACTTTACTGCATTGGGCCGACGTTACCTGATATCTAATAGGGCCTTCGTTGTATGCAATGCAGAAATGCCAACCGTTTTTAAACAACGGTAGCGGTATTGACAATGGCCCAACGATTGTAATTGGTTGGGCGTAATGATAATCTTTTTGTTATTATTGTCTAATGTTAGTTTTATGTGGGCAGACTACTAACGGATTCCCTACTGTTGGCATGGATGCCAACGGAAAATGCTACTAGGGAGTGCAGCTGCCTTCTGTGTCCGAGGTCACGAGATCGAGTCGAGATGAGCGGGTATATTCGCATACCCGAGTCATGTTTAGAATATATTAGTATGTATATTTACATCTTTAGTATCTAAAAATTAATTAAGCGCCTCTATTGAAGCAATTTGATTGATTATCGCGAAGAGTGGGATGAGAAATCTCGCTTACAAATCGCTACAAAATCACTTAGCCTTCCCAAATAGAGGCGAAGGAATCTGGTGGCTATCGCTGTCTAGCGAGAAGACCGTCTACCCGTCATATCTGCCTATTAAGAATGCTGTATCTCCTGTGCACAAATGTTATAAAGAGGTCTAATCTATATATATAAAAATCTCGTGTCACGATATTTGTGGTCGCACTCCTCCGAAACGAACGAATGTTAATTGCAATAAATAAAAAAATGAAAATGAAAATATTTATTTTGCAAGTAGGCCACATGGGCTCTTTCACATGTCTGAAGCTACCAGCGCTTCGAAAGGTGACAACTGCTAAGAAGAAACACCGCAAGAAACTCAGCAGGTAAGAGTATAAAAACTAAGGTATTAGTATTGTTGTTTACTATCCATAGCATCGGGCATCCTAGTTCGGGACTAAATAAATGGGTTAATAATATTCATATCTTGGACACTACAAGATATGAATATTATTAACGCCACCAAATTTGATATTTTAGTGAAATCAATATAAACAAATATTTATCAAGAGATATGTATTGATTTACTATTAAGTTCCGATCAATTAATACTGAAAATAAAAACCGGAAATGAATAACTATGTCTGTCTGTTACGTTATTACGGCTAAACCACTAAACCGATTTTATTGAAATTTGATTTGGAATTTTTTTGAACACTGTGAAAGGACAGTGTCTACTATATGGGCTGGAAAATTGATTTACGGGAAGTTTATGCCGCTCGATGAAAACCCATGTATAGTATAGTGTAGTCACAAGCCTGATATTAAAGAAAATATATGTAGAAATGTATTTTAATCGCACCAAATTAAACCACTATGCGCAGTGGCCGCATTTCTGATCGCAGCTGTATGTTTATCTATCTGTTCGTAACATCTGCGCAATTATGAATTAGGGTCGCTATTATTTTAATAATGGGCTAGTGAAGAAACTATGTAGCTTTAATAAAGTGTTTGGTAACGAAAGGTATTTTACAAGCTGTGCTATTTTTCTTGTAACGCAGATAATTGAACTTTTTGTTACACCACGTTTCAAGAGTTTTTATGATCAATTTTAAATGTAATAAAAAAAATATTTTCAATGTTTTCGAGTACGAGACCCCTTTACCAGTAAAAGAAAATCTGGCGACCCCCCATGACCGTATTAATGCAACCGCGACCCTTTAAGCAAGGGTTTGCGACCGTAACACTCTGAGCAAGGGTTTGCGACCGTAACACTCTGAGCAAGGGTTTGCGACCGTAACACTCTGAGCAAGTGTTTGCGACCGTAACCGATTGAATAAACTGTAATAAGATATGATTGATGAACTGGACATAAGCCTTGAAATTGTTTTAGCGTGTTAACTAATTACACTATAATCATTTAATTAAAAAAAATTAAAAAACCGACTCCAAATAGCCTTTGATAAGTATTTGTTTTTCACATTTTACATAAAATCATGTGATTTAACGACAAACATTTACTACATCAAGTAACAATTGCATAATGCCAATTGCTCATCACCATTTACAAACTGTTGCTATCCACGGTGCAAGGATGTCAATCGTTGAAGAGTTCTCCTGGTTATTAACAACCGGTTCTATTTTACACATGGATTTTCACGAACATAAGTTGGTTTTGAACCTTATACAGCAATCTAATCGCCACCTGTGAAATACTTATCATTTAGTTCCGGTGATCATCTATGGTCTTCATCAACAGTTCACTTCACCAAATAATGCTTTTTGAATGTAATTACTTGAGTTATTACAGAAAATAATAAAATTGCTATATGCGTGCCTATAATATTTGAAGAGTTTCATCGATTCCTCATAAATCTCTCATCACAAATCGACTTTGACTGCAACCAGCCTCCGCTCCCAATGTCTTGCCTACCATTACGGTTAACACCTGTTGCAGAAATGGATCTCCGTGTCTCTGTCAGAGTATTACAGGTCTCCTACTATTAAATATCTTGGTGTTATCTTCGATGAAAAGTTGGACTTCAGGGTGCATTTATTGGTTACAGCAAAAAGATTACGTAAGCTCATATATGTTTTTAAGAATCTGCGTAACTCTGCTAGCAAAAAACTGCTTAAGACAGTCTACATAAGCATTTGCCAGTCTGTCTTAGCATATTGTATAACGGCCTGGGGAGGGGCATGTAAAACCCACATGTTAATGCTGGAAAAAGCGCAGCGAGCTGTCCTCAAAGTCATCCTGAGGAAACCAATTAGATACCCAACCAAGCTTGTGTACGATGACATGGGAGTTCTTAACGTTCGTGGAATCTTTGTCCTGCGCGTTGTCTTGAGGGTGCATGATGCGGTCTTGAGGTCTCCAAGTTACAATAGCATGGTACAAAAGCGCACTTTTAAACTTCCTGTGCCTTCAACTAAATCAGTTTTGGCCAAAAGATTTCCCAACTACATTTATCCAGCCCTTTATAATAAAGTTAATGCAAAATTTCCTTCTATGGTTTGATGAGTATGTAGTATTTAAAGTACATTATTGAGGTCCAGTTACGTCCAGTTTTCGTAATCCCTGGTCCATTTAGCAAGCTCATCCATATTGATGCTCACGTGTGCAATGAACTGAGAGATATGCTCACGCTAGCGCCGCAACGGTACCGGGCGGCGTTCCGATCTGATTCCACGTCTAAGCAATCGGCCATGATAATTTGATTTACAATGGGTATTATTCTAATTAAAAATGTTAATGGATGTGTTAAAAGGATGAAGTGGTAGACATCTTTTCAGATTTATAACAATTTGTTTGATTACGCGAGCCAAGGAAACCAATTTTGAAGAATATGTAATTTGTCTATTATAAAAATAATTTGGTACGAAAACAGGATAAAATCAACTCCGCTCGATATTTTTCAGTCGCCTCAAACTTTCTATAAGGTCAATGTGGGCAATTCCGTCTACGGAGCTATGCCGTCATATACACGCCTGGGTTGAATCTAAGCACAGTACGCCGCTGTCGACTCAGTCGATAAACTAGAAAACCCTGCTGATTTATCGACTGAGTCGGCAGCGGCGACCTGTGCTTAGATTCAACGCAGGGGTATATATGACGACATAGCCCCGTAGACGGAATTGGCCACATTGCTTATTTTACTTTGGTGTCGCGATATGACAGCGTCTTTCATGGTTTTGCCAAATGATTATTAATTATCATTTCAAAGTTCTAGTAGCCCATTGATTTGGCGCTTACGCCAAGCACATAATGCCTACGCTATCCCTTTCTTTTACGCGCGGGAGTAACCTTTCACCCCCGCTCGGGACTTAGGGCGTGGCTTGCGAAAAGCGATACAGGGCCTGAAGGTATGATAACATCTACAAGGCAAGTAAATAAGTTGTTATTTTTCCCGACTTTTCGACCGACTTGCAACGGCCGTGGTCGGTGACACTGGAATCCGCGATTGTTATATTCGGTGTGGACATACATACATACATACATACATACATACATACATAGCATCACGCCCGAAATCCCTAATGGGGTGGGCAGAGCCACAAGACTACTTGTGGCCACGTTCGATTAATTAGTCCTAAGATGATATGATGAACCATATGGTGACAGGTGATCATCCCATCGCCCATACAGATAGTCAACCATGTTGGAGAGGACGCGTCCCTTAGTCGACTTTTAAGACATGCCAGGATGATAAGCATCTGCACGCATTCTATGCTATTTCTTCGCTCCCAGTGCAGCAGAGGAGGGCGGAGGGTGGAGGGAGGTCGGTGTGGACGTAGTTTGAAATTCAAAACTGCCCTCTTCATTTATCCGGACAACAGCGAAGTAAAAAGGAGGGTTATGTTTTTCGGAAGCATGAATGTATGTGATTATGTGTGTATGTAATCACTACATTAGTT
Organism: Tortricodes alternella; assembly: GCA_947859335.1. Classification (NCBI taxonomy): domain Eukaryota; kingdom Metazoa; phylum Arthropoda; class Insecta; order Lepidoptera; family Tortricidae; genus Tortricodes; species Tortricodes alternella. The sequence continues at coordinate 21,116,080 of OX401969.1, forward strand.
ACCAGCTAGAGGCAAAACTACCGATCCGATTTTACAAATGGGGTGTCAAACGATTCAGGCAAAATCGGGTGAAATAGGCCATAAGATTTCAGATATAAAATGACCAAGACGATAGTCGCACCTACCACAATAGGGTCTCAGAATATAACTTGAGCGCCACTAAGCACTTTGCCTAGTGTTCCCTGCTCCATCGTTCACTTTCACACGTTATAATTGCCAAAAAGTGCAGTTATAATATTAAGAGGACTGTTAGCCAACGGCAAAAATCATCCTTTTCATACAAAAGGCGATAACGATTTCCATACCTTAAATATTAACCAATTTTCTAACAAAATGTAGGTCTATACGTTTTTTGAATATTGATTAAAGATCAACAAATTCAAATAATGACCGAAATAAGTTTTGTATGAAAATACTAAAACAACAATAAAACGGAATTTATTTACTATAGTGAATAAACCAAAACGTATAGACCTAGATCTTGTTCCGACTGACAACATATCAAAAATTGGTCAACATCGTAATTGACCAACATTTAAGGGGTGGAAATCGTTATCGCCTTTTGTATGAAAAGCCGTAAGTTCACACTCCTCTTAAGTACATCTACTAGTACCTATATTTAGTATAATAACTAAGAAAATAATACCTGAGCGTACTGGCTGGAATCGTCTTCGAGTATTTCAGTCGAGCCGCAGAGGCTGACCGATTCGGGCGCGAAGGTCTGGGACACGTCGCCATTTTGTTTTGACTTCCAAATTCCGAATTCAAAACATCACACACTAACACAAGTTTGAGACTGTCACGTCAAAATGGTCTTTATATAGTTCGTAACGTGCTTCAAATGCTCTTTAAATTGTAGTTGCTCTACGATTTACTTGAAGATACATTTATAGGTTAGCTTTTTCCTGAGGTGCATTTTAGAATTAGAAATAATGTACACAATATTGACAAGTCTTTTTTGTGCAAATATGTAATTTATAATATGAGCTAACGAATATTATACATATAAATGTTTATTTTATTTAGTGTAGTGTAATGTATTCATTATTATTAAGATTAATTACAGTATTTCTAATTCTAAAAAAATAAGTTTTAAAAGTCTTTAAATAATTATTGATATAAAGGCTTCGTTCATAGATGAAGAGAGTCTGTCTATATAAACTTCGTATCCTGCTTTACTGAGATATCGTTCAGCAACGTCAATTAAGTACCTACATTTTAAACGGACAAAATATGTAAGCAATTGAATAAGGGCACATTTAACCTGCACATACACTACTGAGCTCATGAAAATACGTAATCAATTTATTTCTCCCTATATATTTATACTAGTGGACCCGCTCGCCCGCGGTATTTTCCATACAAACTTTATCACCCCTTTTCACCCCTTTAGGGGCGGAATTTCAAAAAATCCCTCCTTCGTGCAACTCTAGGGTACTCGAGGAATATCTCCTCCAAATTTTAAACCTCCAGGACCACCCGTTTAGGCTGTGCGTAGACATATAAGTGAGTCACGGTACTGTTTTATATGTATTGATTCCTATCAGTTTACTTTCCCATGTAGCACTTTCAAAATGATTCTATATATGGAAAATATTATCAACTCTATTTTAAGATAAACTTTTGACATGAAATCCAGTATCTATGCAAATAACAGTATCCAACAATCACACAAGAAAACGAATTATGTACTAAGCAAACTTTTCCCCCAACATGATTGCCCCCCATCGACAAGTTGTCAGTGAAACCTGCAATTTATCACCAAATCGCTCTCTAAATAGTTCCCGATTGACAGTTTATCCGACTGCTCGGATTAGGAATATCTACGAGCTAATGGTGCGTGCCATTTCATCACGCGGTAGAATAGCTGACACGTTTACGAGCGGTTTTGGAATAAGCACCTTTTCTTACTTTCTGTCATCATACATGAATCATAACAAAAAATATGTTACTGTTATGTATTTCTGAGACGAAACATAAACAGTTCAACCGCTGCGCTTCCCATACATATACTAAACCCCTATAGGGGTAGATCTTTGCAAAATCCTTTCTTGGCATCTGCTTCTTCAAGTCTGTAGTTTTTATCAGGTAGGTCTAAATCTAGGTTAATAATTAAACTAATTAAATTACGATTAATTTATTTGAAGTTAATTAGACTCAAGACAAACATTCCGTATAAATAAAGATAAGTTCCAAGTTTTATATTTTTTTATTGATAATAAATAAGGAGATCATGACACGTTTTACAAACATCGCGTTTAATAAAAAACATGATCATTTTTGTAATTTACGAGTATAAATTAAATTATATAAAAAACTATAAACCGAGATATATATTCATTATATTCAGGTTTATAAAATTTCAAAAAAATCAAAGATGGAACATAATTGAAATGGTGCTAAGCAACCGTAAGTAAAAAAATACTAGTCTCACACGAGTCAGGATTTGCTCGTTATTTCTTTCACGTCTCTAAAAGCATTCGGAAATAAAAATCAACAGTTAAGTGACAACTATTTGACACCCACGTAATTTATACCTCATAGCAATAACAGTGTGAAACAAACTTTAAATTCATTTAATTTAAATACTTGCAATAAAAACTGAATTAATTGTGCCAAGTACATTTAATAGAAACTTAATGGAAAACAGAGCATTAGACTGACTTTCGTTAATTCGAGAGTGAACGCGTATGTTAATTCGAGAGATTCAAGTAAAGCTTAGCATTTGTTTCACTTTCGGCTCAAATATCTTTATCTCTATCTTTATACCTAAGTAATTTCAATACATACTTTTTATTAAGACATTGCCCATAGTGTTAGTAAAAATCTTACAGACTAATTTCCGTAACAATTTTGAATCAATTTTTTTAAATTTTTTTGCTCCTCTGCTGCACTGGGAGTGAAGAAATAGCATAGGATGCGTGCAGATGCTTATCATCCTGGCATGTCGTCAAAGTCGACTAAGGGACGTGGTAGACTATCTGTATGGGTGATGGGCTGATCACTGATCAGGGATTTCGGGCGTGATGCTATGTATGTATGTATTTTGATTCAAAAAAATGTATGAGTAAATATTTCATTTTCATCGAAGAAGTCTGTTGGGACTTTTACGGACGTGTTACATGAGAGCCCGTCCTCTTTAACCCCCGATGAAAAAGAGGGGTGTTATAAGTTTGATCCCTTTGTTTATCTGTTTTTCTGTAACATCGTATCTAACTACCGCCAAGTATAATTAATAAGTTATAGATAGGTATATTAGCCGACGAATATTTAATTAATTGTCTCTTAAGAAAACAATATGTTTGAGTTTAAATAAAAAATCTTAGGTATGGAATTGACGACTGATGGGTTTCGCAGCAATTTATTTAAGTTAAGGGTTTTTTTATTTATTTTTATTTAACTTTTGTAAAAGGGTGTTTCAGGGCGATAAATAGCCCTGAAACTATTAGTTTGCGCCTTCGTGAGTTGTGAGCATCCTAAACCCATTATTATACATTAAAATTAAATCTGTAGAGTTTTAAAACGACTACGAATTACGTAAAAGTTAAAGTACAGTCTCCGTAAAAATTCCTTACTTTAAGCCGCTGATTCTATATCACATTATAGATAATCCTACTATTATCATAATTTCAAAAATATGAATCATGTTTGGCTGTCTGTAACTCAATGAAGCCTGAACGGTTAAAAGAATGTCGATGAAAATTGGCGCTAAGATAGTTTATATTCCAGAATAGCGTAAGTGGTACTGTTCCAGAAAACTTTAAAAGTTCGAGAGAACGATAGCCAAACGACGCGGTCAGAAGCTAGTCAAAACATAGGTAAACTAGGTCAAGTGTGAATACGCAAAGGTCGAAAACAATTCACTATTGTTTTGTTATCCACGCACCATATTTGTCACGGATTAAATATATTCCCCGGTATTATTTATAATTATTATACAAAGGTCTTTGATATCTCGTGCCAAGGCTAAATACTGGATATATCCTAACCCCTTCTGCTATCCTACAGGGCCTGTTTTCAACATACATTGCCTAAACCAGTGTTTTTCAACCGGTGGGTCGCGAGAACCCGGGGGTCGCAAGCCCTGGTTCAGGGGGTCGCAAAAGCCTGCTCACAGGTCGCAAGCATAAGCCTGGTTTTTGAATACCTCGTCATTGAAACCACTGACAGTATTAATACGGTCATGGGGGGGTAGCCAGATAATTTTTACTTGTAAAGGGGTCGCTTACTCAAGAAGGTTGAAAAACACTGACCTAAGCGATACCTATCGCAAGTATTTTGCAACGATATGGTAGCTGTTATTCTGGCGCGGATTTAGGGGGTCGGGGGGCAATTGCCTCCCCTGACTCTCCACCAAAGCACCTTGTTTCTACAACATTTTTGGATTAGAAAGAATTTCCTGGAAGAACACAAAAAAATGCCCTATATACGTATGTTTGTCAACCCTTTATTACACATAAGTGACAATAATTCAGCATAATTTGGTTGTAGTTATTCTCTGGGGAACTATTGCCTTTCCGGGATAATAAGTACCATATATCCTATTCCTTGATAGTATAGGCATAACAATCCAACGAGATAACGCAGCCATTGTTTTGGGCACAATTCGTAGCAGCGAACAAATTTTGGAAAATTTAACTCCTTTCTAAAAATATTGAATTATACCAATTCTTAATTTATTTCCATAAAATTTAACTTTACGTTCCAATAATCCCTAAAGTCCTCTAAGTCAAACACGCGAGCCAACCCACAGGTTAAAGCTAACTATAAACAAATACAGCAACCCAATTAAAATTCTTGAAACCACACAAAGAAAGCACGAACCGAACACAAAAAAGCGTTGATCTTAGGAATTCGCTTTTCACTGAAAACCGTCCGCGTATCAACTCACGCGCAGGCCCGGGCATGCGCGGGGTATCTCACTCGACTAATGTTCTACCGCTGTGCTTGGAGCTCTACTTGCTCTTAGTAAGAAGGTTTAGTGCTAAGCGGTAGCGGGAGCGGAAGCGGTAAGTCTATAGCGAATCACTGTACGGTCCCGTTAACGAAAATGTTTAGCACTTTTTGACTTCGTCCTAGCAAACTGTTAACTTGCTAATATTTTAATTCGGAATTTGAATCGTGTATAAACAAGTGAACAGATTGTAAGTATGCTCAACATTTTCTTTAGCCAACTGTACTTTATGTGAATTAAAAAGTAGCAGCACCCCCTGCGGATAAGTTAAACCGTCTTATCTCTAAATGCGTCACTCTCACATTAGTACCGACGAAAGAGATAGTCATAGAGATAAACGGGTTTAACTTATCTTTGTGTCTTGCATGTTAGGTTCGCTGATGTTGTAAATTGCATATTATATGTATATGTAGGCGGAAGAACAACATACGAACATGAAGACCCAGCAAAGTTTCAAACTAAAAATTAAAGGAAAACTTTATACTATTTGATATTTATTTGTTTCGAACATACACCACACTTCTTTTCACATTCGCTTCATTTTGTCACTATCTTACTTTACAAACGAACCGAGATTTAGTCATGTATGTAATCGCTTACGCTCCCGCCCCCGCTCCGCCTGTCACTATAAACTGCCCGCCGCATCAGTTACCCATTTATCGCTCTCCTTCAAGTATGTAATTATTTTTATTTACGCTTTATAGCTCCGTTATCTGGAAAGGTATTAATTCTAATTTATTAACACTATCTTTGAAGAAACTTAATTTTATCAATATGAAAGTTAAGCTGCCTAAAAATAGGTATTTATAGAAAACAGATGCAATCTGCAAACTGCATCAGATATTTTTTTTATATAGTGACGATTATTTATTAATTTCTTGCAATTGCAATGGTTTTCTGGTTAAGATTGCTTCAAAGTCAAAGTCAAAATATCTTTATTCAATTTAGGTTTTTACAAGTTCTTATTTAGGTCAAGGAATGAATATACCACCGGTTCGGAAAACCTATACTGACTGTGGATGATTTTCCATTTGTACCTAATGACAGTAAACACTTTAAGCTTTCGGGTATTTCTAATAGCATTTGGCTTATCTACATTTGAACGAACATCCATTATTATTTCCAATACATTATAACGAATAGTATATCTGTAGGCATTAATAATAAATGTACTTTGTTAATGGTGTGTTGTTGGTGTACCTTAATAAATAAATAAATAAATAATAATTCTCATTGCTAGTTTTCTTTGTATTGTCTTCCGCGAACGGGGCACTGTGATGTGATTAACGCTTTATATAATAGGTTAAACCAACTTAGTTTCGTTCCCAGTAGATTCCTTGCTCGTCTGTTACTTGATTGATACTTATCATAAAAGTTAGAAATATGTTTCGCAACAGCAAGCAGCGTCACGGTTATTTCATAGCTTACACAATAAGCCAACTAGAATATAAATTTGCATTCTAACCTTGCTTTTACAAAAAAGCGTATAAATTAATGATTAAAAACGGAAATTCTAGATGATTTTGAAAGAATGCTATCGTAAAATCTAGTCTTCCTTGTACCGCTTTGACCTCTGATGTTGTTAAATCTGAGGTATATAAAAATTAATAATATGATTTGTGTAACATTATATAAAAATCTTGCAAGTCCACCTTAAAGGTTGAAGTACAAAAAAGGACTGAAGAAAAAATGAAAAGTTAAAATGAATTTATTTTGTAAGTATTCCACACGGGCTGCTTTTGACCTGCGCCTCTATTCGGGAATGTCTAAGTGATATTGTAGCGACTCGCGAGCGATATTCGCATCCCGCTCCTACGCATTACGCGTCGTGCGGAAGAGTGAGATGTGAAATGAGAATGTAGCGAGTCGCTACAACATCACTTAGCGTTCCCGAATAGAGGCGCAGTTGGAGTTTCGGTGCATCGTCCAACTAACTTCCTTACTTTCCATGTTTATTTAACCTTAGAGTAAACAGTTATTGCCTGGGCAATCATGTTCAACCTTCGGCCACGTCATCACTTTCCATCAGGTGAGACTGTGGTCAAGCGAAAGCCAATCAAGAATTAAAAATTACTCCTTTATTGAATTGCTTTTGCACCCATTTTCCCATGAAATTCGTTTATGACTGTTCCCTGAGCAACTATACATTTTTTGGTATAAAAAGTAGCTGTCACTTTCCTTCTTTAAACTGTCTCAAATAAACAAACCGACTAACCAACAAACACACTTTCGCATTTTATAATATTACATACATACATACATATTATCACGCCCGAAATCCCTAATGGGGTGGGCAGAGCCACAAGACTACTTGTGGCCACGTTCGATTAATTAGTCCTAAGATGGTATGATGAACCGTATGGTAACAGGTGATCAGCCCATCGCCCATACAGATAGTCCACCATATTGGAGAGGACCCGTTCCTTAGTCGACTTTTACGACATGCCAGGATGATAAGCATCTGCACGCATTCTATGCTATTTCTTCACTCCCAGTGCAGCAGAGGAGGATTATAATATTAGTAGGGATTATTACTCATTCAGGGGCTACTTGTACACATCTCTGTGACTTTCAGATTAAAGTTTTTTTGGCCAAGAAATCCTATATTTTTCCTAATTATTACTTGTAATGAAGTCGTGACAATTAGGTTTCTGTGTTGCACTTTATGTCTTAGTTTCAGTGTTTTTGTTGTGGTTAAAAAAAAACTTATGAGTTCCCGGCGCTTGATTTCAGAGATGTCATTCTTAGCGCTGTTTGATTCAGACATGTGAAAGAGCCCGTGTGGCTTACTTGCAAATAAATATTTTTATTTTCATGTTACATAAACTGGTCACTGGACTGGACAGAATTTGTCAACACGTGCACATAATAGCCACTATTATAAATCAAAACGATTAAATTGTATTATTAAGTGCGAGAATTAAAAATAATACTAGAAAGCGTAGCCACTGCGATGCGAGGTAACAATCACTGCATCTTCACAGTTGGCTCGCTGTTCCTTGTAACTGATCAGATACCCGGCCGCGACGAAGAGGGTCATGCGTTTCACTGGGTTTGGCGAGGAGGAAACGTTTAGGAGTCAAGCTGGTCCCACTTTTTGAATTAGAACTTTCTCCCTCAGTGAGATAGACTTTGATTCACAGGACCAAATTTAAATGGCCACAGATCTAAAAAATAATGGCTGTAGGATCCAGGTATCTCTCTTCGCCACCACCACCACCCATACAAACAGCCTAATTATTTACGTTTCTAACACGTGGCTTCAATTTGAATGTCTTATTTAAGAACATTATTCTTAAACAGCTTCTCAATTTAAATGGGTATTTCAAACAACCGTTCCTTTTTTATACATGTGAATTGCTCCCTATTATACTGACATTATTTTGCATGATTCATTCGTTATATTAATGTAATAAAGCTCCGTTGTAAAACACATCAACGACCTTAAAACAGTGTAACAGAACATCCATCAAATGATTGAGAATACATAAGCAAATGTACTTAATTCATTATCATTTCAGCCAAAAGATGTCCACTGTTGGACATTGGCTTCCGCCAATAATCACCACACCGACCGATTGTGGAGTCCCGCACTCATCACCTTCAGTCCACTCCAGTCTTTTAGGTGGTCTGCCCATGATGCCAACTACTCAATAACTCATCGGTACCATCGGTCATCTGTTCTATGAGCAATGTGCCTACTTTAAGAGGACTGTGAACCAACGGCAAAATGCACACTTTTCATACAAGAGTCGATAACGATTTCCACCCCTTAAATGTTAACCGGTTTTGACCAATTTTTGATAGGTTGTCAGTCAGAACAAAATATAGGTCTATACGTTTTTAAAATTTTGATGAAAGAACAATAAAGTCAAATAATCACTGAAATTTGTTTAGTATGAAAATAATGAAACAACAGTCAAACTGAATTTATTGCATATGGTGAAAGAACCAAAACGACCTAGAGTTTATCCTGACTGGCAACCTATCAAAACTTGGTAAACATCGGTTAACATTTAAGGGGTGGAAATCGTTATCGCCTTTTGTATGAAAAGTCGTAGGTTCACACTACTCTTAATCGAAATGCATGAACTGTGACAAACGGCTGAAGACTTTGTAAAGGTCACAGGGAATCTTCTTAAGCAAGCGACTTGTAAACACACGCACGAACATGGTGTTTATACGCACTGACAGGTCAAATTAGGCTCGCCGTTGAATTCGGCGGTGAAGAGAATGAAATCCCAGCTATAAATTGCATTATCTTCAATCAGATTATGCACTGACCACTGCATCGGCTCCCGTTACGTACGTGACTGCACAGTTAGCGTCCGTCGAGAAAACATCTAATGCGCTTCTTGCTGAGAATAACGGAGGGATAGATAATTTTGCAAGCTTCTGATATACAAAGCTTACCGCCATAAACTGTCAAATCCATTTTATTTTGTACTATATTAAAAATATAATCATTTATTTAGCACACGGTACAATATACTGTATACTGTACTTAACTTTTCAGGTTGTTTATTATCATCAAAAAATATTTTACAATTGCGTAATATGTACTAGTGGACCCGCCACAGCTTCGCCCGCGGTATTTTCCATAGAAACTTTATCACCCGTTTTTCAATTTCAAAAATCCCTCCTCTGTGCACCTCTAGGGTACCCGAGGGATGTCTCCTCCAATTTTCAAACCTCTAGGACCAAACATTTAGGCTGTGCATTGTTATAAGTGAGTCACGTTACTGTTTTATAAGTATAGATTGTACTCACGAGACATCAGCTGTAGTGTTGGCCAACAGCCGCACGCAGTCGAGACAGCCGCGCGCGGCGGCGTAGTGCAGCGCGAGCGCGCCGTTGTTGGCGCGTCCGTGCGCGTGCGACATCGCGCGCCCCGTCCACCAGCCCTCGACCGCTAGCCGACCGCTCCTGGGAACAAAGATTTGGTCAAAAAAAAAAAACGACAAGGATCAATTATTAAGCTACGTCAAACAACACATTTTGGCAAAAAACTGTTACAAAAAAAATCTTTCAAAGACGTCCACTGTTGGACAGAGGCCTCTCCCAAAGATCGCCACAACGACCGATGCTGTGCTGCTCACAAATAGCGAAGTCTCGCACACTACACCAGGTCGTCAGTTCAGCGTGTGGGTGGTCCGCCCACGCTGCGCCCTCCAGTACGTGGTCCCCCCTCAAGAACTCTTCGGCGCCATCGGCCATCTGTTCTACGAGCAATGTGCCACACACCGAAAAATAATAAACGTTTCTAAACTTTCGAATGAACAATATGCTCGATTTGTATATTGATTTTTATTTATTTGTGAATAAAGTCATACAAATGGTTAATAATAGATTGACGAATTTATGGGTGCCATTCTAGTTTCATACAAAAATATTAACGTTTCTATTGATTGTCCGAACGATCGTGTTCTGTTATAACGTTAACAAAAAATGAGAAAATGTATATTTTTAACCAAATGACGTCGAAACAAAATATCTGGAAGTTTATACATATAATAGATTTCATTAATTTTCCTAATTAAATTTCACTCTGTACAAAGCTTTTGGAAATTACTTATAGCTCAGATAACTCAACCTCATTTAATTAACATTTTAAACATTAGTTACATGCCTAAGATATTAATAAACTTTAATATTAATAGGATTATAATACGTGTATCAGCATTTGCATATGTGCGAGTAAATGCAAAAATATAAATGTGTGCGTATTTGTTTTAAATATGGAACACTAAACGAACGAACGGGTCCTCTCCAACATGGTGGACTATCTGTATGGGCGATGAGCTGATCACCTGTCACCATACGGTTCATCATACCATCTTAGGACTAATTGATCGAACGTGGCCACAAGTAGTCTTGTGGCTCTGCCCACCCCATTAGGGATTTCGGGCGTGATTATATGTATGTATGTATGTACTAAACGAACACAACACCAATACAATCATCACAAATGCTTCGACAAAGTGATTCAGCTACAACTAATGTAAAATGCAAGTAAAAGACATCAACGGGCACAAATTAATTACTCACAGCGCCATCTGTTCACGACGTACCGCACTAATTATAACAGCGTGTAGATTGCGAGGCCAATGTCTTGCTTTTGCTACTCGCCGCTAGATGGCGCTGTAGTAAACAAATGATTATTTACGTTTCCCAGTATAAAAATGATAGAAATAGATTGTTTAAAAAATCAATTGTTGGTCACGGGCCTCCACTCATAGTGAGAGGCACTGGACAGTAATACCCAGGAGAACCCAGTGCGGGTAGGGGACTTCACACACATTTTAGATTACTTCACAGATTACTTTTACAACTTCTGGTTGGAGTAACATTTTACTTTGAGAAAATAAAACAGTGTTTTAATGCGCAGCTTCGCCCGCTACGTTGTTTTAGTATACTCCATGCGTTTAGATAGTTAATTATACGTAAACAAACTAACCCACGTGACTCAGCGTACCAGCCATTCCAGTCAATCTTTTTATCTGTCAATATTATTATTATTTATTGGCTGGTTAGCTAAGTCTTGTGGGTTACTTTGTTTACAGTTAACTATCTAAATGAATAAATTATAGTTTGAATTAAAATTGTTAGCTTCAGTAAGTATTCATTATACAGCTAAGTCACTTTACTAACTGTGATTTTCCAAAAAATCATAGCCGTGAAATTCAACACTATGTCTATGTCAATCATCGCCAACATTACTCGGTGTGCTTTGAACTTAGCTGACGGAATTGCCAAAACGAGAAACAGTATTTTTTTTAATTTATGTAACATACTCGTGCTCAGGCAGTCAGCCCACCTGACCTGATCCCCGGTGCCTATGAACATTTGCAACTTCAAAGGTGATACCAATGCGTTGCCGGTCTAGGACCCGGGGATGGGGGATAGAGAATAGGGGATGGAGGGAGAGGGATGGACTTTCGGATCTCGTAAATCACCGTGCGAAACACATTGCAAGCTTTTACTTTACGTCAGCATTCCATGAGAGCGTGATAGTTAATTGGAACTAAAAATCATTCATCATCTCATCACTAATAATAGTAGTTTATGCAACGGTTGCATAATGATAGGCCTTAAAACACTAGTGCGGTTTTCATGAAACGAGCCGATAGGCGAGTTTCATAATAAGATCGCACGTGTGTTTTAAGGCCAAATTATGCAGAGTTGCATACATAACTTTATCTACACACATATTATAAATCCTCCATCATGGGTTCAGAAACAATATTTTCTGGCAACAAGTTATTTGTTGCAATCGTAGCTGCATATTTCCGATATCCGGCGCATTTTCACATCACACACACTCCGAGAAGACTACTTACTATTCATATTGTCAACTAAAATGTAAATTACAAACAACTTTTTCTATTCAATTCAACAAAATTCTACTTTCGTTCAGCAAAACGTCAATATATATAATGGCGGCAATAATAATGGCGGCGATTCGTTTCTTTTTTTAAATCATAGACAAACGGATGAAGTCTCTATTCTCACGTCACTCGAGATCAAATATTGTGTTATATTAAAAAAACATACTGAATTGACGTTTCGTATCAATAACTGTTTTAATATCTATGGATACTAGAATAGAGATCCACTTGAGTTTGACAGCTGTTCCAAATTTAATCTCATTTCTTTACTAAAAACGATAAAGAAGTCATGTTATTTCTTTATCGCAGCACTGGTTTTTCCTAATTGGTTGTCAAAATGGTGGTCATTCCCTACGGTTTTTGATTAACCAATGGAGGTTTTATGATATGGGTGTAGATAAACTCTATTTTTAAATACTTTGTAACTGATTTCAAACACTGAGCAAATTGTCAATTCAACACATTTTTTTATTAGGATTACGTTGAAGGGGTAATACCCTCTTTTCGCCGTTCTATGAGAAAGTCAAAATTCAAAATCCAAAATATTTATTTTGCAGGTAGAAGAAGAAAAACATTTATTAGAAGAAACACGAGTACCTAATACCTATAAATTAAGAAAACTATACAAAACAAAATGGTGGTGTGTGTGTCCTCGCGGCAGTGAATGGGACACTGGCTCAGCGTAATGCTGAGGTGTAAGACACCTACTGCGCTGCTTTTCAGCCAGCACCGTCTGTGACTCACGAAGCGCTTTGCAACTATAATAATTATCTATTTGCTACTACTTAGGTGGTCATACGGGGTCTTTCACATGACTGAAGCTACCAGCGTAAGTCAATCGTAGAAACGAAACAAAGTGACGAAAAGTCTTTGCTACAAAAAATACCTACCTATAAGCATAAATAAATGTATCATAGAACATAATTAAAATACTGCTAGTGTTACATAAAGTTATTATATTTTGGTTATTTTAATATCCATATTTAAATTACCCTACTACAATTTGCTGCTTCGGTCAAAATCTCTTGTCCACTAAATAATAATAATTACTATGCAATATAAATTTAATTAATGAACTTTTATTACAATATTCAAAACGCAGTCTATAACAGTGCAATATTCGAATTAACCACAGCAGCGAATGTCAATAACACCGCATTAATATGGGGTAACGACAATGGGTCACGGTACGCTGCGCACGCGCTTCCGGACGATTTCCAACTAATAACCCAAATGTGACCTTACTCGTATTTGTGTAAATGACGGAAAATTGTGTCAAGAATGACGCACTCATCAATATGATCTATCTTAGCAGTTGTATTGCAACTTTTGACGCATTTCAGGGTAGCCTTGTTTGTTTTTCAGTCAGCTAGCTGACGGAGACTTACAATTAAATCATGCTTTAAGTACATTGCATTTGTAAACATTATTTATCTAAAAAAACTTCTTGATCCAATTTTTATTTATGATTAATTTTGTATCAATTAGGCTATATTTTCCCTTATTATTATTTTAAGATAATTAAAATGAACTAGCTGAATCGAACAGTCTTTTGAACACGCTTTTATTAGCTTCCTTCCTTACATATTATAAAACAAAGTTGCCCGCCGCGTCTGTCTGTCTGTCTGCACAGATTACATAATACTCAGATACACAATCTCATACAAGAAAATGGCACCTGCATAAGCCGTGCTATTCACCGAGCTATTTTATTTTCCCCTTGTTATATACTAGAGGGCGACAGTTTGCTCGCTGCTAGCTTAATATTACTTTGTAGAGTCACTAGATGGCGTTTGTCTACATTTTAATGATTTCGCGGGGAACGATTGATACATTATAATCCGGTAGCTGGTTTCTTAATTTCAAAAGGCAAACATAAATTGACCCACGCACTCGTAAGCTTTACGCGGATTTAGGTACCTACGTCAATGGACAAGGACGACCAATGTTGAAAGACACGCACGAACATGTGATTTATACGCACTGGCGAGTCAAGTTAGGCTCGCTGGTGAGGTCAGGAACGAAACTGTAGGTACCTATATCTTACGTAAGTTGAAAAGATGTATTTTTGTTTGAGTAGATATTGTGTGGTTTTTAAAGTCATTTGATAGGTTTAGGTCTAAAACGGACAGGGCAATGGAAATTATGTAACTAGGGTAATCCGTTTAGAAGTTATTAGGGATTTTTATACTTATTGAAAATTGACAAACGTAACATTTTGTAGGTATGTTATTTTAGTTATTATTAATTAACATTTCCATTCTTCCCGTTTCATTCTCAACAATAAATCAACTAGATACGAGTGCCACTACCACGATATTTTTTTGTGCATAAGCTATAGTTGACAACATTAGAGCGACCGCCGAGCGTAGGCATGAAAAGTGAAGTACATACATGTGATTGACTTCTGTACCTATCTCTTTTTTGCCCTGACATGACGCCACGATATGCCTTTTTCCATACATTTGCGTCGGCTACATACAGCCGTCGCGTGCTTTTTCGCCGTTAACCGTGGCGTTCAAAAAGTTAATTGTGTTTACGCCAAAGTCTTAACCAAAGTATAATTATTTAGTACATTTTTTTTGGTTTATTAAATATCAGACCTACCAGTGCGAATTATTAAAGACAAGCTTCTGCCCATGACTTTGTTCGCGTGGAATTCGTAATAACTCACACACACAGAGAGATAAACTTTCACATTTATATTAGTTTTTGTTCGCTGTTTTAGCAAATTGGATATTCACTTTTTGGTTCCAAGATGGCGGATAACACTTTCATATAAAAAATCGTCATGGGTATCGTTTTCTATGTATTTAGGCATGCCAAAACCAAATCCGATGTCACTTTTTGGATCCAAGATGGCCGATGCAACTGTCATGTTAAAAACCGTCATTGGTATCGTTTTCAATGTATTTAGGCATGATAAAACCGAATCCGATGTCACTTTTTGGATCCAAGATGGCGGATGACACTGTCATGTCAAAAACCGTCATTGGTATCGTTTTCAATGTATTTAGGCATGACAAAACCGAATCCGATGTCACTTTTTGGATTCAAGATGGCGGATGACACTGTCATGTTAAAAACCGTCATTGGTATCGTTTTCAAGGTATTTAGGCATGACAAAACCAAATCCGATGTCACTTTTTGGATCCAAGATGGCGGATGACACTGTCATGTCAGAAACCGTCATTGATATCGTTTTCAATGTATTTAGGCATGACAAAGCCGAATCCGGTGTCACTTTTTGGATCCAAGATGGCGGATGACACTGTCATGTCAAAAACCGTCATTGGTATCGTTTTCAAGGTATTTAGGCATGACAAAACCAAATCCGATGTCACTTTTTGGATCCAAGATGGCGGATGACACTGTCATGTCAGAAACCGTCATTGGTATCGTTTTCAAGGTATTTAGGCATGACAAAACCAAATCCGATGTCACTTTTTGGATCCAAGATGGCGGATGACACTGTCATGTCAGAAACCGTCATTGGTATCGTTTTCAATGTATTTAGGCATGACAAAGCCGAATCCGATGTCACTTTTTGGATCCAAGATGGCGGATGACACTGTCATGTCAAAAACCGTCATTGGTATCGTTTTCAATGTATTTAGGCATGACAAAGCCGAATCCGGTGTCACTTTTTGGATCCAAGATGGCGGATGACACTGTCATGTCAAAAACCGTCATTGGTATCGTTTTCAAGGTATTTAGGCATGACAAAACCAAATCCGATGTCACTTTTTGGATCCAAGATGGCGGATGACACTGTCATGTCAGAAACCGTCATTGGTATCGTTTTCAAGGTATTTAGGCATGACAAAACCAAATCCGATGTCACTTTTTGGATCCAAGATGGCGGATGACACTGTCATGTCAGAAACCGTCATTGGTATCGTTTTCAATGTATTTAGGCATGACAAAGCCGAATCCGATGTCACTTTTTGGATCCAAGATGGCGGATGACACTGTCATGTCAAAAACCGTCATTGGTATCGTTTTCAATGTATTTAGGCATGACAAAGCCGAATCCGGTGTCACTTTTTGGATCCAAGATGGCGGATGACACTGTCATGTCAAAAACCGTCATTGGTATCGTTTTCAAGGTATTTAGGCATGACAAAACCAAATCCGATGTCACTTTTTGGATCCAAGATGGCGGATGACACTGTCATGTCAGAAACCGTCATTGGTATCGTTTTCAAGGTATTTAGGCATGACAAAACCAAATCCGATGTCACTTTTTGGATCCAAGATGGCGGATGACACTGTCATGTCAGAAACCGTCATTGGTATCGTTTTCAATGTATTTAGGCATGACAAAGCCGAATCCGATGTCACTTTTTGGATCCAAGATGGCGGATGACACTGTCATGTCAAAAACCGTCATTGGTATCGTTTTTAAGGAATTTAGGCATGACAAAACCAAATCCGATGTCACTTTTTGGATCCAAGATGGCGGATGACACTGTCATGTCAGAAACCGTCATTGGTATCGTTTTCAATGTATTTAGGCATGACAAAGCCGAATCCGATGTCACTTTTTGGATCCAAGATGGCGGATGACACTGTCATGTCAAAAACCGTCATTGGTATCGTTTTTAAGGAATTTAGGCATGACAAAACCAAATCCGATGTCACTTTTTGGATCCAAGATGGCGGATGACACTGTCATGTCAAAAACCGTCATTGGTATCGTTTTTAAGGAATTTAGGCATGACAAAACCAAATCCGATGTCACTTTTTGGATCCAAGATGGCGGATGACACTGTCATGTCAAAAACCGTCATTGGTATCGTTTTCAATGTATTTAGGCATGACAAAACCAAATCCGATGTCACTTTTTGACATGACGGTTTTTGACATGACAGTGTCAACCGCCATCTTGGATCCAAAAAGTGACATCGGATTTGGTTTTGTCATGCCTAAATACATTGAAAACGATACCAATGACGGTTTTTGACATGACAGTGTCATCCGCCATCTTGGATCCAAAAAGTGACATCGGATTTGGTTTTGTCATGCCTAAATTCCTTAAAAACGATACCAATGACGGTTTTTGACATGACAGTGTCATCCGCCATCTTGGATCCAAAAAGTGACATCGGATTTGGTTTTGCCATGCCTAAATACATTCAAAACGACACCAATGATGGTTTTTGATATGACAGTGTCATCCACCATCTTGGATCCAAAAAGTGACATCGGATTTGGTTTTCTCATGCCTAAATACCTTGAAAACGATACCAATGACCATTTTTGACATGACAGTGTCATCCGCCATCTTGGATCCAAAAAGTGACATCGGATTTGGTTTTGTCATGCCTAAATAACTTGAAAACGATACCAATGACCATTTTTGACATGACAGTGTCAACCGCCATCTTGGATCCAAAAAGTGACATCCAATTTGTCAAAACAGCGAACAAAAACTAATAATTATTATAAATGCGAAAGTTTGTGTGTGTGTGTGTGTGTGTGTGTGTGTGTGTGTGTGTGTGTGTGTGTGTGTTGTGTGTGTGTGTGTGTGTGTGTGTGTGTGTGTGTGTGTGTGTGTGTGTGTGTGTGTGTGTGTGTGTGTGTGTGTGTGTGTGTGTGTGTGTGTGTGTGTGTGTGTGTGTGTGTGTGTGTGTGTGTGTGTGTGTGTGTGTGTGAATCAAATTCCACGCGAACAAAGTCACGGGCAGAAGCTAGTATCTAACCTTTTGAACGCCTCGGCTGACGGCTAAAAAGTGTGCCACGAGCGCTCGACGGCGGCTGTAGCCGACGCAAATGTATGGAAAACGGCATATCGTGGCGTCAGGGGCACGTAAAACTGCCGACGGCCACAGCCGACTGTGGTGGTCAAAGGGTTCTAATTCGCGCTGGTAAGTCTACTAATTAATAAACCAAAAAAAATGTTCTAAGTAATAATACTTTGGTTAAGACTTTGGTGTTAATACATTAAACAAAATAAATATCCTCCCAGTGCCATGAAACAAAATAAATAGGTGGAGAATCGGGCGGTCCTGAGACCAGAAGACCCGGGTTCAAGTCCAGACGATTATTATTTTTTCCTCTTTTTTTTTCAAGTTTTCCCTATTATTGGGAGCCCTTTATCGTCGCATAAAAGTTCTACCGAAATTTAATTTCAAAAAACACGATTTACCAACAAATCGGTCATCCAGGTACTTTTTATAGATAAGCGCCATCTAGTGTGACGTGCCTAAACAAAAAATCATAAAATAATATTTGTTATTCTTAAATACGTTTTGAATTAGCGTTAACATGCATTTATTTTCTTTAAATATGCTAGTTTCAGTTTCTAATTACCAGAATTCTATTAAATATGCCGTATTTGCGAAGTTAATTTAAATAAGTGAATCGTTGCGCCATCTATGATACATTTCCTGTACAAAAGATAATCTGTATGAGATGGGACCCCATGCTGTCTGTCTGTTACCGCTAATCTCAAAAACCACTGCACGGTTTTCACCAATAGATAGAGTGATTCATCAGGAAGGTTTATGTATATAATTTGTGAAGGTTTTGTGTAAATTGGTTGAAATAAAACGAGAATTGTTGGAAGCGTCGGAAATATTCAACCCGCCTGGGAGCTTTCATCGAAAACGCTGCCTAATCCTTTTGAGATATAACAAAAAAATGCATGGTGGGATATTTCTCTTTTATAGATCTACAAAAAAGTCCGCGATGACATATATCTATCTTTTAAGGATAACGTAATATACCCATTCTATCTTCTAAAAAAATGGTCACGTACAATGCGGTAATTGGAAAGCTATTTAGACAGACACAGTATTAATCCTTATCAACCTAAATACGTTAGTTACGTTAAGCATTTATTGCACTTTATTATAATCTTTTACACCATATAATTTACAGGAATATCTTAGGAGTTATCGCAAAAACTTAACGCGCACGAAAATAAAGTTGTTCGCGTAATAATATTTTTGACTTATACCGTGCGAAGCCCGGGCGGGTCGCTAGTCACTATATAACTAACAATGTAATAAAATATCGTAATGATTATAAACTTTGCAAGTGTATGCAATTCGGAAGCCAATACAATAACTTGTTACCATTGAGCTGATCTGACCATGGAGCCAGGAGGTGGATAGTGGAACTCTTCAATGACTACTAGTAAACCCTTCGAGTTTGGGCTCATTTGTTTTTTTTTATGAATCCAATAAATTACCTTGTTGATGAGGGTCTTTGTACTTTTAGTGCATTACTGCGTATAAATATTAAGAAGACTGAACCAACGGCAAAAATCACCCTTTTCAGATTTTGACCAAATATTTCTTAGATCGTCAGTCAGAACAAAATGTAGGTATACATATACGTTTTTGAATATCAATTAAAGATCAATAAAGTCAAATAATCGCTGAAATTAGTTTTGTATGAGAATACTAAACTAGCAATAAAACTAAATTTGTTGATTATAGTGAAAAAATCAAAACGTATAGACTTAGATTTTGTTCTGCCGAACCACCTATCATAAACTGGTCAACATCGGATAACATTTAAGGGGTGGAAATCGTTATCGCCTTTTGTATGAAAAACCGTAGGTTCACACTCCTGTTAATAGAACAAACATATAGTCGTTTCTAGCCCTGTACAATTACTCGTTTATTACGTTGTTCATCAAAAAGGCAAATAACTACTCCTCGTTTAGAACAGAATAAATTATCAAAAATAAATTACCTAAAATTCCCGGCGCGTAACGCAATGTCTAGCGTGTCGAGGTCATCCTCGTAGTCGTGACAGAGATCCATCGTGGTGTTCCTCGCCTCGTGCACATCAAACAGCACCGCCCCATCACCAAGCTTATCCGTCATCACACTTCGGTACGACCGCGTCCCAAAACTAGACGTTACCGAGGTTCCCCTCGGGAACCTTCTAGGAGGCGCGTTCGTGTTCTGCGCCACAACATACGGTTTCCTTAATCGCCTCTTCATGTACCGTCGCATCCTCAAAGACAGCATCACACGTAATCGAATGTGACGC
Source organism: Tortricodes alternella (assembly GCA_947859335.1). Taxonomy (NCBI): domain Eukaryota; kingdom Metazoa; phylum Arthropoda; class Insecta; order Lepidoptera; family Tortricidae; genus Tortricodes; species Tortricodes alternella. Next base: position 21,136,432 of record OX401969.1, read on the forward strand.
TTAATATTCCTTTCGTAACGCAGCTCTTTGTTTCTCTTGTCTCGCTTCTTCTTACGAGGGATCTCATCTATCCTTTCCAGGTAACCGCGGTTTCGCTCGATTGGACTAGAATTGAGAGTAGGCGAGTTGAAGAACTCCGTGTTATTGTTTTTCCATGCTTTGCTTAGCGACCAGTTTTCACCGCAGGAGGAGTTTTTCAGATTGAGTTGTATAGGTTTTTCGTATATGTCTTCTTCTAGAGCGAACATTCTACGGGATAGAAGGAAATTATCTATGTTTCTACGAAGCGTGCTGTTTTGAGAGCTTATTGTTGTATTGACTAAATTAGAAGTTAAGGTATCGTTGCTTTTCTCAAGCGAGTTCTCTTTGCTTAGTTTTGTATTTTCGGGGATAGCGTCTCTACGTTTCCGCTTTGCAAGCGTCATGATGCGTCTACGCATAGCAGACATGTTAGTCAGTTCGCTTTTTAAAAATGGTCCTTTGCGTTTATCCGGCGTCATCTCCGGCGACCACGCTCCGTTCTCAGAGCAACTGCAAAAGTCTTTGATCAGCCGCGCTATTGTATTGCAATTCTCATCCTTTACTTTGGGCATCATCACATCTCTAACACTAAAAGTCGTTGGAAGTACAGATTCGTTATTTAACTGTCACTACTAAGAAAGAGCACAGAAAACCTATAGGCGATGGGGTTAATTATGTGGTTCCGCATTCGCTTGTTACGATCGAGTTGCGTAACTCGAAAGAATTTGACCGTGTCTCGAGCGAATCCAGTGCTACCGATTTTGAGTTGAGTTATGGCCGTACTTTAATTATATATCGATTTGTTACCGACTTGATGGATTATCTAATAATCAGGTGTTGGATTGATCTCGATCTGTCATCATAATTCTAATAAATGGAAATGTATTGATGATTAGATTGTTACTCAAAGAAGCCGTAATGTTCTTAAAGATTTATAAATAAATCGTTGCACAAATCGATCCAGTCCCAAGGTAAGCTCTAAAGGCTTGTGTTATGGGTATTAGACGACGATATACATAGTTATATAGATAAAAAGATACTTAAATACATAGGTAATATCCAGGAACCAGGAACAAACATTCGTGCTCATCACACAAATATTTGCCCTTACCGGAGATCGAATTTCGGAGCCAGGGTCACTACTAACTAGGCTAACCGCGTCGTATTTATTTGGTCCGTAGATAAATTAAATATGCGAATATTTCAAGACACTTGAAAAAAATAGTAACAGTATTAAATGAAAGATAGCAGCTGTGCATTTGAACTAATATGATCGAATATTAATGAAACATAAAATATTCATGCAAATATAAACTTTCGTTGCTTTTAAAATTCATACTAACGCTAAAATTGTCGATCACTTACTAAATTCACTTAACGTCCGAATTTCTGGAACTGATTATTAGTTTTTCGTAGTTTCTTTGTTAATTAGTATTTAACGTATTTATAAAAAAGTTGAAAATGGCGAAGCGGTTTACGTTAAGGTATTTCGTGTATGCAGACAATTATCGCAAAAATATCAATTAGTACTGTCGCTACTTCAGTTACACGGGTTTTCATCGCAAAAACACTTCTTCCTTACGATGTAACAGCAAAAGATTGATTTATAATTAAGTAGGAAGACAAACTGCACGCACTTGAGCGATATTCACTTACATTTGTCAGTTCAAAATGGCTTGTATTTTATACACATGTTTATGTATTGTTTCTAACTTTGCATTTTATATAGGTACGTTCTTTAAATTGTGTTACTTGGGATTTTTTGTTTTAATTATTATTTTTATTATTATGACCATTAGTTAAGTTACTTAACTTGTCCAGACGCGGAGACTATACATCTCCCTTATTAGTGATTTATTAGAATTAATTTGTACCCATTAGGTTTGTTTGTTGCACTTTTTATGTGTTAGTTTTAGATAAAACTCTAATGTTAAAGTTGAAAAAAGCTGATGAGTTTCTTGCGGCGTTTCTTCTCAGCAGATGTCACCTTTCGAAGCGCTGATAGATTCAGACATTGCAAAATAAACATTTTCATTTTCATTAAAATTTTAGAGGGGAAATAAAAAGAGGAAGAGGGGAGGAAGTGAAATTGCCATGAAGAAGCTATATGATATGGATCTAGTTAAAGAAAAAGTTGAAGCTGTGTCGTACCAAGAGGAGGTCAAGACTCGGGCGGAAGAGAGGGAAGTCCCGATAGTTAAGAACCCTGAGGCGTGATTTTTTTGTTTCGACTATATCCGCATGTATTGTAGGTCGTGAGGCATATTTTTGGTCTGTATGAAGAAAACGTCAATTTAACCCGTTTTTCGTTAACTTTTGGCCACAGGGAAGACAAATTTTTAACGTGATTATTACCGGGAAGGACGGCTATTACTTCACCGACAGGAGTTTACATTTTAAGTTGTGATTGATTGTATAGACATATAATTGCTGTTTATTTGTATTTTTCAGTGACCCAGGTGAAAGAGTAATGGGGAACAGCCCCCTTTACAGAAATGAACAAGTGCTAAAATACCTACTAATATTATAAACGTGAGATCTCTGACAATGTTTGTTACCCAATCACGCAAATAGCTGAACGGATTTGAATGAAAAGTGGTGTGTAGATATTTTATATCCCAACTTGACATTATAGGATACTTTTTGTCCCGGAAAATTTAAAAGATTCCCAGGGAAAACCTAACAATAATCTAAATCTACGAAAACGAAGTCGCTGATTAAAACTTGTAAGTCATAAATGTAATTTTTCAATGGGTACAAAAGGAGACGAATATGTCAGATTGTCCGCATTCACTATGTTTGTGTGTGGGCTGTCCGAAAATGCAGGCTAAGAGCCGGTCACACGGAGTAATCCGATCTTTTGCCGGAACTGTTTTTTGTCGGATCTGATTACAAGCGTTCACACAAGCATACGGTTGCAGGGTCTGGCAATAAAACGGATCCTGCAAAATGTGTCGTCCGATTTTGCGACTACAAATCGGTCCGGTCGATCGATAAAAGGCCGGATCCGATTAAATGGCAACAGTATTTCAATACTTGTATTCACACAAGCTCTATACAAGAATCCTGCAAAAAACCGGATCCGGTGAATCGAACGGGGGCGGGCGCGGTCGGGGATGCGCCGACGACGAATAGTATATCCACACGGGTGTACCTACGTTATTTTACAGAGTTAATATAAGACATATCGATAAAGAATGATGGGCAAAAATTTATGGAACCCAGCCCAATCACCAATAAGAATTATAACGTATGTAGGCTTATTTATCCCACTACCTGCTGTAATTGTTATTATGACGACTAGACTGTGAAGGCTGGGAGTCGGATATACGGGAAATAGCGTTGCAACGCATGCGGGGCACAGCTAGTTTAATAAACGTGTGTGTGTGTGAAAATTTGAAGGCTGATAACTATCTTCTCCGGGGTTTTGAAGATTGTCCCCGTATTAGAAAATGAAGCTTATGTAACTAGCTTTCACGTGGTATACATGAGATTTGTATTGGTTATATGGGCCAATTTGCCCATCATTCTTTGATTAGGATATATTGCAACCTTTTACTGGTTGAGAATTCTTGGCATTATTAAGAGGTGCTGAATAAAATCCGGTAAGTTATGTATTAACAAAGGAAGTAAAAGTAATATTAAGAACTATATTATGACAGTCAGAATTAAGTACCACCCAGGACTATAAAAAAGCAACGACGCTCACGTTAACAGCAATGATTCATACATAATTACATATTGTAAATGTTGCAAAATATATGACTTTCCCTTTTAAAAATCTTGTATGTTACGCAATTCGCACTACAGTGTAAAAGTGTGTATTATTTTTATTCTCGCAGTGTAACGTAATTTATTTTGCACCCAAACTTGTTTGTGAGAACTGAGTTATTCTACAGTTTTCGCAGCTCATAAAATGGCTATTGTCTTTTTATCTTTTATTACTATGTTGATAAAATGAATGTTAATTACGTTGTACTTCCGAGAACGAAGTACATATTAAAATCCTACAACATAAAAAGATTAATGATCCAGGGAATTTTAAACGCCATTTAAAGTACGCCATGTAAAAAAGAGTGTAAGAACATTTCACAAACGTGTTTTCGATTCGATTTTCTGCACATTACTGATTCTGCACAACCGCATTTGATCACATTCGTTATTCTGCACAGTTCTTATTTTAAACAATTGCTTTTCTTCCTATTCGCAATTTTGCACAATCTTGTTTTTACACAACCAGGAAGAATTTAACACAATCGCGTTTCGTCCTATCTGCAATTTCTGGACAATATTGATTTCACACAATCGCATTTGATTAAGTACATAAATTGAGGTAGTGCAAGATTAAGGTTGTGTACTTACAACTGAAGCCGGGATCAAACGCGATTGTTTGAAATCAAGATTGTGCAGAACTTGCAGATAGGATGAAACGCGATCGTATTAAATGTAAAGTGTGTATGTGTGTGTCTTTTGTTTTGTATTGTTTTTAATTTATATTTATGTTACTCTGCGTGTCTTCTGTGTTAATGAATAAATGTTTCTTTCTTTCTTTCTTATTCTTTCTTTTAATTAGGACGTGCATAATAGCTAATGAGATCACATATTGTTGTGTAGAAGCAAGATGGTGAGAAATTGCGAATAGGAAGAAAACAGTTGTGTATACAAAGGACTGTGCAGAATAACGAATATAATCAAATGCAGTTGTGTAGAACCAATATTGTGCAAAATTTCGATTAGGAAGCAACGCGATTGTAAAATGTGACAAACAATCCGTAAAAAAGACATCCGTTATTTGAACACTTTTTGGCTTATATACCGATCAGTACCTAATTTTTATTTATAAATGTCACAAAACAGTGTTGATTAAATATTCTAACGCCCGTTTCTAATATTCTACCGTCGATAGATTTGGTTACTGTGGGTTAACTGGAATTACGATATTAACAAGAATTTTTGAAATTCCATCGGTAGAAAATTATAATCGATTCATGCACTCATTTTTATTTCCTATAGTTCGTTATCTAAAGAAATGATTTTAAACATCACTTTCGTATTCCACTTTCGATGATTCCCACTTTTATAAATATTATAGTTACATTATATTTATAACTAGAGACTTTATTTCCAGTTCCATGCTTCTATATTACAAGTGATTTGCGGTAAAACCAAAATTAAATTATGCATACTAGGAGCATCAAATATGTATAAAATTACTTGTGAAAATACATAATAAGATTTTTTTATGTATTTACTTAACAAACTTAACTACCGTTTAACCATAACTTAACAACGCTGTTTAATAAGCGTTTAACCACTTTCTATGTCGTGTGGCATGCAAATGATAATAACGAGGGAATAGGCCCCGATAGGCATCTTAATAAACCCCCTGTGCAGCGATACTGAATAGCCATTACAATCGATCGAAGATCGAAAGTGTAATCGATTACATCTGTCATTAGCAAGTTACCTTTTTTTGCTGTGTAATGCAAAGGTTGATGATATTGTTGAACAGAATGCCACCTTTTTATGTAACAAAACAAAAGTCAATAAATAAGTAAATACAATGACTTGAGTTCTAAAATTATTATCGCATGTAATTCAATTGGGAATATATGACTAAAAATCATGCATTATTATGTAGTCTTGTAAATCTTTACTAACTTAGGTATCGTCATTTTTATATAACTTTGTATTGATATGAGGTCAATAAACGAGTCAACAAACTTACAATTAATATCTTTATGAAAGGTAGCAACTACGCATGCGCATACACGCTCCACGCAGTTCCCAACTTTTTCTAACGATTTCCACTCCAAAGAAACAACCAACTATAAAGAACCCTGTGACATTTCCTACTCAAACCCATCGTATTAGCGCTTTCTCAAACGAAATCTTTAATAAAAAGGCCATAACTCAGTTCCGTAACCATGTTAATATTTAAGTAGCTTTGAATTCGCATTTCGAGTCATGTTTCGGACTATGATTATGACCCATTCGTCCGTAAATGCCAACCTAAATCACACAGGGCACTATCATTGTGCAATCGAGAACACTATAATTTAACAAAATCTTAAAAATCCATCACTCAACAGTTACAGGTTATATTACGCAACACATTCACTCTCACACGACACTTAAAAAGTTGACACGAAACCAGTTCCTGAACGAAAAGCGCGGGAAATTTGACGTTTATATTTTTTACGTTCCATTCCGCACATGACAATACGTTCGGTAATTACGGACAGTTGACCATGTCGAATGAGCGCGTGGCGCGACTGCCGCGGGCAGCGGCCTCGCTCTTTCTCCCATTCCTACATAAGTGATGATCCACTCTGTTTAATGGATATTAACATTCGCAGAGCATTGTTCATTTGACAGGGACTTGCACTGTACAGAACACGCTTCCGAAACAGATGCATGAAAGGATTTATCAGAAATAACGATCCAGTCTGATACTAAAATGTGCGAGGAGAAAAGAACCGGCTGACTGGTTGCGTAATGATGTTTACAAATTAATTAGTAATCAATAGAGCTACCAATAATGGATTATTCTGTGGACTATCAAAGTTTGAGTACAGTTCATTGATGATATATAATGTTCAGAATTGTATCAACCACATTTAAAACATAAAATAGGTATGCAAATTACAGGACATTTTTAGACTGGTATGACTGGTCTAATTCAATAGTTCTTATAGCAATTTGTAGTATGATAGTTAAGCTATTAAAAACAAAGGTCTAATTTAATGCATTGCATAATGCATGGAATTTTCGAATAATAGTGATATGGAAAATCGCTATTCATCTTTATTTCTAAATTACCCTACACCTAAGAAATCACGCTACATAATATTGAAAACCTCCAAAACGCGTATAATTATACAAATTTTTTAAATAAATTTATAAATATGTTTCCTCATAAAACATTTTTGATAAAGTTATTATTTAACTTGTGTTAGAAACGAAACATTATGTAAGTAAATCTGTATGGAGTTAATACAAATGAATTATTATGATGTGGACAAATGCATTATGTAACTTGTACAATTACTTGAATGTAACTTATTCACATAGAATATGTATTTAGGAATAGTCTCGAAAAGAGGTAAGGTTATGTAACTTAAGAATAACTAACAACTATCTATGAGGAATAATGGCACACCTTACATTAAAGCTATTTGTTTCCTGTCATGACATGAATATAAGAAATAAATTACGTAATTAATAATCTTCTTACTACATATAAAAGATGAAATTGAAATTATTTGCTAATAACTTGCTAATAAGTAGTATAACGAAGCTAGATCTTGTTTATACTTTAGCCGCAAAAAAACGGCTATGCTAATTAAAAAGCTAATGCTATTTATGTGGGAATCCAAAGTCATCGCGAAGTTAAAATGTATCGTTAGAATTAATTTGCTTTGTAAAATAATTTGGATGTGTAAAAACAACCTTTTTGTACAATAAATAGGTTCACCCTTGACTTCAATCTCACCTGGAAATTGACGATGAAGTCGAAGATGGAGCAGGCTTACCCAGAAGATGTCAATCTATTTTTAACAATATCCATGTGTAGTTATAGGACGTTGGAATACAGACACAGGCAGGGGGCAACTTGGCCCTAGACACAATTTTAGTAATTTTAGTAACCAAGTTCATTGGGTGATATTCACACACTCATGCCAGTGCCCCGTTTCACGACGCAACTTTCAATTTTACAGATAAAAACTGGCAACACTACACGTCAGATGTATTGGATCTGTCATTGGTGTTGCCAGTTGTTGCTATTAAAATTGTAACTTGTAGCTTAGTGCAACGGGCTAATATGGGGTCACAACTTTAATTGTACAAAGACGATGTCCATTAACGAGAAATAACAAGAACATAAACCGAATTTTCGCTAGACTCGTCGAAACAGTATTTAGTCTAAACATTTATGTATCTCTCTCCCTCCTCTGCTGCACTGGGAGTGAAGAAATAGCATAGAATGCGTGCAGATGCTTATCATCCTGGCATGTCGTAAAAGTCGACTAAGGGACGGGTCTTCTCCAACATGGTGGACTATCTGTATGGGCGATGGGCTGATCACCCGTCACCATACGGTTCATCATACGATCTTAGGACTAATTAATCGAACGTGGCTACAAGTAGTCTTGTGGCTCTGCCCACCCATTAGGGATTTCGGGCGTGATAATATGTATGTATGTATGTATTTATGTATCTAAATAAAACGTTCTTTCCAAACTGCGAAAACTTTATAATTTAGACATTTGGGTTGTTTAAACCGCTACAATGTATGAAACTTTTGACATTTGTACACAGTGGGTGCCATTTTTGTCCAAACGCCATGTCTTAAGGTTTTACGTCCATCCATTTAGTAAAACTGCGCAGTGCACACCACATTACAGTGTAGACTTTACGTGCATTATGAAAATGAAAATGAAATATTTATTTTGCAAGTAGGCCACATGGGCTCTGTTACATGTCTGAAGCTATCAGCGTACCATTATAAGCTTTAAGTATTTGGTTTTTGAATTGTTTTATTGCTCTAACAAATTCGCCAAACCCCACCAAAATTCTAAGTAGATTTTAATTACTTAAGTTAGAATGAAAGCACATACGTAACTTCGTGTCGCAACGGATGGTGAGATTTAGTTTATAATCATGTTATGCAAACCTGGCGTTTTGGAGCGGAAACTGTTAATAGTATAGAGTATGTAAAGGGAGCAATGAAGATAACGAGACCTATCTAATCTATATTACGCTGAATCCAAAATATATGCTTAAGCTGATGCATTTTTATAACAAGCTTTATTCCCATTGCCAAAGATCTCAAAGGAAGGATATGCCTATCAGTACAATTTCGTGGAACAAGTGTCATAGAAGGTTGTCAAACGCCAGCGTCATGGATTAACCCACACCCTAGGTATGTCTTAATAGTTCTTATGACATACATACAAAAGTCTAACATTGCTTGATTCACACGCTATCATATTATTGTGGGCGGTGGGTGTCGCTTAAACGGGTATCAAGGACCGTGGCTGCCATGCCACTGAACGTGCGATGGTATCAGATTCGCGTTCTGACACCTCAAAAGTAAACATCACGGGAATTGTTTTGAGCAGTTCCTTACTATTTATTTCAATGCCCATTGTACTTAAATGCGTACACAACATTTCGTGTCTGTGCTGTCGACCGTTGAAGAGTTCCTTTATCTGGAGCTAAGCCTGGATGTCTATTCAGGTCATGCTGACCATAAAACTGCATTGTCATTGGAACTGAACTGTAAACATTCAACTCCGTAGGATAAGAGGAGGTGGTTCTAATTCAGCTTGCAAGATTTGACCCGAACAAACCAAACCAATATACAAACATAGCAAGTTAATAAAAACCTTGTAAAAAACGGTAAACTTTGACTTAACGTGCAAGTTAAAATTATCTGAAATACACATCCATCAACTTAATAGTGCCAAAATAAATTTTTCAAAGATAACGAGGAGTAATTTTCTACAAAAGTTGGTGGTTATCACACTACTCACGCAATCACTGTCTTAGTGCTATTTTTACTCCTTCACGCTTCAACGGCTGGAAGGATTTGGATGAAATTTGGAATAAAGATAACTTATATCCTGGGTTAACACATAGGATACTTTTCATCTCAATTCCACACGACAAAAGTCGCGGGCAAATCTAGTTATTGTACAATTCCTTTTTTATTACAATGTCATTACTAATTGATACGTATTATATGGTTTTTATTCCAATAAGTATCTAATTTTTTCCATTGTATAAATTTAAACCGACTTCAATGAATTGGCTGAGTAATAAAAAAGTCAAGCTGCTATAATATAATTAAAGACATACTTGTAGGAAGTTTGTCCACTGCAAATTGATAGAAAGCTACCGGCCATTTCCTTAAGATCCAATCATTTCCTTTGAGATTGCCATCTACTTAAGCGTGTATGGCCCCAGAACAAAGAACTCCTCGTTGCAATGGCTGGACGAATTTGGATAAAATTTGGAATGATAATAGCTTAGACCCTGGATTAACACAAGCTACTTTTTATTCCGAATTTTTGAAAGTTCTTAAGGGAATAAGTTTAACCGAATTCCATGCGAACGAAATTGCGGGCAGACGCTGGTACACATATAAATTATAAACATCAATGACAAACATTGCGCGTAGCGGGAAGTCAACCCGCGACCTCTGGCACAGTAAGAAGGTACACAACAGTGGCGAAGCGTGAAATATTTCCTAAGGGAAGCCGGAAGAATTAGAACCCTACGTGCGAGTCTGACATTTATTTAGAGTAACATGGACTTCAGTGACAGCTAGCGGTAGCTTTCTAGCTTGGGAAAGCCGTCAGGATTCGGCTTGTAGGTAGACTGCGCCACTGGTACACAACCACTACGCTAGCCATAGAGAAAAAAACAAATAACAGAAAATATTTATCTACTGCAATGTTTTCCATCTTATTGAGTACGTTACCCATTTACAAGTAAAAAGAATCCGGCGTCCCCTCATGATAATGAAAATAAAATGAAAAAGAAAATGAAAATGAAAATATTTATTTTTGCAAGTAGGCCACACTGGCTCTTTTACATGTCTGAATCTACCAGCGCTTCGAAAGGTGAGATCTGCTGAGAAGAAACGCCGCAAGAAACTCAGCAGTAAGTCTTTTTTGAACTTTAACATTCGATTTTTAATTAAAACTAACACATAAAAAGTGCAACAAACAAACAAACCCAAGAGTCCCATGACCGTATTACTATTAATACTATGTCAGTGGCTTCAACGACAAGGTATAATATTTGTGGTAGCTTTGACGACGCGGTTAGCCTAGTTCGTAGTGACCCTGCCTCCAAGGCTACGGGTCTCGGGGTTCGATCCCCGGTAAGGGCAAATATTTGTGTGATGAGCACGAATGCTTGTTCCTGAGTCTTGGATGTTTCCTATGTAAGTATTTATTTTTCTATATAAGTATGTATATCGTCGTCTAGAACCCATAACACAAGGATTTGTGTTAAGATTGTCTCATGATTTATTATTATCGTTATTTGAAAACCTGGCTTGCACCACGACCCCCTGAACCAAAGTCTGCGACCCCTCACGTCGACCCAGAGGTTGGAAACCACTGATCTGCTGTGACATGCTACTCGTATGTTATGATTTTGACCTATAGCAAATAACCGATGCAACTAATTTTAACGAACTAATTTTAAAGATTCCTTGAGAACTTGTTTCTTGAATAATTAAACAAGACGTGCTTACGAGTATTTATAACTTCAACTCATTAGACATGCTTGCTATGCTGATATACTTGCAAATTGCTGAAACGAATTGACTATCAAAATCACAACGGTTTTTCCTATCCCAAGTGGCCAGAATAATTTGTCATGTTTTTAGGGTACTTCAAAAGGAAAAACGGAATCCTTATAGGATCAGTCGTGTCTTTCCGTCCGTCTGTCACAGCCAATTTTCTCCAAATCTACTGGAACGATTGAGTTGAAATTTGGTACACATTATATAAGTCGGTGACCGCAAGACGGAGGTGTAACGTAAATAAATAAACATTGGGGCCACATTTAGGGAATTAGAAAATTAAAAAAAAGTTCTGCAAACTATAGCGTGTGACATGTCAAATGAAAGGGCTCTTTGTGAGGATCTTAATTTTTTTTATTAATAATTTTAGTATACAAATTTTTGAAGTTGTTTAGTATAATAGGCGAAAATTTACCATTCCCCTACTTATCTCCGAAACTAAGAAAGAAAGCGAAACATTTATTCACTAACACAGAAGACACACAGAGTAACATTAATATAAATTTAAAACAATACAAAACAAAATGGTGGTGTGTGTGTCCTTGCGGCTATGAATGGGAAACTACTGGGACTTAAATTTTGAAAAATATAAAAGCTATAAGTCTATGTTATTTAATATAACTAGGTAAATTTCATATAATGACGGAACTCACGCGACTTTAACTCGCACATGTCCGATTGTTTTGGTGTTATGATAAGTTGAGTGCAGTGGTAGCTGAGCGGTCGGACCCGCCCTCGTGCAAGGGTCGGATTCATATCCCGGCCCCGGCTTGCACCTTTGACTTTTATGCGCGGAATATTTACTTATTTAGTTTTCTACCTAAGCCCGAATGGAAGCGAAAACGTTTCGAGTATTTCCTGTTGTATTTCCGTCCAAATTTCGCAAGAAAATGCATTGCTTTAACAATGTACACTGTGTAATTATGTAACTATGTAGTTATAGGTAGTGAGCAATTTATATTTCCTTATTTATATAATTTATACTTTTGCCTATCACTACATAGTATAAAAGTCGCTGTCGCTGTCTGTCTGTCCCTATGTATGCTTAAATCTTTAAAACTACGCAACGGATTTTGAAGCGGTTTTTTTAATAGATAGAGTGATTCAAGAGGAAGGGTTATGTGTATAATATATGCATAATATTGTAGAGAAACACTGATAAATTTAGAGGTTTCTAATGTGATGTCGTAATTAAACTAAATTTTTTGCGCTTACATTGCAAACGGTGGCTGAACCCCACGAGATAAATCAAAATAATGTACTACAGTATTGTACACCTTAAAAAGGTCAACAAAAAAGTCCGCGATGGTATATGTCTATCTCTTAAGAATAACCCACAATAACCATTTTTTATCCTTAACAATTTACGGGAAAAAATGGCTTATTTACGAAGTGATTTTAAGCAATACAGCATTAATCCTTATCCAATTAAGTACCTTAAATACATTTTCCATTTAATATAGATCAATATGGCCCTTTACAGCATGTAATTTAAATGAATATTTCCGAAGATATAACAGATTTAAAATGCAGGGACTTTATGATTAACAGCGATCGGACGCGCGTTTATCGGAGCTCTCTGGAACATAAGCTGTATACGTTGTTTATAAGGACATTCTGTAGTAGGTAGGTAGGTATATTTAGTATCAGCATTGCACCCGTGCGAAGCCGGGGCGGGTCGTTAGTTATACATATAAAATTAAAATAGGCAAAATGTACATATTTCATTAAATAGATGATTTTTAGTTGAATGACATTGCGAAAAATGCATTTCTACAACATATGAATTAATGTACAGTCGGTCAACGAAAATATTAAGCAATTCCAGACTTTGTTATAGTTAGTGATGGGTCGTTCCCGGAAATCATACCCGAAATAGTCAAATTGCCGGCAATATTCGCGGGATAATTCTAAAAAAGGTTATAACGGTGTCGGGCGTATAGAAACATACTTTTCAGCAATATTGACGGGAAGGAGAATATGACAACGGCATATCTTATGTCATACAACTACAAGCGCGGTTCACTTAAATTACGAATATGGAATGTGGGTAATGACAAAATTTTAAGTATGCTCAACCTTTTCATTGGCCTACTCTACCTAAATATTTCCACTGTCGGGGTGTTTGAACTTTGTTCTCTACCCTAATCATCATCATGTCAGGTTACATAATATACGACAAAAAATATGCAGTTGCTATTCCAATTCCCGGCAACTGTCACCTGGAATCATCCCGGGATTTTTCCCAATTCAGCCAGAAATATATTATATGGCCGGCAAAATTTTAACCCTACAGAGAATTATCCCGTGAATATTGCCAACAATATAACCATTTCGGGGAATATTTCCGGGAACGGTACAGCACTATATATATACCCTGTTGAGCACAGGCCTCATATTGAGAGGGACTATGCGACCCCACGCAGGCCCGGTGCAGGTTGGGGACTTAATCCTAATCAATCGCAATAACTCTAGCACATGTACGCTTTCACGCGGCAGAGATTTGCTATGTGATTACAAATAATTGGTTTTTTACTCGACCAGCGATGTAAATTAATTTGTCGTGTTTCTTAACGTGTTATCTGAAGCGTGGCTCGTCGTGCACACGAGTAAGCACGGGGTATTAGCATATAGCTTGAGTTATGCAGTTTGCAGCTTCAGATGAGTGATGAGTCAATTAAGTTATTAGTTAAAGTGACTGGTTAATTTGGGTTGCTTTGTCGTGGTATTATTACTGATCTTGATGATAACCGTTAAGTTTTTATAGCACTTAGATAGATAGAATATTAGACGTGTACTACCTGTTATGTCAGTGCATCCATTTCCTATTAGAAAGGGCCACGGGGATATTATATTTCTCTTTAATCATTTACTCCTCTGCTGCACTGGGAGTGAAGAAACAGCATAGAATGCGTGCAGATGCTTATCATCCTGGCATGTCGTAAAACTCGACTTAAGGACGGGTCCTCTCCAACATGGTGGACTATCTGTATGGGCATCATACCATCTTAGGAATAATTAATCACACGTGGCGACAAGTTTCGTAAAGTTTCGCAAGTTTCGCAAAGTAGTCTTGTGGCTCTGCCCACCCCATTAGGGATTTCTGGCGTGATGCTATTTATGTTAATCATTTAGTGCAATAATAAGGAATCAAGGCAAATTTTTCCATACCCGATGTGATCAACGGGAACCTATGCTGAGCCTACAACGTCCGTCCGTCCGTCCTTCTGTCAGAGGCCTCTAGCTCAGCAACGGTAGGAGCTAGAAGGTTGTAATTTTCACAGAATATGTGTTGTTATAGCATGAATACTAGCAAATAATAAAAATACCAAAAAGTTTTAGCGTGAGAAGCTGCCGATATACTTATTGATACCCTAAAAATTTACTGATTTTAGACCAATTTTGTTCCAGCTGTATTTTCAAAACGGCTTAAGTATCAGCTATCCAATTTTGCCTGATTTTAATTTATACTCCATAGTCAAACAACAAATATCAATTCAATGATGTTCCCTTATAGAAATGTAAAAAAAATAATTGAAATCAAACCAGGAAATTACCGCTGCAGTTTAACAATTTAGGAGAACTTAGTTGCAACTGTCAAAGTACTTATATCATTAACATAAAGTCCATTATCGATTGGTTGAGACCGTGCTAATTGGCGTAGTACGGAATCCTCGGTGCACGAGTCCGACTCGCACTTGACCAGGTTTTTGTATATTTATGTCATCTAAAAAGAAAACGGTCCATCATACAATCTTAGGACTAACTAATCGAACGTGGCCACAAGTAGTCTTGTGGCTCTGCCCACCCGATAAGGGGTTTCGGGCGTGATGCTATGTATGTATGTATGTAAAAACAAAACGAAAGAAAGTAACTTTCCGTTGAATGTTTTAGTTAGGCAGAAATGTACTATGCAATGCAAACAATCGCCGATATGTTTAACTGTAAAAAGCATACAGGCCTCTCATAAATAGAGGGTCCAAGAATTATTCGTCACGCCAGTATACTGCTTATTTGGGACTTCACACCATTGTGGATTATCTTTGCAGATGTATGCGGGTTTCTTGGCGATGCTTTCCCTTTCAAACATTCTGACAACAAATTAATGCGGACCCAGGATTGAACCGACAACCTTTTACTTTAACCTTTTGAAGGCCACAGTCGGCTGTAGCTGACAGTAGATTTCCGTGCCCCTCACACCACGGCATGCAGTTTCCCATACATTTTGTCGGCTACAGCTGTCACTGGGCGTCTGGGGCACGTATCCTCGCATTCAGCCGTGGCGTTCAAAAGTTTAAGCCCACTCTTTGAAGAGGCAAGTTTAGCACATAATGCTAGCGATTGGTTGTTCGTGCGTTTCTTACATACTATAATCAATTAGAGGGGGAATACTACCACGTGCGTGTTTCAATAATAACCTCCTTGAACTCAGAACCAATTATGTTATATCGAAGATTTAAAAGGGTTTAATATTGTCACAAAAAACACAACATACTTAAAATCTGACATAGACATAGACTTCAAAACCAAGCAATTATCATCTCAATACAAACATTTGAACACATGTGTGAGTCGTCTGCTTCCGCCGGAAGTGGTCCAGCAGCCATATCAGAAACAATGCCAGTATTATGTACCACATCATGACCTTTAGAATTCGACAGTTCACAGAATAACCACACTTCAGATACCCTCTTCAATTGTCTATGCGAAAAAAGTCCGGCACTTGTTTGGTCATCGCGCTTTTTTGAAATTAGAACACTGAAACATACTCATTAATATCCACACCGAAACTCAACCGTCAATTGTTTGTAATCGTCACAGTTTTTAAAACTGGAACTTTTAAATAAAACTTTATACTATGACTCGGCCAAACGCTAAACGCGGCTAAACGCGGCATTCCAATTTTTTTATTCAGCCGCCATAGACATTACGCATTAACTTTTTGAAAAAATAACGTGACACTGCAACACACTGACTATATGAGCACTAAATGACAACTGCACATTAACAAGTATGCGTGCATAGAAAGCAGAGATGCGACGTCGTGCGCTCGTGTTTTGTTCTTCGATATTCGAATCATAATGGCGCCAGTGGGTGAAGAATTTTCCAATACAACAATGGATTTCTAATGTATATTATAGCTTGAGTTTCTATTTATAAATGCATCGTGTTATAGGAAATGTGTGATAATTTCCTAGAATAAGAGAGCTTCTTGTTATAGTAAACAATGCAGGGTCGATTAAACATTAATGTGTCAATGTGTTCATGGCACTGTTGAAGACAAAGATCTCAAAAGACGGATATGCCTATCAGTACAATTTCGTGTAACAAGTTTCGTAGAAGGTTGTCGAACGCCAGCGCCATGGCTTACCCACACTCTATTGCTGATGTCTTTGTCTTAGTTCTTACAACATACATACAAAAGTCTAATATTGCTTGATTCACATTCACACGCTATCATATCATTGTGGACGATGTGGTCGGTGGTGCTGCCAGGCGCGGTCGTAGCCTGAAATTTTGAGAGGTGTCACTAATAATAAAATATGTTGAGTAAATTAAACTTTACTTTTAGACTTGATTTTTCAATTAGACGTGTACGATTTTGGGGAGGTCATGTCCCCTGTGTGCGTTGGAAGCTTATGCATAGTTTCAGTGTTACTTCAAGTGTTGTTACTCAATTTGTCTCTGCCTCTGGCGTACTCTTCGCCCATTAACGAATCGCCAGCAGCATTCTTTCATAACAGTCTGTGCATCAGATGCACTTTCGTTTTGTTTCGTGCAACTTTTTAACAGTTTATTTTGTGCTTGACAGCGTGAGAGGTCTTTTATACGATGTCTATGTGTCTCTATTTATTTTCTAGAATAGTGAAATACTGAGTACTCTAGACAGTTTTTTTTACATTCAAGGAAATGAGGAAATACAGAAATTCTTGAATGTCACATGTCAAGGTATAAGAATTGAAAGAATACTACTGACACGTCAATTGTGAAATCAAAACAATAAATAATATTCAAACTCGTTGACTGAGATACAAAATTGAAGTATATTAAAATAAATTTACTTGAAAAAATGATTATATAACGGGCCATAAGTTTTTGCAAATAGCAACACAGATTTTTTTCTAAACTATTAATGGTGTGGTACAAAGGATGATGGGAAATTAAACGCCATTTTGTACATTTTTGACTGCGATGGACCGTTTCACAGGAAAGCAACGTGGTTATTGTGTTAAACACTTTTCAAAATAAAACAGTCTTAAGTTACTATGCGATGCCTTTTTAAGATTGAATATGGATTACGCAGTATAAGATAGTGTCCCAGCATCAATTTAATCAAAGTTATGGTCAATAAGTTTAAAGAAACTGGTTCAACAACGAATATTAAGCAAACAGGGCGGTTACATATACCAGAAGTGATGATTGTCAGCATCTTTTCATACAATTGCGTAGTCAGTTGCACGAGTGCTTACAGCAAAACGGAGCTCATTTAGACGACAGTGTTTTTACAAATTAAAAAATTACTAGCTGACCCGTGCGAATTTTCGCACAGTATCGTGATCAAACACCGGATATTAATAATATAATAAAGTGAGAATAAGTAAATGCATGCATTATTAGTACTCTTTTTGTCTATTTTTCGTCAATAGCAGATAATTTTGACAAAGATAATAAACGGGGTACTTGCTGCTGTGCCATCTATTGGCATTGGTCTGCAAATAGCCGAGACACATTTTAGTTAAACAGACTGTCAATAAATAGATGGCGCTTGCAATTGGAGTGATTTTTATTTACGTACGCGAATGTTGTTGGCCACGCGCTGTTTTGTAATTTTGTAAAGTCTTATCACGTATTTATACTTATTATAAACACATTAACATGACATTACAGTATATAACCAATGCGTCACGAAACTTAGACTAACAATTTAAAAAAAAAGACAATAATAGGTGACAAACAGATTACTTATAGTGGAACAGTTGAGCCCCTTGCATCCATCGCCTCGCAGAATCTCAAGCATTCACTACACACTGCCGCCCATCGCCACGCAAACAAGTCGCACTCAGGTGTCGATGTCAGGAGCGCATTGAGCCGTAAAAGGGCGCGGGGCAGCGGCGAGTTCCTGCACGACACGGTGCGCGCCGTCGGCACTGCCAACAGGTCGCGCTGTCGTGGTCTGAGGGCTATCCTCGGGACGTCCGGAACAAACAGTCGCACGAGACATCATTAATTTTGGTAAATAATTAACGGAGATATAGAGCGTCTTCACAAAAATACCTTTTAGAAATAATATATATGATGATTTTATACTTATTACTTATAATAAATACCTAATAAACTAGCATTTGTAGTTTTGGCGCTATCATGTTTCTAAAAGTGCAAAAACTTACGGCCCAGCCTGTATTTTTAGGCAATGTTTTAATGCTTCTTTCTATAAACCACACATTTTTCACTCAGACGTTTCCGGATCTGATTATTTATTAGCGAATAAATTAAAAACCTAAAAATAAAGTCACGCTTGTTTACAAATCAAAGTTAGATAACTCTTGAACTTGCTCAGAACTGGTTTGAGGTGCGCCGGCGCCGGTCAATATGGACTTTCACGGGCACCTTTCACTTTTCGCCTTCGGAACTTTTATCAGGCAAGGTTATTGAAATGAAAAGCTTTTTTAATAAAAAAATGTGAATGAAAACGGGATGTTTTTGTTTACAGTTAGTCACTTAACAAGATAAAGGCCACGTGTTAAATATTGTTTTGCAGTTCTCTAGTGGTAATTAATATTTTATGGACAATATGGCTACATTACATTACATTACGTCGCTTTGATTGCTCTCTAACTTTACGAAATTTACATTGAAAAGAAAAGCATAACAAAACGACGTTTTGTTACTATACGAATCAAATTACTATACCAATGTCAAAAAGAGGCCTGTTGGCAATTACCTAACTCTTGTTTCTCAGCACTAGAGTCAGAGTTTTAAATGAAATGTATACAACTACAAAGTGCAGTAATTATTATCTCAAGTTTTCTATATGCCCGGCCACATTATAACCTTAATAGAATTATCCCGGGATTTTGCCGGCAACATTTCCGGGAACGGCACATCACTAGGTACGTATATATACGTACGTCCCAGCAAGGCACGTACGTATATATACGGTCGCCCGGTCTCATTATGAGGTACATCTCATAATGAGACCAGGCGACCCCAACTGGATCTAATCCGGCTTTGAGTGATGGGTCACTGTCTGTTTGCACCAGAGTGAATGGTGTAAGTAAACACACTACACGTAAAATATGAATTAGTGAAGTTATTAACATGGGCGTAATGTAATAGAGTTATTAATTATCGACGCAAAAGTTAAAAAAAAGTAAGACATAGAACTGTTTTAAGAGGATTTCAGACGTAACTTCACGTTTTTTTCTATTGCATTGATTTCATCAAATCATGTTTTAGAAATAGACATGTTTTCAATAATATAAAGAATATGAACATATTTTTTTTTTCAGTGTTTTCAGCGCATTAATTCTTTTCAATGACACCACAGATTACATAATACTATGACACTAAATATGGACAATCGGCAGGTACCAGGTTAAAGTCGTAACAATTGCTACACATGGGTATCCAATTAAACATGACCAGTGTATATTACTTTATCTTAAGGTATATAAGATTATGTTACAACCACCTTCCATAAGCATATTTTAACATATGTAGCACAGCCAATTAATGTAGAAATCTTAATTACATAATCGTATATATTACGTTAGTCCCTTCGAAAGTTCAAAATAACTTTAAAACTACTGGCCATTAACCGTTTAAGTTGCAATTAAAAATAATCATGATATCGTTTTCTGGTACGTTTATGGCGATTGTTTCGTAGCCATTAAAAAAAAAGTAGTGGTAGTAGGTCTATTGGGAGGGATAGGATCATGGGGTCTAATTAGCAACTCGTATATATCACAACTCGTCTATGTCGCATTTGGTCTAAATATCTGCTGGTCTAAAAAGCAACTGGTGTACAATTTTTTTTGAGCAGCAACTGGCCTAAGTAACAGTTTGACTAGGTACGTCACGTTTGTTGAATGGGAGCCCCCTTAAATATTTATTTTATTCTGTTTTTTAGTATTTATTGTTATAGCGGCAACAGAAATACATCATCTGTGAAAATTTCAACTGTTTATCACGGTTCATGAGATACAGCCTAGTGACAGACGGATTGTTGCCAGTTGCTACTCGAAAAAAATTGTAGACCAGTTGCATTTTAGACCAGCAGATATTTAGACCAAATGCGACATAGACGAGTTGCGATATACACGAGTTGCTAATTAGACCCCATGATCCTATCCCCTAGACGTTGGGAAGGCTTACATCCTCGTGCCATTGACTTTCGCTTAGTACGGCTATCAGCCGTAGCCGATGCTCAAAATCCTTTATGGTTCGCATCGCTAACGTTTCGAACACTAATTTAATTGATACACATGTATACTTATATCTATTTCTGTTTGTTCTCCAAATAAAAACAAAATATATATATGACGTAAAATCAATGTAGGTATGATTTGAAAAGATGACTTGCTGCTGAGTTTCTTGCGGCGCTTCTCAGTAATGACGGTCCTGTCCGTCGGTAGTGGTAGATTCAACATATTTAAATGTATTCATGTGACGAAGTTAAAGAGCCAACAGATGGCCAATTTGCTGAATAAATAAATTTGAATTTCTTGATTAGAAAAGTACTGTAGAACACGCTAGCGCCACCTAACAACAACCGGCGTAAGCGCAAGTAATTCAACTCACGCTAAGTAATATACTTCACGGTTAATGCGTTTGATACAATAGCTAGTTATAACAATGCGGTTTGCCTGTTGTACGATAGATGGCTCGGCGATGCATTGTAATGAGGTTTTAGTAAACAATTCGCACGCGTAAGTTTGCTGTGAAGTTAGCCTCAAGCCGTGTTCGATGATATTTTCAGAGCTTTTACCAAACCTTTCTTCATCGATAAATAAAGGTAATATATCTTACAGCCTAGATTAATCCTAGCTCGGCTAGATCTTTTAGGCCCATCTCGTAACCAAATCTGGTAGCCAGCTTCGAAATGGAAAAAAAAACCCAATTCGAAGCTGGCTACGAAACGGAAATTATTAAGGCCATCTCGACGACGACGACGCGGTTAGCCTAGTTGGTACCTAGTGACACTGCCTCCGAAGCTAGCGTCCCGGGTTTGATCCCCGGTAATGGAAAAAGTTTATGTGATGCGCACGAATGTTTGTTCCTGGGTCTTGGATGCCCTACTTTGGGACTAGATCGATGTGTGTAAAGATTGTCCCCTGATTTATTTATTATTATTATTCAATTTGGTTATGAGATGGGAATGCTGTTGCCATTTAATAACTTGCTACGATATGGGAAGACACATTTCCCATTTTGAAGCTGGCTACCTTTTGGTTACGAGATGGCCTACAGGGGCTAGATTCCAGTGGAGCCTCATCATCGCAACGGGATAGCGTCCTGCTAGCCGGCGAACGGTCCGAACTGTACACATGACGTGCAACAGTACTCTAATCCACTCTGTAATCTCATTAGGTTCAATAGCAAGGCAGGCTGTCCACAATTTTAAAGGCAAAACAATATTAACTATAAAAATACAAAAAACCCGACTGTATGCCTATAAAAAAAGTGAAAGGAATATTTATAATTCCCAAAAACTTGCGCACGAAGGGTTCGGAGCCCCCTTAAATTTTTATTTTGTTTTTTAGTATTTGTTATTATGGCGGCAACAGAAATACATCATCTGTGAAAGTTTCAACCGTCTAACTATCACGGTTCATGAGATACAGCCTGGTGACAAAAACACGCTTTTGTCATTAGCGCACTAAAATAGTACATTGTGCATCTAGGGCCGTAAGAAGGGGATAACTAACGAGAGTCTGTTAGAAGCCCGACGCCGACAGGCGAGGGCTTTTATGACTCGAGTTTGTTATCCCCTTACTGCCCGTGATACACACAATGTTTTTCATCACATTTGCGAGGAAATAAAATAAAAATTAGACAAAAAAAAGTATATATATTAATTTTATTCCCATTTTACGTCGTGAATTACCATCAGGTGGGTGTTCATAAACTGAGCGTACGTTGCGATCAGCGCGGGGCAGCTCCGCCGGCTTGCGGTCGCGCGCGCCGCCGGCTGCGGCTCCCGAGCTGCTCCGCCGACCTGGCGCACCTAACAGCCCGTGGGAGTTCGAAACCATACAAAATCCATAACTCCCTAGGGAGTTATGGATTTTGTATGGTTTATAACTCCCGCTGACGGCGGGGCTCGTAGAGGAGCTAAATCGGCTATAGCTGCTCTATACGCCTGCGTATAATAACACCCTTTCCGAGCAAGTGTGATGAAAAGTACAAAAGACCCTCATCACCGAGGTAATGTATTGAACTCGTCAAAACAAACCAAATGCGCCCAAACTCGAGGGATTATTGGAGAGTTCCACTATCCACCACCTGGTTTCATTCTTTGATTTGCTGCAGCATTTAATACTTAAAATCACAATTTCTTAGTAAAATAAAGAAAACCAGCAAAATCGCCATATTTCAATTTACTTTAATGATATAATTCTCACTGTAGATAAATCTTAAGACTGATGACGTTGAATGTACTAACTTGCGTACCTATAGCGTACCTACTCTTGAAGAACGAAATTAACCATCAGGTAAGCTGCCTGCTCGTTTGCCCCCCTCTTTCTCTCGAGGCGTGACATTCGCGAGAAAGAGACGAGGCATCCAAATTATTTTTATTTCGGAATAGACCGGCTGCTCAATTACCTAACAAAAATTGGTATCGCTTTCGCGAAAAGTAAACCATTTGTACCATAAGGGTACACAGAGTGAAGACTAAATTGGTTTGCATTTCGAGCCAAACCGATACCAATTGTGTCACGTAATTGAGCTGCCGGTATAACTACAGTACAATAAACGGTTTAAGTACGTTAGATAAAAAGATAGAAACATTGTTATTGCTATAGTACGCTGTTAAAAAATCATTGGATACTAAATAACGGATTCGCAACTGTTAAACGGTAAGGTTCGTTGCTTCAGCCGAACGTCATTAATCGTTGATGAAATCATTGAATTTGACAGAAAACGCATACTTAATGATCATTATCGAATTACGTTTGAATCGGAATTGGAGCATAGTATCACGCATATCGGAGCCGGTACGAAAAAAAATCGGTAAGGTTCTTTTTTAACGTATTATGTACGCTAGAGTAGTGTACATTGTACAATCAGGAATTTCTCGGCTTTATTTTGCACGAACGTTATTTATTTTTATTTCACACACACATGCAAGTTTACAGTATAAACCAAAACACTCACACGATGGAAATACATATACGAGAAAAGACATTTACGATAAAGTTATAAAATACAAGAAATATCATTAATAATTATGTGATATATCGATTTCGACCAATAAAATGTCCCACATACAAAAAAAATACATTAATATTACAATAAATTCATAATTAAATGTCAAACGAATAGAGAAGAAAAATAAAAACAAAAACAACAACAATGACAATATAAATATAGTTATAAACACAACTAGCATATATTATATTATAGTAAAACTCTGCCGCATCAAGAATCCTTCTTTACTAAACTTAATATTATGTGTATCGGTCTGTCTGTCACGTTTTCACGTTATACCGCTAAGCTAATTTCGATGAAATTTGACAAGGATCTTAATTGAGTTCTCGGGAAGGAAATAGGGACATATTATCCCGGCATAGTTCCTTACAGAATTGCGACGGACGAATTCACGGACAAAAGCTAACAAAATAATGATATAAATCCTAATCTTTTTAGGGTTCCGTACCTATCGAAAAGAAAAAGGAACCCTTATAAGATCACTTCGTTGTCCGTCTATCTGTCTGTCTGTCTGTGTGTCAAGACCTTTTTTTCAGGAACGCGTTGAGGTATCAAGTTGAAATTAATAACAAACAAATACTCAAATCAGCAATTTCTTGGAGCTGTGAAAAAATCAACCTTCTAAGTCACCGCAATCAAAAGATATGGCCGTTTATGCCACATATTTTGATACTTTCAAGGGAAACCAAAGATAGTGAAAACATATAGGGTAGATACTTCCCTTTGACCTAGAAAAATGAAATTTGGGAAGAAGCAGTGTCTTAAAGCACAAGTAATGGAAAAAGTCCGAAAACCGTTGTGTAATTACATCACAAAAAAAATATTTAAACAAAATAACCTTTGCAAAGTTGTATCACACTCGACGGTTGCACGGAGATAGGAGCTTGCGAAAGTATTTTTTTGTTTTATTTCATAGGTAGGTGGTAAATGGTTACCCTGCCCTGTTGTTAAAAGCAATTTTTTTTCGTTGTTAGGGATCCGTACCTACAATACGCGAGTCAGACGCGCTCTTGACCGGTTTTTGATATCTGACTTGACCACAACCTCGAGTCATAATCATAACCCATTAATATATCAATATCCATACAAATAATCTCACCGCGAAAGCACTACTATAATTAGAAAGCACAATTACGGCGACAGTTGCTTTGTTCGTTCTGGCCTACAAACACGCTGTATGAGCTATGTATGACACTATTATATCCAACCTCCACGGATGACAAGATCCAAGAGCGAAATATACTGGCTGTTGAAAAAGAAAAAAGATTTGATTTTAGAATTGGCTAAACGTATACGAATATTCGCAATTCCATGAAATAATGGGAAAAAAATACTGGCCGTTAAAAAGTACGCTTGTATTGAAATCTTTTTCGATCCCATTTTGAAGATTTTCTGAACGAAATAAAGTTCAAAACGATACATTTTCCTCTTAATTTTGATTAAGAGATAAATAAATTGAAAGCATTTTAAATTCACTTTTTATTTCAATAGGCAGAACGGTTAAATTACGTAATTAGCTTTTTATGACAATCATAAAGATCATAACAATTAAAACGATTGTTTAAACTCACTTTAAACTTGAACTACTTAAATTCGCTAAAAAATTTGCATAAAATAAAGGTCACAGTTATTTCTAGTAAAAGTATAATTAAGTAATGCCCGCTGAGTAGGTATAATAATCAAGACAGCATTAAGAATATTATATATCTTACTTGTATGAAGACTTCTTCCCTTATATTAATTACTATTGGACCGGCCACAGCTTCGCCCGCGGTATTTTCCATACAATCTTTATCACCTCTTTTCACCCCTTTAGGGATGGAATTTCAAAAAATCCCTCCTTAGTGCACCTCTAGGGTACTCGAGGAATATCTCCTCCAACCTCTAGGACCACCCGTTTAGGCTATGCGTTGTCTATAAGTGAGTCACGGTACTGTTTTATATGTATTGATTAAATTAAATAAATAAATAATTCTTAACTTAAATATTCAACACCACAGGATAAAAGATGCAAGCAATTATGAATATTACTTCCAATAAATTGTGGATGTATTTAAAATTTTAAAGGTTTAATTAACTGATATGATATGTTCTCGTCGACAATTTATGCAAAGTAAATCTGTATGTCTGTCTGTTACGCTTTCACGGCTAAACCGCTGAACCGATGTTGATAAAATTAGCTATAGAGATAGTTTGATCCCTGAGAAAGGACATAGGCTAATGTTTTTTAAGAAAATGACCCCTAAAAGGATGAAATAGGGGTTGAAAAATGTATTAACAGCAAGTTCGTTTAAGAGAGCCCGTAATTTGAAGGAATGGGAAATTCATACAAATATACATGGAAGAATACACTTCGATTATGTTAAACAAAGTCAGATACATCAAAATATACAGTTACATTATTCTTTTTGCTTTTGAAAATAATTAATATAAGGTGGATTCATCCATACTTGTCTAGTTTTCCATTTGGTAATCAATTTTCTAACCTCAAAATGTTAAATTTTAGGTAGCCTATGTTTGTTTTATCCTAAATAAAGCAAACATAGGCTAACAATTGCCAAAGTGAAGTCTAAAATATTGTCTCCGGTTCCTTTATTTACCAGGACACAGCTGTTTAACCAAAAAAAGGTGCATTTAGAAACTTGTTTACCAAACAAGACAAGTATGAATGAATCCACTGTACGTCATTTATTTATCGACTTTCAATGGCTTACTCTGAAATATGAAATTGAAAGCAGCTCTTTCTATATACACATATCGCCCCTCAAGTGCGAGAGAGAGGCACTAGGGCTGATTGATTGCTAAAGCCCGACGATCTAGACTATGCGCGCACGCATTTAGCAGGCTAATTGCGCCAGTCCAGCCTTTCTCAGAACTTGATCAGTGAATAGCTGCTTACTTTCATGTTTTCGCAATAATTATTTCGATTAACTTTTTGTTAAAAAATATTACGTAAGTGAACATACATACATACATATTATCACGCCCGAAATCCCTAATGGGGTGGGCAGAGCCACAAGACTACTTGTGGCCACGTTCGATTAATTAGTCCTAAGATGGTATGATAAAACCGTATGGTGACAGGTGATCAGCCCATCGCCCATACATACAGTCCACCATGTTGAAGAGGACCCGTCCCTTAGTCGACTTTTACGACATGCCAGGATGATAAGCATCTGCACGCATTCTATGCTATTTGTTCACTCCCAGTGCAGCAGAGGAGTAACGTACGTACGTAAGTGAAGTAGATAATATAACGTCGATAAATACATAAAACTAGGGAATATGACCTAGTTCACCTTGCTCCTTTTGTGATTTCTCTTTATAATATTTTGGTACGTTATTCGTAGCACCATAATACCGTACCAAAACCGTATGTATGACCTATGCCAACCGAGAACATTTTAATTGTTAAGCAATCTATTAGTAAATCCTTTTGTTAAATGAAAATTAAACAAAGTTGCTCTTTGAACATATTTACACAATATATCGATGCTGTTTTAAACACTAAACAATATAATAAAGATAGCACCTAATCTTGATGATGACTAGACTTGTGTTAATACCTAATGTAAACACCGCTGCACACCAAACGCGAATCGTGAGCGGCGCGGTTTGTATGCACGAGTTGTACAACAAAGATAATATTGGACAACTACACATTAAAGCAGGCAGACGCTCCCTTTTCAAATGCTGCTTTAAAAAGACCATCTTTATCTGAAAAAATGCTTGCTATCTCTCTCTCTCTTCTTGTTGTTATTAACCTTATACAGACCTTTCACATTCAGTTTCAGACACAAAACAACTTAATAATGCCTTTATACAACTTGTGGTCGAATCGTGACAGTTAAATGAATGAATAGATCATAATTATATGCTGTATAAAAAAATTGCAGGAAGAATGTAGGTAACGTAAGATTCTATATCTTTCAAAACCTAAGTATCGATTAATCTTCTACTAACTTATAGCTTTTTAATTAAACGTGTAACGCGTGAATCGACATCACGTAACTAAACGTAAACGTAATGTAAGATTGATAATGATTGTGGTTAATTACTGAGAGAAACGCTATTGAGCCTCACAGCGCATCTTATACAACTGCTATGTGACCTTTGGTCGTTTAATGGTTTTATTTGACGCAGTGCGTTTGAATTATGAGGTGTGAGTTTTACGGGCGGGTTCATTAATATTTTATTAAAGTTTTGGGGTAACGTGCATAATATTTGGTTATTTATGAATAGGCCAATTTATGGTGTCAGTGAGTTTCATATATTACTTCGTGCAGGCAAAGAAACATACATACTAGGATTTATGGGAGAGAATTACCTCTCGATTTGAACGCAACTATTATAAGGCATACTTTAAGCCTTTTTTTATTAATAGATATACTAACTAAAATATTGATGAAATCAGTCCCCTGTGTCCGTGTTAAGCTGCCGACATTCCTGTCACACGCAGTTTTGTATCGATGCGATCACGACGTGGTCGGATAATAGGCCAATTTGAGACGAGGAAATATCGTAGGTTTCCGTTTGGAATGGAACTGGTGAAAACGTGGAGCTGTAGAAGAGATATATATTTGCTTTTTTAAGCTTTAAAATTGAGAACTCTTGAATGATTTCCGTTAATAAAAAATGACCAATTAATAAAACCAAACCTAAATTTACCTGATGAAATAAGGAGTCAATCCTATAGCTCCATTTTGAAGAGGAAGAGAAACAAACACACACATTCGCGTCTATTATGAGGAATTTATACTTTGTAATATTTTATTGCTGTAGTTATTTCTTTATGTATGATGTGTACAACAGTACTTTTTATGATTAGAACGGCGTTTCTTCTCAGTAATGATATTGACCGAGGTGATTTG
Source organism: Tortricodes alternella (assembly GCA_947859335.1). NCBI lineage: Eukaryota > Metazoa > Arthropoda > Insecta > Lepidoptera > Tortricidae > Tortricodes > Tortricodes alternella. Next base: position 21,165,079 of record OX401969.1, read on the forward strand.
AGTACATTGATTTTTAGTTTTGCTGCTCAGAGAGGTGCGCGTTCAAGTCCTCGCTTGCACCTATTAGTCTTTCGGACCATATCTTATCTTAGAGCGTGGAGTCCTTACGGAAGCACTTCGATCCTATGGGACCTTTTGTGTAACCCCTTTTCCTAAGACTTCATCATCATCATTTCAGCCATAGGACGTCCACTGCTGGGCATAAGCCTTACCATCGATTTCCAAATGGGCCGGTTGGAAGCGGCCTGCATCCAGCGTTATCCTGCGGTCTCTTTTAGGTTGTCTGTCCATCTTGTGGGTGGACGTCGTATGCTGCGCTTACCGGTCAGTGGTCTCCATTCGAGAACCTTTCGGCCCCATCGACCATCTGTTCTGCGTGCTGTGCCCTGCCCACTGCCACTTCAACTTGCTATTCCTATTTCCTAATTGCCTAAGACTTTGTCCATGGCATTCTCCACCACTTCAAAGAAGTGAATTATGGACCTTTCCGACCACATAATTATGCAATCGAATTTAACATTCGCCACGAGTATTCCATTGTGCAGGGAACCTGTGCTGGGACTACCCAGTTCCTCTCATCATGAGATAAGGTATGTGCCGAGCAGTAGGACGTATATACGCTGATAAAAGCCAAAAAGTGCTTAGTTAGTTAGTTAGTTGTAGTGGTAGAGCCAAACAGTAATCCTCACTAGATAATTACTGTTCGAATGGGCCGACTCGACCGGGGTAGTACCACACTCTCACAGAATATCGGCGTAAAGTAATAGCTTGCTATTGCGTTTCGTACGGTGAGTGACGAGAACCGGAGGCCTATTCCCTCATCCCTATCCCATCCCCATTACCCATCCTCCCTAGACTGGCAACGCATTGGCAGCACCTCTGGTGTTGCAGATGTCCATGGGTGGCGGTGACCACTTTCCATCAGGTGGACCGTCAGCTCGTTTGTCAGTCAATCACATAAAAAAAAAAAAATTTAGAAGAAAAATATATTTGAATTTGAATTTCTTAATTACCCTAATTAACTTTTCTCACGTTAATATCCTACAAAATACGACTTAAATTTTAAATATTTTTGTAAGGATTCAAGGTATTATCGCCAGTTATGATCTAGAGGCGAGTTATTTAATGTGAGTGTACGGATTAACATGCAGTCCCGTTGCAATAAAATTGCACCACTGCATGCGTATACGCATACAACTGTTCCTAACTGACCAACTGATACAGACCGTTCACTTGAAATACTTATAACACGCCTGTTTCCCAAAGGGGAAGGCAGAGACCACGAATTTCCACCTGCTACGATCCTGACAAACACCTTTCGCTTCGTCTAAATCTCATTATGTTCCTCATGCACGCTCGCCGGTTTAGGGTACTCTTGACCGGGCTTTTCTTAAGAACGTCCTCATTTTGGTACGTTAGCCGAGATCTTCCCCTTCCAACCCTACTATGCACACTCGCCTTATAAATCTGCTTCGTTTGTCTTCTTTCGTTCATCCTCTCCACATATCCAAACCATCTAGGCATACCTTTCTCAATTCTCACGACTAATCTCTCTAAAAATCAATCTGTCTAAAAATCTGTCTGTCTATTGGTCATCTACTTAGAGTTGTTACGTATATGTAAATAAATGACAAAATAAAGACGTAGATACGAAAAATGTATTAATTTTTCACCTTTTGCTACGCAGGTTAAAAAAATATGTTATGATATCCCATATATATTCGGGGGAGACCTATGTGTGAAAGTGTGATTTTCTGCTTTATCAGATTATTTTGCAATTTCTAAAAAGCAAATGAATACCTTCGTCTACCCTCTACTTTCTCAGCCTTAAATGTACTTCTGGCGAAAATATCAAACTCAAACCACGCTAGAACAGTGACGACAACTTCCTGATTATGCTTTGATAATCTGGATCTGGGATTTATCTAAACCAGATCTAATGAATGAGACGCTTTATTTTTTATGTAGAGATAATTTAATGCGATAAAGAACAATGAAAAATTAACAATGGAAAAACTTAATATTAACTTTATGCTGAACTACCTATATGTAAAAATATGACCAAAATCACTGCCGCTGGGTAGGGTGAACATAAGGCTGGCTGCATTTCTTCGTTATATAGCATGTTTATATCTCTAGCTTTGGATTGTATACTTTAAAAATATTGATTACCTCAAGTCACAGACAGATTCAATAGACTCCGCGTAGCCGGGCGACCCCCGCTGCCAAGCCAGGCGGGTTTCACTCCGCATTTTAGGTACGTTCGGCCGTCGCGTTGCTCGGAAGTGTAAATCGCGGTAGTTCGCCGCTCGCTCACGCGCTGGGCGATTCGCTCGTTGTTGTCGTTGAATGACGCGGATAAAAACTGGCAACCCTAGCGTACACGAAAGAGCACGTTTTATGCGACGGAGAGAGAAGGCACAATTAGGCATATTTTCGTACCTAAACGCCATTTTTGTTAGAGAGTGATTCTTCTGTACGTTAGTACTATTATCTATTCTGTAGCCAAGCGTTGTGGCCAAATGGCAACACGTGGCGGGGCTACAGGGGGTCGCGCGGAGCGCATAACCTCGAACGCACCAATCACAGCGCTCTAAAAATCCCGCGCGCCCCGCAACTTTGACAGATTTATTTGCTAGTAAAAGTGAGTCTAAGCGGGGTCTTTAGGATATTTGGTCTGTGCCTCAACTAAAGAATAAGCAATCATTCATACCAAAAATGTAAACAACCTACGCTTTGACGTATGCCGTCATTTGTTTACATGTATCTAAAACTGGATTATTAGTGTACACACATCGTTTACTCAAGCCTCATGAGAACTAACGGCAAAAAACCAACATTAAGAGTTAATTAATTTAGAGTTCAAGAACAGAGGTGACACGAGAAAGTGAGTGTCAAACACGCAACATATAGTTTCTGGCCGCCATATTGTGGCTTTGGTTTCGCCACTTTAAAGTGAGAAAAGCTAGTCATGGTAAAAACCGTGTGAGTGTCGTAAAAAATTCTCTCTACTCGAGTTATTTTGTACAGAGCCGATATCGCGTATAAATTAACGAATTTCGACGGATGCGACCGCCTTTTAATTCAAGTTTTTAATACCATATAGTAGCAAAATTATTTGCGATATCGCTTAAGCAAAGTCGAACAGAGGCCAAATTTCTGATGATTTGGGAATACGAAACTTGTTACGAGCATACGCCTCTAGAAGCCATAGCCAAAGCAACTTTGGGAGCTTCAACCTCCCTATATAAGTTATAAGATACTTTTAAAAACAGAACGCATCTATATATTATACGTTTTTGGGGTTCCGTACCTCAAAAGGGAAAAACGAACCCTTATAGGATCACTCGTGTGTCTGTCTGTCTGTCTGTCTGTTTGTCTGTCCGTCTGTCACAGCCAATTTTCTCAGAAAGTACTGGACCGACTGAGTTGAAATTTATTATACATCTGTAAGTCGGTGACCGCAACACGGACGCGTAAAAATTAATAACTGAATTTTAAACATGGCAGCCACTTTTGGGGGGTAAATTAGAAAATAAAATAATAAAGTTATGCAAACCATATCGTATACATATCAAGTGAAAAGGCTTATTGTGAGGATCTTAAATATATTTCTTTTAGAATTTTAAAATAAATATATAGATTACAGAAAAACCTATTAGAAGTCTATGGTATTTAAAGTAGCATAGGAAATCTCAGATAATCATGTCCCGAACGGATACCTCTCCACGCGAGTTTAACTTGCACTTGTCCGATTTTAAAAAGCTAATTTATTTAAAAATCGAACATTTAATGCCATTTCAAGCAATTAGAAAAAAAAACTACTTTTTGGTTAAATCTATTATCATTTCCCGCCTTTTTCTCTGCTGCGATGGATCTCAAGCGAGAGTTGCGTATTTTGATTTACTTTCATTTTAATTTGGCTTGATCTGAAGTATTGAGCTTGGAACGCTTAAAATCCACTTTAGGCGAATTGCATCATTTCGGACAACCATTTTTAGATGGTATAACGAAGGGGCAGAACACAACATAAAGATGACGACCGAAGATTGCATCAAGACACTAATAAAAAAAAGCAAATATACGCGTCGAATTGAGAACCTCCTCCTTCGGTTTTTTGAAGTCGGTTAAAAAGCACTGTCATCTCTTGACTTAAGCTAGTTCAACTCTCATTTTACTTAAATTTAGAAAGCATAAAACATAAAATCAGTTAAACTTATTTCAAATAAATAAATGCAACAAATTACATTCGGACCAATCACAGTACCATATGAACTAAGAACTGAGCACAACCACGCTCCAATTCCTTAATGTGATCGCGATGTACGCGTCTGCTCGAATTCATACACCACTTCAATTCTAAATGTTTTCACACACCGAAACGCGGAAATTGAAGCGGAGCGGGTCGGATGCGGGCCCGCACGTAGTGTCACAGGAACTAAAATGGAAGTCTTCACATCAGTGACCGCACGGTTGCAGTATTATCTACACACATACACACATTTATAGATCTGATCTAGCTCTCAAACATTCAAGGCAAAATCCGCATAGTAAATACAAAGAGCGTACGCGCACTTAATTTGCTTAATTTATGCGATATAGCTTTGATTAATTGGTGCTATCGCAAGATAATAAGCAAACAACTGCACTAAGAAAAGATTAATGAACTTACATTAATAATACAAAGTATCTGCAACATTGGCTTATTAAGGCCCGCTCACACTACGCGCGGCAGTATGTGTGATATCTATTACGACTTCCAAAACAAGAGAACAGGTCTTAAACCCCGCAAATTTTCTCCTTACTAGAATTTCACTTCAAATATTTATTAAAATTAGTAAACTGGTAAACAATAAGCTATCACTGTCACTTTTACACATCAAAAATCTATTTTGACAGCAGAAATTAATTCAGCTTACTAGTGTGTGCGCATTTGACGAATTCTTGTGGTGCTCTTGGGACTGTGAGATTATGATTTTTCATAAAGTATTCCCAAAATATCGATCAATAATACTTAGATATCAATTCGGTAAGTTATCATAATAGTATCATCACCAAATTACTCGCTCGAGTTTAAAAGTTAAGTCTGCGAAAGGGCTTGATGAGACAACTTGACCAGCGGACCTAACATGAATGACACAAAGATAAATTAAACCCGTTTATCTCTATGACTATCTCTTTCATCGGCACTAGTGTGATAGAGACGCACTTAGAGATACGACGGTCTATCTTATCTTTGTGTCATTCATGTTAGGGTTGCAGCCATGTGATTGGTTTTCTTACGTGCGCAGTGCCTGATCAGTGATGAGGTATACACACAAATTTAGACCGAATGGTTTTGTACTTACGGTCTAAATTGATAGTCTCATTTATCCGCTGATCAGCTGCTGCGCACGTAAGAGAATCACACCACAGGAAAATCATTCTATATCATAGCACAATAAAGAGATAACAGTACTAACTTACCTACAGAAGAATCACTGTCTAACAAATCCGGTGTTTAGTTACGAAAATATGCCTAATCATGCATATAACGTGCTCTTTCGTGTGCGCAGGGTTGTCAGTTTATGCGCGTTACCCAACAACACCAAACATCTAGGTTATTAATGACGAGCGAATCGGCCAGAGAGCGAGCGAGCGGCAACCTTATGCGATTTACAGCTCCGAGCTGTCCGACGGCCGAGCGAACCTAAAGTGCGGTGTGGCACCCCCTTGATCATAGTCAAAAAGTGAATCCCTTTCTAATATTCTGCCAGGAATGATAACTAACCAAATTACGTCATCAAAATAACACCACAATTAACAAAAAGTATGTTAATTTTATGATTTTATCGTTCATTCTAATTATTCTTGCTACTTACTCAACCGACCGAAAAGGAGGTTTTAGTTAGATCAGTCACTTTACATTCTAAAAAGGCAATAAAAAGTCACCTTGTATAAAATGTGTTGCGAGCAAGGCTTTTCCTTAATTTGCTAATATTTTAACAATGGAATACTTCACATTTGAATTTGAAAACAAAGCTCCAAGTAACGTTTATCCATATTTGTTACATGGCAACTTTAAGTTTAGGCAATCTTAAATTTAGCGGACACCGTTTCGAATTGGACCCAATGTCTTAGTTAAGTACTATATAAAACTTTTAATTTTGTAACAGATGTTTCTGTTCAAAAAAAATATGTTGAATGTGAATAAATATGTAAATGTTACTATAATTCAAATGACTTAATTTGTTTAGCGTTTGACCTTCCGTGTTGGCAGATTATAACTTATATAATGTTATTCGATATAGATTTACTTAAGTATTTATTTTGCAAGTAGGCCACACGGGCTTTTTCACGTCTGAGTCTACCAGCGCTTTGAAAGGTGACGTGCCGTGAAGAAACGCCGCAAGAAAAGCATAATTTTTCAACAGAAACTCGGCATTTAGATTTTGAACTCAAGCTTACCTATACAAATAATGCTACTTATTAATATAATTTATTGGGGTGCCATCTATTTGGCATAATTTTTTATGTCCGAAACTTGTTAGGCATAACAAGTTTCGCATATTTTATTTTCGCCGAATCTTAAACTTGCCGAAATTTTATTTGGCATAATTCGTTATTAGCCGAATGGTTGTTTTCTCGAATATTATATTAGCATAAAATTGATATGGCCGAATTTTATTTTGCATAATGTTGTTTAGCATAATATATAATTTCGCAGAATTTTGATAGCCCGAAATCCTGTCCGAATCTAGTTGCATAGCATGCAAAAGGGGGGGGGTGAAACCCCCTACGAGGGGGGCTCGGCGGGCGACGCCCTCCGGAATAATTGTACTATTGGTAGGTTAGGTTAGGGTTAACTTGTGTCCCTTACACCAAACCAATCCCTAGTTAATAGTTTCTATAATAAAAATAGATTGGGTTAGGGGTTAGGTTAGGTTAGTTTTAAACTAAAAAAACTAAAATGTTATAATCATTTATTTCTTTTATAATCCATCTCAGCGAAACTAAATTATGCGAAAGTAACTTTCGGCGTAACTAATCTATGCGTAAGTCATTTACTGCCTAAGCACTATTCGGACTTCGCAAATTATGCGTAAAAAGCATTCGGGTTAGGTTGGATATGCGTGACAGAAATATGCGAAATATAATTATGCGAGATTAGTTTCTGCGCATATACAATTATGCTTATATTGATTATGCAATATAGAATTATGACATAAAAAATATGCGTAAACAAGGGGAACCAATTTATTGCTATAAGTATATGATTGTTGTTATGTCAAGCATTATTTCAACTTATTCCTTGGTCAACTTTTATTTCTTATTAATCTAAAGAAAATTAACGCCATCTATCGCAAAGCCAATATATCAAGAAGACCCAAATTATTACGCGCCTGTAATCGATGCAAACGTAACGATTTACGTAAAGTGTCATTACCTTTTTTTAAACTACTTATGGTAGTGATTACCACATACGTTAATTACTCGTTTACTTACGACTTTTCATGATGTTATAATAATTAAAAACCAACGTACGCAACCGGTTTAACTTCGACACTTGGGTAACATTAAATACCATTGGTTTGCAAATTGTTACATGGTCTGATCAACCAACATAATCTTGAAAACAAGCATCTAAAGCAGTGTTTTTCAACTTGTGGGTCGCAGGCCCAGGGCGGTCGCAACCCTGGCTCTGGGGGTCGCGGTAGCAAAGCCAGGTTTTTCAATTCCTCGTCGTTGAAACCTCTGACATAGTATTAATACGGTCATAGGGGATCGCCCGATTTTCTTTTACTTTTGAATGGGGTCGCGTACTCAAGAAGGTTCAAAACACTGATCTAAAAGCACATGTCACAGAGGCAACCTATAAATTATTCGCATACTTATAACTTATTAGTGAAAAAGTGTTGTTTTAGCGTTAAATAATCCTGAGACCCGAATGTCAATAGGGAACTTTCCTGGGTAAAAACTAATAATTCTAATTAATCAGTCAGTTACATTATCAAATAAATATTGAACACGTATTTTTGACAAAGATAACGCGCATCAAAGTTCGGGAGTAGGGACTTATGCTTATGACGTCACTTATTGGTACAAAGTGTGAGAAGTCGTGACGTCACGCGGAACTTCAACGCACTATATCTTCGTAATTTTTTGTTTAATAGTCAAAAGAAAAAATAACTGTTCAATATTTTTTTACAATGTAAATGACGGAGTAATTAGATTTTTTCAGGAAACTAGCCCATTGTGTTCACAGACCAAATATCCTGAAGACACCGCTTAGCCTTACTTTTACTAGCAAATAAAGACATGCGGGGCGCGCTGGGTTTTTAGAGCGCTGTGATTGGTGCGTTTGAGGTATGCGCTCCCCGCGCCCTTCATGTAGCCCCGAACCTTATGGGTGTTTGCCTCTAACGCTGGCAGCGCGGGTCGCCCGGCTATGCCAAGTCTATTGGATATATAGTCTGTAATTGTCTTAGTTGAATGTTGAATATCAAATTAAGACAGACCATAATTATCATATATTTTGTTCTTTATAAAGGACACTGGATCTTAGGAAGATAGGTGCTAACAAATTAAGTACCGTTATTTTTAGAGCCTTCCTTTCCTCAATACTATACTTACTATTACCTCGCACAAGTCTAGTGAAAACGAAGCCTAAATAACTTAATTCTAAGTGACGTTTCTTAGTAAGGTAGCTGCAACCCTAGCATGGCTGACACGTGGATAAGTTAAGCCCGTCTTATCTCTCTGACTATCTCTTTCGTCGGCAGTGTGAGAGAGACGCACTGAGGGTTAAGGCGAGGCTAACTTAACCCCGCTGATTATGATTATAACACTTCTAAGATGTTATAGGCCTTGCCTCTATTCATAACAGCGGTCTAGCCACAATGCTGCCTTTATTAAAATTTTAGCCTAGATTTCCTCTGGGTCCTACTTGCCGCGTCAAGTGGAAGTTACTTGCCGTGCTCTACTAACTACTTAGTAGCTTGTTAATAGAGAAACATTCAAAAGCTTAAAATAATACTGAGATTATTATATGAAATGATACAACAGATACGATAAAAACCTTCCGTCGCTGAACATCATATTCGCAAAATATCACATTCTCAAAATATCATATTCTCAAAATATCATATTCTCAAAATATCTTCGATTTTCTTAGATTTATTCCGTGTTATTATAAAAATGCATAAATTTTACGGTGATGTTTGTCATCAATGATGAAAACAGGCTAAACGGATTTGAATGTATACTATATTCTAGACGTGTATAGCGTGGAATAGCATACCTAATCTAAAAGACTATTCAAATTATACTTATCATATCAGTCACCAACACGGGAAACCCTTCAGCCATTCTGATTGTAAATAAATCGAGGTTATTCCCCTATAATAACACTACGTATTTACAGAAACATCAGCACATAACAGCAAAGTTATCAAAACAATCCAATGCAAAAATGCCGCCTCGAATAATAAACAAAAGAACATTCATTCCAAATAAAAAAATAAAAAACTCACCCGATATATTATAATAAACAATCCAAACACAACACAAAAGTACTGTCACTTCACAATTTCCTTTAAAAAAAATCAATTTTCGAATTCAGAGTCTGAGCATCGTGGATCGTGACCTAGATGCGCGCGCGCGGGCGTCGTCGGTCGCCGCTAGAGTGCGTGTGATAGCTTCACGTATGTTATGTACGGTATGGATATTACGGTAATATTTGGTTTTGGTAATACGGATTAGGTTCCAGTTGGATTTGGGGTTAAATAAACGGTTCAGTTGCATCATTGGACTTCTGATGTAGCATTATACATAAAAATATACTCAAGTTACCAACAGTAGGACACGTGGAAATAAGTCTTATCTAAGATGATAATTCTTAGCAGTAAGGTAAAAAAATACGATACAATTGACGACTTTAAGAATTGGAATTTTAAAATTATGTAATAAACTATTCCTTTTTTATTTGTATTTTTTATTTCACTTGTAAGCACTTAATAAAACGGATTAATTTCTGCTTAAAAATTCACTTTAGGTATTTCTGCATTTTTTCGATTTGCATCAAGAACTAAATTAAATTTGTATTTTGGCTTTAAAATTGTAATTTTTATGTACAACTATGATATGGATCTTTGTTTTTCGAAAAAAATTATTATTAATATTATTTACTCATACAGATTTGGTTCATTTTACGCAAGGAAAATAAAGAGATTAATCAAATTATCATTTAAAAAAATTAAAGATCCAACCTTTATGATAATCGTAATATTACATTCTCAGGTGAAAACTTTTGCTACTTATATTATTTTAATCTTCAAAAATTACATGTCCGCTAATTTTAGCAGATTTTCGAGCTGCAGTTAAGCAATTGCTTTAACATACAATTTGGAAGACTATACTGAAAGCCAAGTTTTATTTTATTGCTTACTCTTAGCTAGCTTTTACCATCTCCATTAAGAGTTGCCAATCATTAAGATCTATTTGTAGCTTCGATAAAAACCATGTTTACCGATATCCCTCCATACTTGTCATCGCGTGACAGTTTCTCTTCAAGTTCTGTGAGACCCTTGTGCAATGAGAAAGGGGATTTATATCTAGAAATACCCATTCAAAGAGTCGCATTAGGCCAAGAGGTCGGGACATAAAGTGCAAGAGTTTTGGAAAGGTTCAATTTAAGACATAAGTAAATTATATTTGCTCTGAAAGCTGTAAAAAAGTTGTCACTACAATCAAATCAAATCATTTATTCGGCAAGTTCGCCATCTGTAGGGTCTTTTACTCGTCACATCCTTACTTATAAAAATTATACATGAAAATTATAAATGTTTCTTACGTTTTCACGCTCACCACTAAACCAATTTTGATGAATTTTGGTTTAACCTCCTGACACCTTAATGTCATTTGTGTTACTTGAATTTTAAACCCTTTTAAATAAGGACAGTCAAAAAATTTATTTGTATTTTGTTCTTTACAAAGGACGCAGGGTCAGAGGAGGATAGAGATAAATTGGACCATGGAGAGGGACATATAGGCTACTTAAATAATTACTATACGCAGACGAAGTCGCAGACATCAGCTAGTAATATAATAAAATAGTATAAATCTACTCTTGCTTCGGACAGAACCATCATTACCTGGAAGTAATGTTTTATAAAATGTTTTGTCCAAGCTTAAAATTCGTTTATAATAAGTAATAACTTGAATTTAAATTGAGAAAAAATAGCACGCGACGAGTCGGCATCACCACAATGGTGTCATGAAAACCGTAAAGGTAATTCGCGTAAGCTAAAAGATCATACAATGATGATTGACATCTATTTCATGACGCTAACAGCCGACCTCGCTTCGATAGAACCTGCTTAGTCAGCACTCGATTACAGCTTTTAAAGCGCATCGGCACCAGGTGTCCCGGGTACCTACCTGATTTGCTGACAGAATTATGTCTCTCTAATTATAAAACACTCTATGTCTATTTACACTCTGAATATAAGCTTATTTCAAACTAGGTTTTGCAACTTTTTCTGCGTAAAAATGTAAATGTAACTATTTTATTTCCTCAAATTACCTACGGACTCTCGGGCACGCACGAGCTGCCGTTAATTAATTTTCCAGCCCCTATTTCACAAGTTTAGAGATTTTTTCTTTAAAAAAGGAGCTTATATCCTTCGCCAAGGCTCAAACTATCTCCATACCAAAGTTCATCAAAATCGGTTTAGCAGTTTAGCCGTAAATCGCGCAGTTACATAAAAAAGACATTAACGGGCTCTAATCGGTCCGCACGAACTTCGCGTAAATAATATTTCCAATTTCTTTAAAAAGTAGCCTTTGTCCTCCAGTGTTCAAACTATGTCCATACCAAATTTCATCTAGATCAGTACAGCGGTTTAGCTGTGAAAACGTAACAGACAGACGATGGAGTCACTTTTGCAATTAACACTTCTTTAATTTAATCTATTTATACATACATACATATAATAAAATTGTAAAGTGGAAAATGTCTGTACATTGAAGATAACAATGAAAAAATGCTATGGGGGGCTTCAGAATGAGCAGCAGAACAAATCCCAATGGTTTTTGAATTTCATGTCTGTTTGTCTGTTTGTCTGATTGTATGTTCGCGATAAACTTTAAAACTACTGGATGGATTTCAATGCGGTTTCAATAATATATCCAGGAACACTTCAGGCAGGACATAGGCTATAGAAACTTTGGGAAATAAAAGTGGAAGGGGGTAAAAGAGGGGGTGGAAGTTAGTATGCGAAAAACTGTTTGGATAATTTTATTTACTTAAAACTTGGTATAAATACTCTTCAAAATAGAAAAATAGGTATGCGGTATAAGACAATATGAAACTACCCCTTAAAAGGGGGCCTTGGGGCGTTAAACTTTGTATTGGAAAAACCGATTCCATTTGTTTATCGACTTGAAACATGGTATATATGCAGTTCAAAACAAACAATTAGGTAGGTAACCGTTTCTATAATAAATTATTGTGTGTGTGTGTTTGTGTATGTTTGTTACAACTTAGCTCCATATGGCTGAACGTATTTTCATGAAACGTCGTATATAGTTAGACCTTAGCTTCTGGAATAGAAAATAGGGTCATTTTTGTCCCAAATAACTCAAAAGTTGTCGAGAGTATAATTACAATCGAATTCGACGCGGACGAAGTTGTGGGCGGAAGCTAGTATGAATATACATTTATTAACTTAGTACACAATTGCCCGTAAAATATCTATCGCTACCGAGAAGCGAAACAAACAAACACACTGAAACAATGGTGATTGTGTGATGCAACTAGATCACTGGAGCACTAAACAATGCAGTTTGCGCCTTGACCGATACTCATTACCTGCCTTCGGAAGCCGAATACTCAAATATAAGAAGCGTGTTATTAAATATGACATTTTCGGCAGCTCGGATTACTACAGTGGAGCGAATGCCGTCTGGCATCCGTAACCCTTGTGAAAACCAGAAACCAGACCAAATAGGTAACTAGTTTCCTGAAAAAAACTATTTAATAATAATATCCATTTATTATCAGACAACTCAGGGGTCCATAGAATGTCATTAAATAGAATGAAATTAAATTAAACAAATTTATAATTACAATTTAAAATTACATTTATAACACAAGAAAATAAATTAATACTACATAAAACATAACATAATAACACACAACACCTTTATAATTATTTAGTCCGTCATTTACATTATCAAAAACTAATAAAAATTTATTTTTTCTTATGTCAATTAAACAATAAATGACGAAGATATAGTGCGTTGAAGTTCCGCATGACGTCACTGACGACTTTGCACACTTTTTACCATTGAGTGACGTCATGAACCTCCCGAACTTTGATGTGCGATATCTTTGTCCATTTTGATTGATTTCATAAAGCAAAAAATACGTGTTCAACCTTTTTGATAATCTAACTGCGCCTCTATTCGGGAACGCTAAGTGATTCTGTAGCGACTCATAAGCCAGATTTCTCATCCCACTCTTCCGCACGACGCGTAATGCGTAAGAGCGAGATGAGAAATCTGGCTTACGAGTCGCTACAGAATCACTTAGCGTTCCCGAATGAGGCGCCTGATGGACTAATTCGTTTTTTTTTTACCCAGAAAACATCCCTATTGTATCATGGTTACACATATAGTTACCTAAATACCTAAATGTGCAGGTTTCCTCATGATGTTTTCCCTCACCGTAAGAGCATCGGTTACTGCAATTTGCAGGTAGATAATGTACATAAGTTAGAAAAAGTAATTGTTACATGGCAACCGCTTGGATTCGAACCCGGACCTCACGATCACGAGTCGACATCCTTAGCCACCGGGCCACCGACGCTCACGAGTGTTTTAATAATTGCAAACAGAATAATTAAAGAACCTAGTAACTACTTAATTACAACAATTCACCAAAGTGTAGAGCAGTTGGATGGCGCTCTAATTTAACCCATCCGTCAGAGTACGAAATATTTTAACATATTTGGACACGTGAAAAACGGTAACGTTACGTATCGCATATAGTTATTTCCGCATGCACGAAACGATTAGAATATGTAAATTATTACGTTTTGCTTTATGAAAGTGAGATTACTGTTTTCTAATATATCTCCAATTCATTATTCTAAAGTTGACGTTACAAACCAGTATCGACCTTTACGAGGTTCGTAATGAGCTTTCTTATAATCTTATTGGTTCTGATTTTAGAAATGTAAGTTCTGTGATGATGATGACTCGTGGACGGTGGGGTAGAGGATCTGAGGAGAAGTGATGCAAGACACTAAGCTGTAGGTCTTTGTTTTTTCAATCAAATCATAATAATTTCCACGTTAAGAAACACCTAACATGCAAGACACAAGGATAAGTTAAACCGTCTTATCTCTAAGTGCGTCTCTCTCACACTAGTGCCGACGAAAGAGATAGTCAGAGAGATAAACGGGTTTAACTTATCTTTGCGTCTTGCATGTTAGGGCCATTGATGGGGACAAATTAATTAGCTCTACGGGTCAACAAAAATGCTTAATAATTTAATTTACAGAGGTGTACAGGTAACTTGGACTGGTAATCATTAATTACTAACTGGTGTCAGCAACTTCGTCTGCATAGAATAATTATTTAAGTAGCCTATGTCCTTCTCCAAGGTCCAATGTATCTCTATACCAAAACACATAAAAATTAGTTCGGCGATTTAGGCGTGAAAACGTAACAAAAAGAATTACTTTCGCATTAATAATATAAGTTAGGATAACGGAGATGTATATCTCTGATACGCGGTCGCCACTCAAGACGGCCCCATCGGCCTTCTGCAGCGGTGAACATTGCGGAACTCCGCTGGATATGAGCGGCATAGGATAACTCGTTATAGCAATCATTGGGGGAGGCCTATGTCCAGCAGTGGGCGTCTTTCGGCTGAAATGATGATGAATAAGGATGATAGGATGCCCCCGCCTGAAATATATGCGTCGTAGCGTTGTGATAATGTACCACTGATTAACACCGTCTACTTTTTTAAGAAACTATATACTCGTATATCACTAAATTTCAATTACTAACCCCCCCCCCCCCCCTAAACCGAATTCGTCGGTAGAAAGTTATTACGTTTTTTAGAATGAATGAAATATAAAGACATTATGGTTTAAAGCGGTCTAGACCACCACACTATTTTGCTATCAGTGCTATTTGCTCTTGTAAAGGCGGTGGAAAGCGGCCTTGTCGAAGACCGGTTGAACTGCGTCTGCGTATCCTATCATCGCAGGGGAACAACAATACGACTCGTTTGACGGTCAGTGCGTCCCTCTCTTAATTCGTGTTACGCAGACGTATTACTAGACGAAGTCGCGGGTGTATGTTGTCCAGGCAAGTCTAGCACAACCTGCCCGCGAGTCATTCCGTCGCCAATTCGTAGTTGCAAAGTTTGCGTAGTTGCGACAAACGACTCGCTGGCACGTTGTCTAAGTCTCCTGGAGTCGTATTATACCTATAAATTCCAGGCAGTTTCCGCCGTAAACTGAACTGCATGACAAATTCTTGTTATAATACTATTTTGCCAGGCAATTCAGTTTACGGTGGAAACTGCCTGAAATGAAGAGCTCATAATACGACCCCAGTACCTAAGTAACGATGAACTTAACAATCTAAATTAACATGAAAAAATTAAAAACATGTCGTACATTTCAGGTGTAAGATTCAATACGAAGACGACACGAGAGTGCCAAGCACACTTTTGTAGGGCCGTTACCGTCTGAGTTCTGGGATAATCTTTCGCTCTCACTTAACCTTTTAAACGCCACGGCTGAGTGCGAGAAAGCGTGCCTAGGCCGCCTAGTGACGGCTGTAGCCGACAACATATATTGGAAACAGCATGCCGTTGAGTCAGGGGCACGGAATGATGTCAGCTACAGCCGACTGTGGCGTTCAAAGGGTAAATAGGCGTAAAAATCGGTACTATATAACAGTGTCGGGGTAACTGAGTGGTCGGACCCGCCTCTCGTGCAGAGGCCGCGGCTTCAAAACTTGACTCTCCTCTGAGTTTTCAAGAACTTATGTGCGAAATTGAACTAGAGATAGAAATATTCCGGTGAAGGAAAAACATCGCGACGTAATCTGCCCACATCTGCGAAGTCGTGGGAGGGATTATCCATTGGGCAGTATTGGCAACTGCCTAGGGTCCCGCTTGGGCTAGCGGCCCCGAGTACTTTTAAATGTTTCATCGAGTGAAAATTTAATTTGAAGATTTTCACCCAAAAAAGGTGCATTTTGAGGTTAGAAACTTGTTTACCAAATAAGACAAGAAAGGATGAATCGACTTTAGGCTTATTATAACATATCGTTCTGAAACGGGTCCCCAGCCCGTGTTACTCAACACGAGATAACGTTCGTAATATATGCGAAAGTGAAACTTGTCGCAGCCTCTGCATAATTCGAGCAAGCGGAACTGGAGTTAACGAACCTTGCATTCCTAGCTATTAATTAATGATATGATATGACTGAACTTTCTTTATCTATAAGTGTAATATTAAATGCAACACTGTAACCCTTGACCCCTGACTCAACCCCTGAAGAAGGACTCCATACGAGTTCGAACCATGTCGGACTATTTCTGATAATAAATCGTGAGTAAAGCCGTGTGTATTTCAAGTATTATTAACAATATAAGTTCAGAAATTACGAATTTCCATACAAACTTTCATCCCCTATTTAATCCTTTTCGGGGATGAATTCTCAAAAAATATTTTTTAATGCTCACGTACCTACGTTATCTATATAATAAACTGCTGTGCAAAATCTCATGCTTCTAGACCCACCAGTTTAGGCTATGCCATGCGTTCTCCGTCAGTCGTCAGTGTAATTTGTTTTAATAAGTAGATGTTTCATCGGGTGTTATCACCGCATAAAAAATAAGCTCGGAGAAGAAACTGATTTTAGAACTCAAGAGTCAGTACTTTTCTTGTCCAATTTAGGGACATACGGCGTTTCGTGTTTCATGACAATAAACGACAGAGAAAGAATCTCTCTCGAAGTTCGTAAGTATATATATATGTTATATCGACTGATTTTAATGACCTATTTTTTATTGAACCATTTAGCTTTTGGATTATATAATTTCCAATTTTTCGAATGGTGCAATGGTTATAATCATAAAGCAACTCGTGAAATTACTTCATCCATCTCTGCATGCAATATATTTAAACTATACATATAATATATTTAATAAATCTCTTGTATCATTTAAACAAAAAACATATAGGTGCTTACGCGTTGAGAACCACCTTTCGTTTCTTTTTTAGTTGGTTTAAAATTCAAGCATTGCATCGAAGCGCTATCTGTTGTTAAGCAGCAGTACTTTGTATAAAGAAACATTGCATGCTCGACCGTCGTTAGTACGGTCGTTAAGCAGTTCGGCTACTCGCCTTGAGATGGCGCTTCCTTTAACATAACTCCTTGAGAATATTTATTTAGAAAAATATTTCACAATAATTATTACGTATATTACATCAAATGACTAAAAATAAAAATTTCGAACCTTGACAATGGCGCGGGTAATTAAACATTCTCCACTCACTGTCCCTCGAATCTCGATTCCTATCCCCTGACTATACCTACTTATTTTAGTACTCATTCAGTTGCGAAAGTAATCGTTCCCTTGGATAATTTATTAACAACCTAAGCTTTCTAAAGTGATAATAATTGGAGAACAAAGTGAAAAGTGGTAACCGACATGGTCTGACGGACGGACAAACGACCACTTTCCTCCGCCCTAAGCAATGGCCATTCCCCTTACTTTAATAACCCACTATTGTTATGCGAATTGTAGAAAAATAATTTAATTATGGATCATGGAACAGTAGCATAATTTTTCTTTAAACTTGGTTATTGCTTCGACTGTACTATTCGCAAAGGAAATTATAGCTGAATCACTTTGAGTATGCATTTGTGACCGTAATAGTATTGTATTCATTTAGTGTTATATTTAAAACACAGACACAAATACGCACACAATTATACTGTTCCTTATCTACTCACACATATATTATGCAAATCCTTCCCCAAATCGATTCAGCTATTCTATTTAGTATCACGACTTTAGTAATAAAGACATCCAAATGAGATTTAAATCAAGAGAAATTCTTCAACCTACCTTTAAGTACTTTGACCCGTCTTAATAATTAAAAGAAAAACCTTATAATTAGTATGATGGTTAATCCTACATAACTAGCTACCAAAGGACATTGACGTCTTTCTATGAAAGGTGGACCAAGTCCTGCCCAGAATGAACATAATAGTGCATTGCATAATATTCATTAGCCTACCCACTAGTCTGTAAACCAAAGCGCTTCAAACTCTATCCCAGCGGTCCTAGCAAGGTTGACACAAGGATAAATTAAACAGTCTTATCTCTAAGTGCGTCTCTCTCACACTAGTGCCAACAAAAGAGATACTCAGAGAGATAAACGGGTTTAACTTATCTCTAATAAAATATTATGTCGAATAAATTAGACTTTACTTTCAGACTAGACTTTTTAATTTTATAAATTTTGAGAATATTTTTCAATTTAACGTGTAAGATTTTGGAGGGGTCATGTCCCATATGATCCCGCCTTCGGACCGCGCCTGAGCTGTGGTTTATACATTGTTCACAATAAAAAATCCATAAAGCACTTCGATAGGCCAATAAACCAGGTCAATGGGTGATGAAGATACGAAAGTCCAAGTAAAACCGAGTCGAAAAATAATGACCCAGGATAAAAATACGCACAGTAACAACAAGTAACATCAGACTGCAAAGGGAAAAAAAAATAGCGCACTATTTTTTTAATTTAAAAAAGTATGGATAAAATAACATTTTTTCTAATTATCATTTTGGAATAAGTGGTGTCCACTTTATTTGCAGAAGTATTCTAATATTATTATTTAGGACCGGATCCTAGCCAACAGATACAATACTTTCGTAAGACCACCGTCACACGTTTGTAAAACAAATTGTAACAACCGTGAAACACGACGAAAGTTAAATTAAAAAAAGAAAAGTTGGCCTTAACCGTGTGATTGATTTAGCGGCGATTATACAATCAATCATTGATCGATCCAAGCGATGATTGCACTACTTACGAGCGATTGACATCATTGCGAAAAGATACTACTTATTCGGGTGTGATTCTGCGTGGTAACACTTCGTTCCTGAACTCGCCGGACTCGCCGGCGAGTTCAGGAACGAAGTGTTGACTTGACCCTTCTGTGCGTATAAACTATATGTTCGCGTGTCTCTTCGACCTTGGTAGTATTTCGATGCAAACTGCCACGTATGTATAAAATAATATATCATCCAAATTCTTCTTATTGATTCACGATTCACCCGGCAAATGTTTCAAGTAACATTATCAAAAAAAAAAACTCTCTGTTCCAGTTTACGCCATATTATTGCGTTCCGTTTTTTGCTTATGTGTTATTTCGATCTTTTGTCCTGTTTTTATGTTATTCTTCTGTGTGTCTGCCGTGACTTTACCAAATAGTTCCAACGGAAGACCAGCGCTGGCCCCCAAGCCAGCATTATGCTGAGTTGGGACCTTTTCGTAACAGTTGGCACTATTTTCTACTTTTTCTAGTTTTTCGTTTTGTGATGTATTTTGTGCTCTGTTACGAATAAATGTTTTTTCTTTCTTCTTCCTTATATGGTTACGAGCGCGGGGGTCAATTTATGATTGCCGGCCTTCGACAGCTCTAAGATTGCAAACGCTTATCTACAGTAATTTAAGTTACAGCTACGCTTTTCTCCGGAAGAATGTATCACGTGTAACTGACACACGTCTAACGTTTAACAAGTGTAACGTGCTATTTAGATAACGTACCAACACTTCAGAAAACACGGGAGGAATCAATTACGATTATAGAGGCAAGGCGGACTACAGGCCAAGTTTTTAAACGCAGTGAATTGACGATATAACAGACTTCAAAATATGTGCAAAACATCTTGGTAAAGCAGTGCTTCTTTACTTAGGGGGCATGTTATGAGCGCTGGCAGTCCATGGCTACAGGATTCATTATTAAGTGTATGGTGTATTATTTTAGCAATTAATTATGATCCTAATCGACAAACTAATCTTAATTATACAGCGTGTAAATTTCATACGGGCGTATATTTCAATGACGATCAGTATTGGACCTATAAAGCATATTTACATACATTTCGTTAACTGATTACCTACTTCATTTTTCTGTTCATACAAAATTATTGAGTACGCAATGTATGACATCTAAGTAATTTATTGATTTATATAATCGAGGTAAACGTCATCTCATGACAGTTACTTTCAAAAAATGGACGAAATACATTGGTGCTCTGCTCAGTCCTATTATAAAAAAGAATAACTCTTTATTAATTAAACTATTTAACAAAATTTCTTTCTCACATAATTTGTACGATCGGAAACTATAACTGGTTAATATATACGTCTGTATGAAATTAACACGCTGTATACTTAATTTCTGTTGTGAATTCTATTCGAAAAGGAATCTGGGAATTCTTAAACCTTTTAACATTGGTCTTCGGTTACATAAGTATAGGAAGGGATATTAAGGTTAAAGACAGATTTGGATTGAACCAATTGCTTTAAAGTTCAGGCATATACAATGAAAAATGAAAATGTAAATATTTATTTTGCAAGTAGGCCACCTGGGCTCTTTTACATGTCTGCATCTACCCGCGCTTCGAAAGGTGACATCTGCTGAGAAGAAACGCCGCAAGAAACTCAGCAGTAGGTCTTTTTTCAACTTTGGCAATACAGTTTTATCTAGAAACTAACACAAAATGTGCAATATAAAACCTAATGGGTACAAATTAATACTAATAAATAACTAATAAGGGAGATGTATTGTGTCCGCGTCTGGACAAGTAACTTAGAGATGTATAAAGTCTCTAAGGGTCATAATAATAAAAATAAAAATTGAAACAAAGAAACATCTAAATCGATTAATCTAGGTTAAATGGAGGTGTAGATAGTCTCCACTATCAAGTATAAAGATGGAGATGTAAGGTCTCCAAATATCAAAAGAAACAATTTGAAATATAAAATAAATATATATAAATAATATAGCTATGTTATTGCCTAACAAATCTCGTCGCTCATTTTGTCTCTTATTTCATGCGGGATATGCCGTTTTCCATACATTTGCAACGGCTACAGCCGTCGTCTGGCATTCGTGGCACGCTTTTCCGCCGTTATCCGTGGCGTTCAAAAAGTTAAAAGAATCACACCCCTGTGGCCCTAACATTCATGACACAAAGATAAGATAGACCGTCTTATCTCTAAGTGCGTCTCTCTCACACTAGTGCCGACGAAAGAGTTAGTCATAGAGATAAACGGGTTTAATTTATCTTTGTGCCTTGCATGTTAGGGCCGCTGTATGCCGAAAAATATACACATCTTTCAGTCAAATTTAAGAAGTCAACTCTGCTTATTTTTCTCGATTGCAATAACTAGTGAAGTGGGTAATTTATATGCGACGAAGAAAGTCCACAGCGGAGCGATGAAAATACCGTGAAATCATCATTACGACGAGCTACCATTAATGAGGTTTTAGGACAGTAAACAATGTCGCCATTTTACGATTTGATATTGTCTGACTGTATTTTATACCGTCTCAAATGAAATAAGAAAATCAAGATATATCATGACGTGACGAAACGACGTTGTTTATAACAACTATGAACAAGAAAAGAATAAAGAATAAACGAATAAATGCCGTTACATTGTCATCACCGTTCGAAATATTAACGTTCGGTAACTATAGACAATTTTGTATTAAGGTCCTACCCGGCGAATTTCGCTGTTTTCAAATCCTATAAAGTATACTTAGCGATGAGCAAGAATCTTGAAAAAATAGGTATTGTAGTATAGATTTTATTATTTATTTTCGTCCACTGGAATCTTGAAAAAAGTCATAAATCAAGAGCAAAAAAAACCGTAAACCCTTTTTTTAAACTAAAATCCGTAAAGGCTCCCTTATTATGCGAAGCTTATACATGAGACTTTTACTAATCAGAAGACAACAATGTACACTATAATTTCATCCCCCGGTTTTTTTCAATTTATTTTGTAGTTTTTGAATAAATTATACTATTCAGTGCAGCGCGTGAACTAAGGCAAGTGGGGAAGGACCGAGTTGGAACGCTCAAGGTCATCGGCGTGGGGTACGCCCTTAAATGAAGAAAAATATCTACATAGTAGGCAGTCTAAGGAACCCTAACGGTTGGTCCGTTTGTGGACGAGCTAATGGTTGTACATAACACGCAACGTTACGGATGCTGGCACTGCGTTGCCGTTTAAAATGTGCCCGATTAAAATAGAGTAGTCGCTTTACTTAAATAACGCTGTTCTTGGCATTCTTTAAATCCAACTCCAAGTTTACCTACGTGTGAGATAGATCAAGGGGGCGATCTCATAATGCGATTTAAAGTTACTGTGCTGAGTCGAATTTCGTACGAAATGTATATGCTATGGACGTCAAAGTTTAGTTTAGCTGTTATCTAGCATAACTAAACGTACCTTATTCGCTCAAGCTGGGTTGATACGAGACCGGTGTAAGGTATTTGAAGAAATAAAAGCACAGCAGCAGCAGCGGCAGTGACTTTTTGAAACTACTTTTAACGGAAAAATGCATTTAAATATTCAAAGTGTCTCCTATTATAATGCAATCCGTTCCTTACAAATAATCAGTAGAAACGACGTGTCTGTACATTTAATAAAATGTACAAAAAAGAAGATAAAGGGGGTAAAATAAACTCAGTAGAATCCAAAATTGGATTTCTTAGAATTTTTGTGTTTTTGGGAATACGTAAATGCGTGTACTGGTCGCTAAGGTACGTAAAATGTGACATGAAGAATCAGCGGTTTTAATTCAAAGTGTTCTCACTGTGGCACAACACGCTGCGATTACGTTTATCTCAACACCCTAACATTTACAACTTTAAATGTAAGGCACTTATCCGAACAGCAGCGGATACACTTTCATTTAATATCATATAATTGGAAATGCGCGTAGGTACTTAAATTGTAAATGTTTTCTACTCGCTCAAAAGTGCATTAACGTGTTAGACAGTCGGCTAAAAATAATGCTGATTGTCATTTTAAATCCAATCCACATCCCACATTATCATCAATAAATATAAAACAGTACCGTGACTCGCTTATAGACAACGCACAGCAGCACAGCAGAGATTTTTTGAAATTCCATCCCTAAAAGGGTGAAAAGGGGTGATAAAGTTTGTATGGAAAATACCGCGGGCGGAGCTGTGGCGGGTCCACTAGTACTGGAAAATCAGTGAAAAAACAGTAAATGTTAAATAGATGACGGATAAACCAAGTCACAAACGGGACGAGGCAGGAGATGGCAAGGCGAGTTCGACCAGCCATGTGTTTCTCTTAGGCGCACACGCAGTGACTGATATGAGAGACACGTTTAAACCGAAAACTTTGTCGCACAGACCATATATCCAATCCAATAGACTCCGCATAGCCGGGCGCCCCCCGCTGCCAAGCGTTGTGGCCAAATGGCCACAAGTGGCGCGGCTACAGGGGGTCGCGCGGGGCGCATAACCTCGAGCGCACCAATCACAACGCTCTAAAAACCCCGCGCGTCCCGCAACTTTGGCAGTTTTATTTACTAGTTTGTTTGTTTATAAATGTTCTTTATTTCAATAAGTAGATACACGTTACAAGGCAAATGACTGCACAACGGACAGTCAATTACAAATCAGGAAGGAACTATAGATACTTTCTCAGACTGAGGCGCCTATAAAAGTTTACGACATAGCAATTTAACATAACTAATTTAACCTATTATAACATCATGATTACCAATGGACTAACGATGATGAATTTATTAGCTGTAAATTCATTACTTAACAAGATTAACTATTTTATAAAATAACACAACAATAATTACGTTACAAAAAGTGTGCGTAAATTATATTATGTATACATTATGTATATTATTTATTTATATATATGTATATTTGCTTGTAAAAGTGAGGCTAAGCGGTGTCTTTAGGATATTTGATCTGTGCTTTGTCGTAACGTTTAAATAAACAGTTTCGTTCATCCGCTGATCAGCGGCTGAGCACGATAGAGAATCACACCACAGCTCAGTAAATATTGGGCTCGTGAGTCTTTAAAAAAAGAATCATGGAGAATTCTGAGAGGCCTTTGCCCAGCTGTGGGAAATAGGATAGCGAAGGCTAGATAAGTGCTGGTATTTTATTGATAGTTGTAGCGATTTTACATCTTTTAACAGAATCATCTGTAAGAAAAAATCCAATTTTAAATAGAAGCGTAATTTTTTTTCGTTTATTTTGGGCAAGACTTAAACCTGCGTACCTACTATACCTACACGTAATTTTTTATGGCCGTCGACGCTCTTTTTACATGTGGCGAGGTTTATCACTATATCTCTAAGTAATCGACGAATGATTTCGTTAAGCTTCTACATAATCAGTGGCATAATTAGTGAGCGTGAGCCAGCGGTACTATTTGGGTACTATTTTTTATGGGAACAGCACCGTTCTCGAGATCCAAACTTAGTACGCCAGCTTGACGTTACTTGATGAGTTAGCGTACCCGTTAAACAGGGCTCTTATCTCCGAAATTAGTACAAGTTACTATTTTTTTGAACTCGGTACTAATTGGGTACTATTATTTGGAATCATCAGATCCTGGATATCTTCGACGGGTACGCCAACTTGACGCTCAACATAATTATACATTTACCTGAATTGCCCGGAAAGCTAGAGTACATAGTATTAGGAACATAACTTAGGGTAATTAGGCCCACTGAAAATCAGCGCCGAGGCTCGCCACGGCATAACGCTGAGTGGCACCCTCTTTGGCACCGTCCGGCACAGCTTTTTATGTTCATTGTTTATTGTGCTTTTCTTGTTATCTGTCTGTGTCTAATGTGTGTTAAATAAATGTCTTTATTATTATTATTATTATAATTATGCAAACAAATTCCAGCAAATTTGACGCTAACTGTACCTAACTAAATATACGAATTATTTGATCTCAACGTATTATTTGTAACGAATACGGAACTTCCGCATTTCGTAATCGTTTGTTAATATCATAGTAGCTGCGGCCGTATCATGCAAGACACAAAGATAAGTTAAATCCGATTATCTCTATGACTATCTCTTTCATCGGCACTAGTGTGAGAGAGATGCACTTAGAGAAGACGGTTTAACTTATCCTTCTGTCTTGCATGTTAGGGCCTGTGACATCTATCTAGATAATCATGGAATATATACCGGATGTCTCATTGAAATCGGTCAGTATAGGAAAGTCTGAAACTATAAGACATACGAAGATCTGTTCTTAGGAACCATGTCATCGATTTTAATAAGAAGAAAAACCGCATTCATACTCCTAAAAAATACTAATACTAATACTAGATAATACTAATACTGTTGAAAATAAAGTTGTTCTCTTACTTCTGCCGACATGTCTCCTAGGGCCTCTAAAAGATCTTCTAAGATTGCAAGGTACTTGAATCTATCCAAATGTCCACCATGGTTGTTCTTCCCATTAAAATCGATGACATGGTTCCTAAGAACAGATCTTCGTATGTCTTATAGTTTCAGACTTTCCCATACTGACCGATTTCAATGAGACACCCTGTGTAATAAGAATTGCTCACTTACGGTAAGTAATACAATTAGACAAATGATAATGACGGTTCATACTGTAAACCTTTTTCTGGCTAAATAAGGCTACTATGTAATTGCCATTATCTTAAATAAAAATCCAAAGTGGATAAATTGAGAGTTGAACAGTGACGTAAGAGGTACATTACCGGCCTGGCTGCGTGTAAAATTAATTTAACATCGCTTGCGCTTGCGCAATGAATGACACATTTCAGAGACGTTTTGTGGCACTTTTCTTTGGCTTTAACAATTCTTTATATATAATTTAGATTTATGAAACTGTGGATAGATTTGTGACGTGATCTGGTGAGAGGGGCTCTCGTACTTGTTTTTGCAAATAGGAACACAGATTTTTCTAAACTATTAATTGTGCGGTACAAAGGATGACGGGAAATTAAACGCCCTTTTGTAAATTTTTGACTGCGGTGGACCGTTTCACAGGACGTGGTTATTGTGTTAAACACTTAAAAAAAAAAAACAGTCTTACTTTACTATGTGAAGACTTTTTAGGATTGAATATGGATTACGCCGTATAAGTTAGTGTCCCAGCATCAATTTAATCGAAGTTGTGGTCAATAACTTTAAATAAACTGGTTCAACAACGAATATTAAGCAAACAGGGTGGTTACGTGGGTTACACAGGAGTGATGATAGTCAGCATCTTTTCATACAATTTCGTAGTCGGTTGCAGGAGTGCCAGCAACAAGACGGAGCTCATTTAGACGACAGTGTTTTTACAAATAAAAAAAAGATTGTATACTAATTACTTATACTAATTCATAAATACCTAATGTAATAGCATTTGAAGTTTTGCCTATATCATGTTTCTAAAAGTGCAAAAACTTTTGGCCCACCTGTATATATTTTTTTTTATGATGGACATGCGTTTGGCTTGACGTGATTTTGCATAAAGATAGATAAAGCTAGGTTATATTATATGTCCTTGGATACGACGTACTATAGGCCGGATCGGGTTAATTAATTTAGAGACACTTCTCGTCCTACTTAATTTGCTGGCATTCAAGTTTGAGAAGATTACGTCAAAATTTCATACAGCGGCGGTAGCAAGGATGTGACGAGGATAAGTTAACGCCGTCTGATCTCTAATTGCGTCTCTCTCGCACTAGTCCCGACGAAAGAGATAGTCAGAGGGATAAGACTGGGTTAAGTTATTCCCGTGTCAATTTTGCTGTTGATGTGGAAATTAAACGGCAAAATTGTACATTAACAATGTGGCTAAACAATTAAGTTCTCTCTTGGTACATAAATGTAAAATTATTAATTCCCATTTCTCCATAAGCAACCTTTTGCAATTATTTCAATAGTGCATTGCAGCCAGCCATGCGCAGTTCTCTCGCGTCGATTATTTATGCAAACTTTTTTAATAACTGCAACGGCTACTCATTATTGATTTAATTATATTTTTCATCACACTTGCTTGCAGTGTATTACATCAGTATTTTACAAATACCCCTTATTTCTTCGCAAGTGTGATAAAATATAATCCCGGGCCTTTGAGTTATTATGTATACTAGCGTGGACGCCTCAACTTGATTTTTTGTAAAGCCTGTTGAGGCCAAATGGCACAAACGCCTATAAGAAAACGATCACCGCCGGACGCGGCGCGCATGCCCGCTCCGTCATCAAGTGCTCGCTGGCATTTGTTTGAGATGTCTGTTCTAGTGTAACGTAATACTTCAATGGCCCGGGATTTGAATGTTCCTCTTTTTCATTGCTCCCTTGCTGCTGAATGACTGAGGATATGCGGTAAGCTTATAACTATAGATTTAAATCGTTAAGGTGTTTGTAAACCAGCAATTTTTCTGGCAATTTATTGCTGCAATGCGGGCTATCCCCAAAAGCTTACACTTAAACTTTTATTCCCAGTATTAGAATTATAAAGCAATAGAAACCAAATCCGTGCACGATTTGAAGCAACAAAATCGGAGCCATTTATGGCTCCAAACGCCGGGACGCTCCGTAGTGTCAAATGTCAAAGCGCACCGAACGCATGTCGGTTTATTGCTTCACTTTTGTCAGGGCGGTTGTATGTAATGTAAACTATCCTTCTATGGTTTGTAATTCTATGTTCCCAGTAGTGATGTAATATGTAATATTTTTGGGGATAGCCAGAATTGCAGCAATAAATTGCCGACCAAGCAGCGACACAGATTACTATATGTAGCTAGCTAGTTTAAGAGCCCCTTTAGATAAGACATGCTTATAGGTTACCGTACCGGAATACGTCACTCGTGAGGTTAGCGAAATTCGCGATGCTGCAATTAGTGGTCATCCGAAAGCGATAACGAGTGCACGCGAAAGGTCATAATCAGCGTATTAACTTTTCCTGAGAAAAAGTTTCTCATTATGCTTGGTTGCTCGTTTAAAGATGCAGGAACAATTCAAAGAACACTAATAAAGCGAAGGTGTATGTAACTATTGAACATTTAATTGAGTTTCATTTTCTCCCGTTGTTAAAATTATTTATGGATCGTAAAATGGCGGATGTGCGTAAAACGCTACTGTTACAGTAGGAAAAAAAGAGATGACACTATTTATCTCTGTTTACGCACACATTATTAAATATGACTACGAATTATCGCTGTAAAGTCTACTTTAACGCTTTAAATCTATGACCGCTAGCATTATTTTGAATTAGGAACAGCTATAACCAATCGCAGTTAAAACTCGATAACATTGTATCAGGCAATAAAGAAAACATCGACTTGTTTCCCATAGACACAACACAGTTCTTTATTATTTATGCAACAATGCTTTTTTGCCGTTTAGACATGGGAAATGTACGCAAACAGCCCGTGGTTAGGTTCGCAACGTTTGGCATATTAATTAGTCCAACACCACCACTTCATAATTACATTGCTTGCAATGTTTTTACACTTTTTATGTAGACTTTTTAGTATTTTAATAAATTTGTTCAGTACAGCAAGAACAAATCTAGGCCCAGCCCTTTTCTTTTTGAAGTATTGGTTAAGAATGAACCTAAGTATTAGTTAACGACAGAAACAATACCACTTCCTGTTTGCTTCTGACATAATGTAAGTCATAACGTGTAGGTACCGTTAGGACGAGCAAGTTGTACGCTACTGCTTTTCTTAGCATTCTTCGACATTATCAGAGCGAACCCGACTGTCATCCATCGCGGACAATGCGTGATCTTTAAATGTTGACTTTAGGACTTTGTCGCAGTAAATAAGAAGCTTGTTTCGCACCATCACCATCATCATTTCCGCTGAAAGACCCCTGCTGGACATAGGCCTCCCCTAATTATTATTTCATCATTTAATTATCATTTATTTCATGTAATTAAAACACATTTTGTAGTGGTAGAGCCAAACAGTAATTAATCCTCACTAGATTACTGTTCGAATGGGCCGGCTCGACCGAGGTAGTACCACACTCTCACAGAATACCGGCGTAAAGTAATAGGTTACTATTGCGTTTCGTACGGTGAGTGTCGAGATCCGAGGCCTATTCCCTCCTCATCCCATCCCCATCCTCCCTAGACTGGCAACGCATTGGCAGCACTTCTGCGGCACTAACATGCATGCCACAAAGATAAATTAGAACCGTTTATCTCTATGACTATCTCTTTCGTCGGCACTAGTGTGAGAGAGACGCACTTAGAGATAAACGGTTCTAATTTATCTTCGTGCCATGCATGTTAGGGCGGCTGGTGTTGCAGATGTCCATGGGCGGCGGTGACCACTTTCCATCAGTTGGGCCGTCTGCTTGTTTGTCAGTCATTTGACATAAAACTAGTGGCTCCGTGAGCTGTAGACCTCGCGACAAAAGACTTCAAAAAACTGAATCTAAAACAAAAACCCTTTGAAAAGTATGAAATAATGATTGGCCTTAGGACAAACTTAACTTTACAGTTGAAAAACTGATATCTCCATACATCGACATAGATCAAGGCAGCTTACCAACACCGCCAGTAAGTTTGTAATTGCAAAAATCTCGATATCTCCGCCATTTTGAAATACGTCGAAAAACTGAATCGATTATTTTTTTATATAATTACCGAATCTCCTCACAAAAGTTCACGAGAATCGGTTGAGAACTGCGAGCTGTAGACGAGAAGAAATGGACATCCGCTGGACATACGAAAGCATTTTTGCCCAAGCTGAAACGGAGACGCTTCGCTCGGTCGGTCGACAAGAAAAAAACGAATACCTATAATAATAAAATGCTATAAAAATAATGCTTTTAATTAAATTAATTTATGCTTCAGCATGCAGAAGACTCAGTTATTTTCTTATGTTATTGTCTATCAAATCAAATATAAATTGACCCGCGCGTTCGTAGAAATTATGCGAAGCGAGGTACCTACGTTCGTGGCCGGTTGCTTCGAAAAATGACCATGGTTGAAGGCACGCACGAACATGGTAGTTTAAACGCACTGACGGGTCAAGTTAGACTTGCCGATAAGTTCATGAACGAAGCTTTATCTTAGAGAATCACACCCCAGCGGCCCTAACATGCAAGACACAAAGCAAGTTAAACCCGTTTATCTCTATGACTATCACTTTCGTCGGCACTAGTGTGAGAGAGACGCACTTAGAGATCAGACGGTTTAATTTATCCTTGTGTCTTGCATGTTAGGTCCGCTGGTGATATTGTTAGGTTACATCACGTATGTGCCATAAGATACCGCACAGTATCGATTGACATATGGGCAGACAAGTCGGCTCGCGATCATTTTTAGGATGCTATTGATTGGATTTAAATGATCGCCACAACGATTTTTTGGTTATTCGATGTTAATTGATGATGACTGATTGAGTTTGAACGTTGAAATGACAAGGCAGGTACCATTACCATGAATTTATGCAAACCGTTCTCGTAAATAGAAAACTATCGGTCGGTCCCTTTTACTGGTATCGGCAACAAGCAGTATTTCCGATAGATTTCGCTAAAGAGAACGGTTGGCATAAACTCATGGTAATGATGCTCCGATCCGCGCTCCATACGCCGTCTTTTACAATCTGTGATTGAATATTTTGTTTGTATACAACTGACTGTCAATTTCGTTTAGCAATTGTCGGAATGCTGGTGAGAATTATCCATTGGTTCCGTAAATTTTAGACATTTATTCGAGTCAACATAAGGGTAAACTTTTACTTTTAGGAACGAAGGTCAGAATTCGAATGAGCTTTTAAAAAACTTAGGGAACCCGATTACCATGTCATGGTGCACATCAGCTCTAAAATGGGTTAGGTATCGAAATGTATGTTATCTACACCCATATCATACAACCTCCATTGTTTAATCAAAAACCATAGGAAATGACCACCATTTTGACAACCAATTAGGAAAAACCAGTGCTGCAATGTTATTTCTTTATCGTTTTTAGTAAAGAAATGAGATTAAATTTGGAAAAGCTGTCAAAACTCAAGTGGGTCTCTATTCTAGTATCCATAGATATTAAACAGTTATTGATACGAAACATCAATTCAGTATGTTTTTTTAATATAAACCGAACGACATTTGATCTCGAGTGACATGAGAATAGAGACTTCATTCGCTTGTCTATGATTTTAAAAAAATGGTCTTGACGGTGGATCGAATTGCCGCCATGTTGGTGTTTTGCTGAACGAAAGTAGAATTGTTGTTGAATTGAATAGAAAAAGTTGTTTGTAATTTACATTTTAGTTGAAAATATGAATAGTAAGTAGTCTTCTCAGAGTGTGTGTGATGTGAAAATGCGCCGGATATCGGAAATATGCAGCCACGATTGCAACAAATAACTTGTTGCCAGAAAATATTGTTTCTGAACCCATCATGGAGGATTTATAATATGTGTGTAGATAAAGTTATGTATGCAACTCTGCATAATTTGGCCTTAAAACACACGTGCGATCTTATTATGAAACTCGCCTATCGGCTCGTTTCATGAAAACCGCACTAGTGTTTTAAGGCCTATCATTATGCAACCGTTGCATAAACTACTATATTTGCTATAAATGTAGGAAGTACATAAGATGACAGAAACTAAGATTTCGTTTCATATATTTAGACTTAATTAAGTCATGCAAAATAATCCTTCATGCAAATATTAAGGTATTAAGTTTAATTATTATCTGAATATTCCTTTTTCTCAACAGAACAGGATGTTTTAAAATTTATTAAGCGACAGTTCTTTAACGTGTGCTTTAACCTGGTAATCAAACTTCCAAACATCGCAGTAAAGTTTAATTTGTGTTGGTTCTGTCAATTTTCCCGGGGCTGGGCTGCAGATACTTAGGTCTTCGGCAATGAAAAAGCATTTATTTCATTAAGGAGATAAGGCCTGACTTCCTAAACTTTATGCAAGTGCATGAGCAAATTATCAGTTTCCAACTCATACGGACTAATCATTTAAATAGCAGAAAGCTGCGTGCGCGCTAAAGTTAGTTAACTTGTTAAAGTCCTTAGGGGTCATCCATAAAGTACGTCACACCTTATGGGGGGGGAGGGGGTCGACGACGTGTGACATTGTGTGACAAGGGGTGGGAGGGGTCATGAGTTTTGTGACGTCACATTTCAAAATCTAATACATCTAAGAGTTTAAATGCCAAAATTGAACTATTAACGAAAAAATATAATAATATTTCCAACTCTACCTGTACATAAGGTTTAAATTGTTTTGTTGGCGAGTTCACACTCTCTCTACTTGTGTGACGCGCGGGTCCCCTTTTTACAAATGTTTAATTTGATGTTGATTATATTAAAAAGTAATTTAAATGGAAATAAAACTA
This sequence comes from Tortricodes alternella, assembly GCA_947859335.1. Taxonomy (NCBI): domain Eukaryota; kingdom Metazoa; phylum Arthropoda; class Insecta; order Lepidoptera; family Tortricidae; genus Tortricodes; species Tortricodes alternella. The sequence continues at coordinate 21,197,539 of OX401969.1, forward strand.
ATTTCGGAACTGCTGTTTTAGTTTAATAATTTGTAGATGTAAAATTGCAAAATATGTGACGTCACACTAGGGAGGGGGGGTCTCACAAATGTGACCAACTGTGACAAGGACGGGGGAGGGGTCAAAAAATCACGAAATTAGTGTGACGTACTTTATGGATGACCCCTTAGGAATGCCGTTGATCTTAACTATGTTCATTCTCAGTCCGGGGTTTCACCCGCGTGGATCGAATTTTGTTCATAATTTCATGGGTTCACATTTTACCCCCCTAACCCTAACTAACCCTAACTCAGTTTCTAAAATAAAAGTTAAGTTAAACTAGCCTAAGTTATAAATAACATCAGCTATCTGCCAGTGAAAGTCCCATCAAAATCAGTCTAGTCGTTTCGGAGATTAGCCGTAACAAACATACAGACAAATATTTTAAAAATGTAGTTTTGTTATAATAAGGTATCTTATATACTTTTATATATACCTATTTAGTAAAAAGCTGTTATTTTGAAATTAAAAATAGATTCTTCAATTTTATTTATTTGTATAAATAGATTTTTCGATGAGACTACGACAACTAAATAGTAAAGAGTGCTCACCCAAAGTTCCCAGGATAGCATATAGGGAAAGAGCGGCAGACGTGCCCCTTGCCGCTGCAATGCTGCCCTCCGTTAAAGATGACTTCGGAACAGCAGGGCGACGAACACCGGCCACTGTCGCACTCTGACCCGCAGCACGACCCGGACTCACTGCACCAACCCTCACGAGGTAAGGAGTACTGCCACTCAGGAGTCACTGCACAATCATACCTATGGTCCCAGTGCATAGCGTTCAAATCCGTACATCGCTCCACGTAAGCTCCCGCCAACTGCTCCATATACTGCTTGTACAAACGTTTCTGCCTCTGATTCTGAGAAACGTGCAGACGCAGAACGTTCAGAAAACACATCTTTAAAGTACCCAGGACACGGTCAAGCACACCCGAACGCTTCACCAGACGGTACGTCGGCATATGCCCGACTGACAACGGAAAGGAATCTAGAGAAAAGCACTTACACACATCACGATTCGTTAGCAAAGAATTTAGTAATTCAGTGAGCAAAAATGCCCGCTCTTACGTTAATTCCTTTATCAATTTGTCTGTCACGAAACGTTGTTTATCATTCAATTAACTTTCACGGTAAAAGTTAATGATGATTTTTGGTTTTGTTTACATTTTTGTTTACAAACTTTTTTGGTCTGTGGAAAGCGCGGGAGCGCGTATCGAGGCGACAGCCGTACTGCGCAGGCGCGGTCGCTATAATCGCTTCACGTCAAATTGACTCGCATTTCCCCGTGAGGTGAAAAAACGGAGCATTTACGGAGAAAATATGGCCGCTGAAAGACGATTGGGGTCAAGTGCCGTTGCCGCGCAAAGTTATATAATTATACCGGTTATATATTATAATTTCCACGTACCTATTCATGTTATTTAAAATGTTTAATTTTTAAAGTTGTTTTAATGGTCGTAAATAAAATATCTATTTCTTTTGTAATAATTAGCTAATTAGTGTATCAAATATTAAGGGCCCTATTACGATTTTTTCAATAATTAGGCAACTTTGGCGTTCTTATTATGAGAAACTGAAAGACTTAGACAAATTTGCCTTGCTGACTGATTTTTGCAATTTATTCTTATCTATTGATATAAAGCCGAAATTTCGCAGCAAGTTTTAAAAAAAATGCGCGACGGCACTTTTTCGAGCTCGTGGATTGAACTACTCTACAAAGTAAACAAAATGATAAATATATATAATAATATCTCTTGAATAGTCGTGTAGTTTATAGCGCCTCGGAATTTTGAAATATATTAAAATGTAGAAAAAAAATCCAAGGCAAAACCATAAAACTACTAAAAACTAAATTTCTCTTTACTATGTTAAATACGTAAAATTTATATCAGAATAATCGTTAGTTTATAAATAATTTAAATTTAATACTTTTTTGGAAAAATAATTGATTATACAACTTAAAAGAAACGTAATTACAACTCCCAAATTACTAGATAATGTTATGTGTCGGCCGCCTGAATTCAGTGTCGCGCCTGCGGTTGATGAAAGCAGACTTGTGTCCGGCCGAACGATAGTAAAAAGAGCTCTGACGGGCATACATCCTATATGGCCGTTAGCGCTCTTTGTACATTGGACGAGGGCGACGTGACGCGTGCGTCCAATATACCTAATATTTCAGATCGCGATTTAGTGATAGGGCTGTTAAAAAAGTTATAAACACTTTTGCTTAAGTACTTTATTTAACCTTAAACTTACAAATTATATAAAGCATATTAAACTTTGCGCCGAATACGGTATATTATTCGAATACGTTTACTATAATTACCCATTACTAAATAGTACTAAGCTTGAGCACAAACCAAAAGTCGCAATTGCTTAAAAATTAACGAAAGAAAACAAAAGAATAATATCCAATCAAATAATCAAAAACCAGTCATAAAAGAAAAAAAAAATTGGCTTTCTTATCCTCTTAAAAAGTCAAACTTGACTTTGAAGACGTGATACAAAACCAATGTTTAAGGCTCAGTTTAAGACGGAAATAATAACGCAATGGCTCCGACGTTAAAAAACAAATAACTAACTAATTTACTTAACTAATAAAAATAATAATAACGATTAGCCCCAGTATTATCACCCTACAACCGTAAGTTGATTGTCATACTTACCTGCTAAGATTAACCAATGTCATTTGTCAAGAGTTAATAATTTTGTTAATAAGTGGAGTGTGAACCTATGGCTTTTCATACAAACGGCGATAACGATTTCCACCCCTTATATGTTAACCGATTTTGACAAATTTTAAACAGATTGTCAGTCAGAACAAAATCTAGGTCTATACGTTTTGATGTTTTCACTATAATCAATAAATTCAGTTTTATTTTTGTTTCAGTATTCTCAGTATCTCAGTCACCATTTCAGCGATTATTTGACTTCGTTGATCTTTAATCAATATTTAAAAACGAATAGACCTAGATTTCGTTCTGACTGACCCCCGATCAAAAATTGGTCAAAATCGGTTAACATTTAAGTGGTGGAAATCGTTATCGCATTTTGTATGAAAAGGGTCATTTTTGCCGTTGGTTCACAGTCCTCTTAAGAATTGTGTCCATGCTTAGGGAAATAAAAAAAGATAAATGTAAAGTCATTAAAAGGTGGATTTCTTAATTACAGCATTTCAAGAACGTGTTAGACAGCCTAGGTGAGATAGATGTGATCTGGAACAACGGTTTTGCATTATGTTTTTAAATTCACCTTGGACTTTCCGTAAAATAAATTAAATATCTCTGTACAGACAACGATTTAACTAATTCAAAATATAATCAACTTAGGTCATTAAAAATGATATTATTTGACACTTCAAGTAAAAAATCCTTTTTTTACTTAGTTGATATGAAGCATTAGTCAACGCTTTTGATCCTAACGCGGCAAGAAGGTAACAATGGAAAACATTGCACAGCTTTTGATAAAACGCTAACAAAGAAGGGCTGCTCTCCAACATGGTTTCAATGACCGCCATTGGGTTCTTATGATTCCTCAGTGGTACCAAGACATTGAACACAAAAGTCCCATTGTACGTCTTCGAATAATTCGTGCAACTCACCCTCTTTCCAAACAAGTCGTTCAAATAATTCATCTGTTGCAAACAGTGTTGGAACTCTGTCAAACTGTGAAGGAGACTTCGGTCGAAAGTCTTTTCAATTTCACCCTCGTAGAAATAATCTATCATAGATTGGCATGCTGTCAGAGAATCTTTGTGAGTGCATATATTTTCCTCATCCCGTTCAGTATCATCGGAGTTGGCCGAAATTAGCTTACTTCGTTTTATCACGCCGACTTGTTCTGATACGGGCCCCAGCATCACGTAAGACAGGAGAATACTGTAGCCTGCTGTGATAAACCCTCTATCTTCTAATGAATAATACACAAGGGTCAGTATGAGAATCACGGAGTCCTCTGGCACATCCTCCAATAAAGACCAATTAAAAACAGTCTTCAGAGCGTCGTTTGCATCGCCAACGATTTTAAATATGTCCGAGGAGGATGATTGTAGCTGTACCAAATGGGTTTTGTCTGAGTGCCGATGAATAAAAGTAACACACTCCTGATAATTTAAGTACCTATTAGCGAACATTACAATGTCCATGGCAAGCTGCATGGCATCCTGCTTATTTTGGTCATAAATGACCCACGATCCGAAAAAAGTCCCGTCCTTTAAACTTATGTAGGGAGTCGCTATTCTTCCAGCGTTCACGCTGTTTTGAAAGCGACGTTTGTAATGGTTTGGAACTGTGTTCTGTTCAGATTTGAAATACTTTACGGCAAAGTTATCTCTAGTATAGTAAATTAATTTTCTGAAGTCGTTTCTAGACTCGGAAAATATTTTTTGCTCAGTCTCCGTAGTTAATTTTTCAGTTAAATCATCGACTATTGCCTTTAGTTTATTCCGCCTAAACCAGGACAGCAGATATCCAACAATGTTAACGTCTGGTCGCGTTGGGCCAAGTATTTCGGTAATTTTGTCGAAAAGCGGGCCGTTTTCATCTAATATAGTCATAAACACCGGTATTACAGGATCAATGACACTGAAATATTTACTGTATGCCTTAGGAGTGTGTATTTTGCAGAAGATATGTCTCTTGTTCTTGACGTAAGATAGCGTGTCTGGTGTTATACATGACATTCCAACGAGACAGTTCTCGATGTTGTTTGTTAAAACTGGACAGTCGTATTCTTTGGATACATCCAGAAGAGTTTCTCGAACGTCATACTCGCAAACGTAATACCTAATTCCTAGCTCTTCAAGCACCTCCTTTTGCACGTCTTTCGTGAACACTGGCTCATAATACTTTCCATCGTCAGGAGTAATAGCAATCTTCTCATCAATAAGCTTTTGGTATATTCCTTTTTTTATTTCTATATCTCCTTTGATGCCTCCGTTGAAAATTACATAGCATGTCACATTACTTTTAATGAAGTATTTCAGTGATTTCCTCAAGAAATAGGCGTACCTGTCGGATTCGCCTCCTAAAATGAACTTGCATCCGCTTTCTTTGTAAGATCTGCGGAAGTAACTGTCGCCATCTATGACGAGTGGACAGTCTTTCAGGATATGTTCCGCCGGCACACCCTTGAATCGCCTCATGAAACATCTCAGAGTGGAGTATTTCGGCATCCTGGTTTCTGAAATGGAATTATTGACAAAAGTTAGTACAAATATATGGATTACCTATATCATACGCTCTAAGTATTTGGATTTCGGTTGTGTGTCAATCAGATTTGTGGAGTTATTTACAGTGTAACATGGTTACAGTTATAAGGTCGTATTTACATAATATTTTAGGCATTTCATTATACGAGGCTGTACGTATGATAGATTGTCCATGCTCTAATAAGGCCAACAAATATAAAGACATTGAATTTATTAAACACGGGCTTTGTTGCCGTTTGATTGAGATGATTTGAGATATCAATATAAAATAAATGCTGTTATCCAAGTTAAAACACCCTTAACTTTTTGAACGCCACGGCTAACAGCGAAAAAGCGTGCCACGAGCGCTCGACGACGGCTGTAGCCCGCGCAAATGTATAGAAAACTGCATATCGGAGCGTCAGGGGCACGGTAAAGTGTTGTTGGCTACAGCCGACTGGGGCGTTCAAGAGGTTAACTATCCCCAAAAGTTTCTTTTAATTCCATTCAGCCGTTTGGGAGCCTATTTGGAACAAACATTCAGACAGACAGACAGAAATAAATTCTAAAGCCTATAATTTAGAATTTAGGCGTAGGCATCATGTACCTAAATGGCATTTCCCACTTAGATATTTGTATTAATTTTGGAATCACTGATAGAACTTTTCATTTTCACAGATAGACACATCAATTAATATTTATTTGAATACATGTACCTTTACCTAGATATATTTGAGTTCTACCTACCTATCCGAAATAAGGGACTAAATAAAATCTCATTTCACAGCAGTAGTTCAGATTTTTAAAAATAAAATTACAATAACCAAAATAACCAAAATATTGATCTAATACTTAAATGAAATCAGACTTCCTCGCTAACAAAGTAAAAGCGGTGCCTTTCACATAGTTTAGCTTACACGTAATTCTAGGTGCCCATTAATTTTGAACGTTCAACACGACAAATTATTGTAAATACCTTATTGTAAACAATGCAGTTCCCTAGGCGCTACCACCCTATCAAAAATTTATCAACATCGGGTAACATTTAAGGGGTGGAAAACGTTATCGTCTTGTATGAAAAGCCGTAGGTTCACACTCCTCTTAAGCAGTGAAATACATACAAAAAACGAGGTATTACTGTTCTCAAGTAATAAAAGCTTTCCGCTATGCATAAAAACATTTAAAAAAATTACCTAACCCATTAGATTACAAGCTTGTGTGTAAGTCAATTGACTACACATTAGGGCCAATTCGAAAGTGATTTCGCTAAATTTAGAAGTCGCTAAATTTGAAATAAGAAGCGTTCGACTCGATTTTGAACCTTGGAGCTATACAAAATCGAGTTTGACGTTTCTTATTTTAAATTTAGGCAATCTTAAATTTAGCGGACACCGTTTCCAATTGGACCCATTAACACTCGCTGCCCGCCTGTCAATTTACCTGTAAATTGTACTATCAGCGAAGGAGAAGCCTGTCCACCTTAAGGGTGCATTTTGTATGCACCACAGACTGACCAAACCCCGCCCCTGGTATACGTTGACCAATAACATTTTGGGATTGCTGCCTTTTATTGTTTTAGAAATGCTCCAACAGGATTCTGGACAGAATAAAAGAAATATTTTTTGTACTAAATAATTATACAATTCCACTTGATATTATGGTAAGTGGACATGGCGATGCCATCTCTGAGGACTAAGATAAGTGTAGGTCGGTAATGTAAAATAAGATAAAATGATTCTATCCAATAATACATGTTTTATCACTCACGACTAATTTTAATAAGGCTATTTCACTAATTCATGGGAATTAAATGATTAAAATATAAATGTTATTAACATTTAGATATTTAAAAAAAGCCATCTCTCATTTTGAAAGTTAGTTTTTTGTTGAGTTTTTGTTTCATTGAACAAAAAAAAAACACTAAACGTTAAGTGTTAACGGGATGGGTCAGGTCAGGGCGCATTCTGCCCTGCTAAGCCGAAAAGCGGTATCTCAATCAGAGTAAGTTTTGAGTAATCGACTTTATGACAATTTACAAAAGGTCGATTTTCTCAAACATTCTCTGATTGAGATACCGCTTTTCGGCTTAGCAGGGCAGCATTGTCCATACAAAAAGAGCCGGCAGTCCAACATCATATTTGTTGAACATTCTCGTTGTTTATAAATTTTTACATATCATTATTAATGCTATGCTTATTATGTGTTTCATACAAAATAACTAGATAATTGTGAATATAAAGATTCTACAAAACAAAGCAATAAAAAAACAGAAATCTTCAATAGATTTAATTTATGAGTCCTGAATCTGTATCTATGAATATATTTACACGTTACGAATATTCTAAGCTTTCTTCCATTGCTAGGACATCGGACACTGCCAGTTATTGTTCTCGTGTTAAGATTTATGAAGCTTACGGTATAAACAATAGTTTGTAAAACTCTTTGGCGGCTTAAATCATAGTTAAACAAATATCAAGTCATGGCACTGTTTAACTTTGTAGCGGATATAGGTATTATTTTTAAGTCCCGAATCGATGTCCACATTTACTTTATTTTATTGTATTGAAATGACCTTGTTCACGTTGTTAACCAGAAGTTTCATTCTCTTAGTGTCGTGCAGCAGTAGCTCTTCTTTCGGTGATTTCAGTTCACCACATCAACGGTGTAACTCTCTAAAGTGCACTGTTGCCCCAGTGCCAAGCGAAACTTTGAATTTAGTCTGTAAGTGAAAATCCATAAGATTCAAATTCTATGTGGCTGTTATCGCTAACGCAGCGCTTTGCGTTTAAGGGAGGTCGCCCACGGCAACTTCTTGCAGCGATGCATTCGCGCGTTTAATATCGCCGCCACTTTTACTCTTTAACGAAATAAAAGACAATAATAGACAAAAATACAATATAATTTACATATACTTAATAACTAAACACATAACATTAATAACTAAAAAATTAATACTTAGTCATCGCACCCTCAGCACTAATGACGGCGTCGCACCTTCTCCGCATCGAGGCTACCAGAGTCTCGCAAAGATTCGAGCCCCGGACCGAATCCCACACCTGGTCAACATGCTTAATGAGAGCCGGCTTGGTCCTTTCGGATCTAGGATCCCACCGCTGGACCATTATGCCCCATAAATTTTCGATGGGATTGCGGTCCGGAGAGCGCGAAGGCCACGGCACTGTCCTTATATCAGGCTGCTGCCGGATCCATTGTTGCACAACGTGGCTCGTGTGTATCGGACAGTTGTCCTGAATAAAAAATAATTCAGGGACAACTTCCTCCGGATACACAAGCCTAGCAGTTGGCAAAATTGAATCCCGCAACATCTCCATATAAGTAGGACCGTTGCACCTCCCAGCCAAGTCAAGGAACTTGCTGAGCTTGTCCTTCTCGGCCCACATGATGTTCTCCTCATTATTATACTTACTCGTATTTTATTTATATATTTATATCAGATAACAACTGATCCATAAAATGTGTTAGTAAGCTTATTAACTATTTATATTAGTATGTGATGAAAAATAATAATCAATAAATTCACTTCAATTCTATTCAATTCATTATCAATTTAAAAAATACTTAATAAGGAATAAGTAAACACAATTAATGCTGCAATGCAATTGTTCTTCTTCAACTTTTTATTTTAATTAATATTTAGGTAATTTTAAAATATATATTTATATATATATATATGATTGATACATATTTATAATATTCATTTATTTTGTTTTGGCTGTTTGTAATTTTTGTCTATCCACTCAATGTCTTATCTCGTCAACTCCAAGGTTAGCTGGAAGAGATCCCATTAGGGATAAGCTCGCCTTTGTACACTGTTTATGTCATAATGCAGAATTTTATTGTTTTCGTTTATGTGCAATAAAGAATTTACATACATACATACATACAATATTTTTACTGAAAATATTAATAATAATTGAGAATATTTGAAACTGTTGATGCGTCGTGGTAACTTTCATTGTTGAACTAGCCGATATACATCTACATAGAAACCTACTACTTAATTATGATATTTATAATGAATAAAACGTTGAATATCGACTACTATTATATATATCTCTTATTGCGGTGGATTAACAAGACCAATAAAGTTATTGAAGTAGCATGATAATACTGAAATTGTAACGGATTTAATATTTCATAATAAAATATATTTAATAACGCGAGTCCAACGGATAGCCCGAAGCACAAAGGGAATTTACTGACAATATTCAAAGAATTTTGTACCTTGTCAAATTTCAAAATTATTCGTAGGTATTAATTTCAGTACAATATATGCTACAATTGAAATAAAACTATTTAATTGGATCTTAAGTATTTAATCATCAAACTTAAGAGTAATAGAGCCAATAATTACTTATTTGCAGCCGTAATCGTAATAAAGAAAAAGAAACACAAATCAAAGTAAAGTAACAAAAAATAAATCTGACTTATTAGACAAAAACTTATCTATCATGAAAGCAATACAGAATACCGAAATTTAGTTTAGCTTAGTACCTATAATATATTCTGACAGTGGGGCCAATGCGAAAGTTTTTTCCCTAATTTAAAAGTCTCTAAATTTGAAATTAGAAATGTCAGCACAGAGTTGTCAAAATCGAGTTTGACGTTTCTTATTTTAAGTTTAGGGAATTTTAAATTAAGGCGACACTGTTTCGAATTGGACCCATTGGTGCTAATTCGAAAGTATGTTCGCTAAATTTAAAAGTCACTAAACTTAAGGATGTATGCCCAATATATCTATTTGTATATTTTTCACTGAAATTGAATAGTCTGGTAGTATTAGTCGTTTCGCATAAGTGAATTAAAAAATAAAACCACTTTACCGTTCATTTAACGGAGATAAATGACATTTAAGATTCCATATGTTATGTGCTGTGCCCCTGTTATTTGTACCGGAAGTTGATTAAATTACAAGAAAAAGCGAATAATGTTTCTGTCCCATAGTACTTTTATAATCAAAAAATGTATTTTCTATAACTCTGTACTCTCCTCGATTTTTTGATTTAAAAAAATGTTGCTACCGCTGTTCCCACGGAAATATTCTTGATTGAATTTCCATGTGTCCGGACCGTTTCAAAAACTGCATATTGATTGGTTATGACTCGAGTAGTCAAATCAGGTTCTGATTTTATTCCACATAATAATAATTATTAATAATCACACAATTTGTACATTTTAAATCATTATTCGTACAAAATTACTCATTGCCGTTATTTGGTGCAAATGAAACAGAACTTGAAAAATAAAATACATGTACAACGGATTTGACGTGGCATACATCCTTAAAATAAGAAACGTCAAACTTGATTTTGACAGCGCTATGCTATACAAAATTGAGGTTGACGTTTCTTATTTTAAGTTTAGAAAATTTAAAATTATTAAGAGAACACCATTTCGAATTGGACCCAGTGACAAACGTACTAAACATAAGTTGTTATAAAACTAATTCTCCAAAGTATTTTTGGTTTCCTTTTCAACCGCAGAGAGACAGTTATCAAAAACTTCTTTGACATGCTCGTAGAACTGTAATACAGAGGGAGCGTTTTTGAGATGCATTTCAATGAATGCCATTGGGTTCTTATTCTCCCTCAGGCGACGCAGAACGTTGAAGACAAAAGTCCCATTGTACGTCTTGTAATAATTCGTGCATTTGATGCTCTCTCCACACAACTTGTTTAAATAATTCATTTGCTGCAAACAGTGTTGGAACTCGGCCAAGCCATGAAGAACGCTTCGGTCGAAAGTCTTTTTAATCTTGGCTTCGTAGAAATAGTCTATTACAGCATGAGATGCCTTCAGACAATCTTCGTAAGTGCATACATGATCGCCGTTTGCTTCATTCTTGTTCAAGCTGCAACTCAGGTCACTACGTTTTATCAAGCCGACTTTATGAGACACTGGCCCAAGCATTGTATAGGACAGCATGATGCTGTATGCGGCCGAAACAAAGTCGTCATTCGCCTTAGATATATAGTACACCAGGGTGATTATAAGCACCCAACAGTCCTCTGGCACACCTTTTAACAACGACCAATCGAAACGCTGCAGAACTTTGTCCAAGAAATTTCGAAACAGATCGGGCGCGTTTTTCTTCTTTTTGTTCTCAAATATTCCATGCAACGATACATTCGACTGGAAATCGTTTGCTACTTTAACGTCATAACTTTTATCAAAGTTCCGCCCTATAAAAGTAATGCCGCTCTGTTTTGAGTCAGTTAGGATGTTGTATGCGTAAATAACGATATCCATAGCGGGCAGCATAGCATCGTCTCTGTTTTTGTCGCAAATGACCCATGATCCCAAAAACGTTCTATTATTTTTTAAATTGATGTAAGGAGTCGCTATTCTCCCGGTCATCACTCCTTTTGCGAACCAACCCTTGTCGTAGCTCAGCAGAGCAGTTGGCTCAGTAGATTCAGTTTTAAAATATTGTATGCCTAAACTATCTTTCACGTAGAATATCAGTTTTCTAAAATTGCTAACTGATTTATTGAACGATTGCCGTTCTTCGTCTGTAACCAATGTCTGGCTACAGATGTTCATGGCTTCCTCGCGTCGCTTTTTTGTGACCCATTGCAGCACAGGCTCTACAGGATTATTTGGTTTCAAACCGATGATTCCAGGAATTCTCGCAAAGAGCGGGCCGTGTTCATCAAGTATAGTGAAGAACAGAGGTTTCTTATTTTCAAATAGCGTAAAATGGCTTTGAAAGTCTTCAGGAGATTGTATTTTGCATGTAACGTGTTTACCCTTTTTGTCGAAGGCAACTGAATTTGGAGTTATACAGGATACGCCAAGAAGGCAGTACTCAATGTTGTTGGTGAGGACTGGGCAGTTGTACTCTTTAGAAACGTCGAAGACAGTTTGAAGTGCGTCGTACTCGCATACAAAGTACCTAATTCCTAGCTCTTCAAGAATCTGCTTTTGCACATCTTTGACAAACACTGGCTCATAATACTTGTCATCGCCAGGCACCATACAAATTTTCTCGTCTATCAGTTTCTGGTGTATTTCTTTCCTCTTTTGAACACCAGCATTCATGCCTCCTTTGAATATTACATAGCATGTTATGTTGCTTTCAATGAAGACAGCCAGTGATTTCCTCACGCGATCAGCATACCTGTCAAATTCTCCTCCTAAAATGAATTGGCATCCGCTTTCCTTATAAGAGCCCCGAAAGAAGCTGTCTCCTTCTATCACAAGTGAACAATCCTTTAAAATATGGTCCTTTCGAACGTTCTTCTTTTTCAGAAAGTTTCTTAGAATGTCGTGCTTCATTTTGGTTGTCAACCTGGAATAACATTTAAGATGTATTTGTTTTTAGAAATCAATTGAATTCTGAACTTAGACAGCATTAGTAAGGCAGTAAAAATAGATTTTCTGCATTATTTCTTATTGGCATTCGTATATTTTTAACCGACTTCAAAAAAGGAGGAGGTTGTCTTATTCGTGTATTGTTTTAATTGGGTCCAATTCGAAACGGTGTCCGCTAAATTTAAGATTGCCTAAACTTAAAATAAGAAACGTCAATCTCGATTTTGTATAGCTCCAAGGTTCAAAATGGAGTCTCACGTTTCTTATTTCAAATTTAGCGACTTCTAAATTTAGCGAAAACACGTTCGAATTGGCCCCAATGTATACTTAACTAAAAGAAATATGTATGGTACTGCATTGTAAAGCTTGATCATCGAATGTACGAAAAGGATGTAGCAAGGGGGCGGGCCAGGTGGGCTTAGCCAAGCCTGAACTGTTCTGTTCTGGCCCACCCCAGATTTTAAACAGATCCCGAACACTTAGTACTTCTACTATTATAGAGGATTCTTTTGTCTGCCCTCCTCCAGAAAAAATCATAGCTACGCCCTTGTGTAAGAAACACTAAAAAAGAAATAAAACCCATTGGAAAAAATGTTATGTCCGGTATTTAATCGAATGTTCGGGACCTTAAAAATCACTTAATGATTTACACGTATTATATGAGAGATACCTGCTAAAAAAATTGCTTTATTTTATACCCCATCCGTATGCGAGAGCCACCTAGGTATAATTGTATAAAATTTCAGCTTTCCTACTTTGACTACAGAACACAGTACCCTAGAAACTGCGAGTTGCACTGCATTAAAGTCTGTTCGCTGAGATTTGATAAATATTATGATATCGTCTCGAAATAGCGACTGTCGCTTACCTATCGCAAACGGTATGACGGGCGTCGCTTATCGCCGAGCGCAGTGAGTTTACGAGGCACCCAGTTGTTGTCATGCGCGGGCGAGCACGCGCACGCGGCGGCCATATTGCCATTCCGTTCTGGAATACGCTTCGAGTCTGTCGTTTGGGTGTTCGTGTGTTGTTTTGTTTTAGACGAAGCAATTGAACGTTTCATAATAAACGTACCGACTCTGATTCTCCCTCCGACTCTGAAACTTAAGGCTCGGGCAAACTAAATGCGTTTAGTTTGCCCGGGCCTTAAATCATGGTCGTCGTCCAATGATATGCCAGCAATAGGACATAAATACAGACTATTCAATAATAATATTCTATGAAAAAAATATAGTTTTCCGTTTAATTTTTTATTAACATCGATAAAAATAATCAGCGGGTCGCTATTTGTAACGAGTCAAGAAGCTCTAATTTTTTATTTATTTTTATCAACTCTCGGTGAACTACTGCCGCTTTGGGAAAAGCGGCAATATTCCCAGTATAACGTTACCAGTAACATTCCCAATGATAGGAAATGTAGGGAAATATATTTTAAAATTGTGAGTAAATGTTTTCTGTGTGTTTATTATGTGGTCAACATTGGCACCATTTATAATTTTAATAAATATAGAACGCGCCTTAGTAAGTATATGCCCAATGTTTCCAGGATTTTTCCCAATATTACCAAGTATTTTCACAATGTTACTGTAAACATGCCCATCGTATACCTAATGGAGAACATGCATGAAAATCAAAATGAGGTGATGAAATGATATACCTATTATGAAACTAAATATAAACAAAAGCATATTACAGAAAAAAGCAGATCATTTTGACTTTTGATTTTTATTTCATTAAGGCTCAAAATTAGTGAAAAATATATATTGTTTTTTAGTTCTCATTTTAGGTTTTTGGACATCCTCATCAAATTTATGTCATGTTTTATTCTACGATGTTGGTCTAAAAACAGTATTTTCGGGAATAATTGCAGATATCGTTAAAACGCCATACATTCTGTACAGTTTAACGACAGCTGTGACGACATAGCTGTCGTCCATTTTGTATGTACTGTTTTTGCGAGTGGTAGGTATGAACAATGACTTTTCAAAGCTTCATAACTCATAAAATAAACAACATAATAATGTTTTGCGTACACAGATCGGTTTCTATTACTAAGCACTTTCCAATACGAGATGAAAAAAAATTATGCATCTTCCCTGTTATAATCAATACCTACTATACTTCTCGGTACAAATCGTGTTATTTCCGTTCCACATTAAAAAAAATGAAAATCAGTATAAGTAATTATAAAAAAAGGTTAGTCACATTGTTTGAGTAATTTTGGCTTCAAACTTTTTTTCTTCGATTTTTGTGTGATAATCTTAATGCGGTTCACAGAATACATCTACTTACCAAGTTTCAACAGCATAGTTCTTATAGTTTCGGAAAAAAGTGGCTGGGACATACGGACGGACAGACGGACAGACAGACAGACAGACATGACAAATCCATAAGGGTTCCGTTTGGCTACGGAACCCTAAAAATGACGGGTGTACATGTGGTAAGTAAGTATCTATTTATTGTTGATGCTTAAAATTAGACAACAATTTGATGTACATTCGATTTCACCTTTTTATTTTGCCCCCTTGCGAACGATTCGCTTGCTTCCTTAGGGTTGAAGGATTGTATTCAATAGATATAACCAACCCAAGGACAGCAACTATTGCCGGCTTTGACATCAGTGACCGTTTGATCAAATGGATCTTTACAAAACCCTGCCTCAGGAGATTCTTAAATAATAATAAACAATAGATGTCTACCTCATATCATAACCGTGACTACTAATATTTATTTCCAGGTACAAACAGTAGTGTCCAAGGTAAAACCCTTTATCATAAAATAACTTACCTAACATGAATAAATTCCCAACGCCGAGGTCGCAAAATTTCGCCCCCTGATACAAAAAGATCTAATAAGTACTTTCTTTGCCAATCCATCAAGATAGCAAGTTATCATTATCGATATCAGATCAAATTTCAAATCAAATTATTGTTTTTAAGGGGCTCGTAAGCGGGCGAGTTATTTGGCAATTTATTGCTATTCCCAAAAGGATTACCCACACAATACATAACTACTGGAAGCAAAATGTTTGCCATTGCCAAACAAATACTACTGACATGCAACTTTATTTAGAAAGCACTGTTTTATTACCTACTTTGCTTTTTAGTTGTTTTTAATACACTTCACTTAGGTACCTTTTCTTTTCAATCAAAGTCACGTTTACCAGTTAAGAGAATTAAATCAAAACTAAACAGATTTACAAATCATTTTGTTATTTACACACCAAACACCACACACAATACTTAAGCGTTCCAGTTCCCCAAATGAATGACTGAATATTTTCTGAGTATACCTACCATTCAACTGTTTATATACTTATATAGAACAACTTTATCCTACACACATTATTTGGTCAGTGGCCAAACATGAAACTAAACAAATTCACAGTACTTTCAAGTTCTTGCATAGACACTAGCGACAATACGCTCGCAAATAATAACGTAGTTACACAGTTGAAACAGATTTCGGGAATTCCTACGATGGGAAATTTAACGTTGCCAAATAAATTTAAAATTACGTCGTACATTTTAATTATTTTAATCGTTTTATCGCCTTTAATGGAAAATATTTCTCTACTTTTCAGAAATGTATTATTTAATTCGGTAATTATGATATTATTATAACGTTATGTGAATATTTTGCGCCTCCTCGAACGGCGCCTCCTAGTTTGACATTTTAAAATCTGACGTCTGACATTGACATTGTTTTGTTTGTTGACTGTTTTGATTTTGATTGCTGATAAATTCATAGAACTATTATCAATCAGATAATGTAACATGTTGAAACGTTATGATATTTATGTGCGTTTCGTGCTGTAAATCACCTTTTAGTTGTAAATGGAACAAGAACCGCGTGATGGGCTCGGCACTGTGGAGAAATTTGATATCAAATTGAAAACAAAACCAAAGGATGGAGTTATATTGCAGCTTCATCACACGATCCGGAGCTCTAACGGGGAGACCCGTCGTATTAGGTTCTCAGCGGGCATCTTTGACGACTCACACGAGAAACTAGCGTGTGCAGACAACATAGGAAACATTTTCATATTAGATTTTTCGGCTCTCAAATTTTGGAAGTTCTCCAGCGTTGGACCCTGCACGGCGCTCCACTTCGTCCCTAACAAACAGGATACGCTAGTAGTTGCTAATTCTAAGAAATTCAACATTCACTTTCTTGATGTAGAGACTGGACAAATATCTATGACATTATCAGGACACACTGCCCCGATAAAACACATCTCTTTCTCAAATAACAAGTTGAACAACCTACTTACAGCGAGCCATGTAGAAGCTATACTTTGGGAGCTCACCAACTATACCAAATATTTCACCCTAAACACTTACTTGGGTGCTCAAATTCAGCAAATAGTGTTTACGCCTGCTGGTGACTACTTAGTTGCCTGCTTCCAAAATGATACAGTTCAAATATGGAAACATGAGAGTATGAAGTCGGTGAAGCAGATCATACCGAGTGAATTAAAACATATGCGAAACATTGCATTTACAATGAATGGCAGAGCAATGGCTATGGCGGGTCTATCTCCTACGCTTATCCTATTCAGCATGGATACATGGAAGGCCTTAAAGTCTATAGATCTAACCAAGTATGGTATAACAGGGGCCCAGCAAATCGCATTCATTCCACAAGTCTTTGACGGAGGAGCGAATAAGATACTAGCTATATTGGGAAGTGATTGCACACTACGTTTACTGAACCTAGAGTCCCTCACAGTGATGCACACAATTTGCCCGGAATCCTCTAGCATTCGCAAATTCATTGTTAGCCCTACAGGTAAATATTTCCTATGTATTTTAAAATTAGGAGAAGTTAATATTTACAATTCTGCCTATGTAATGGATATGGAAATTGTGCACAAGCAACCAACTGTGGAACTTCCGTCTAAGTCTTCATACAAAAATTTAACCAATCAATCCAATTCAAAAGACGAAATTGATCAAAAGATGCGTATATGTATGGACAGTGCTAGACTCAGAAGGATACTGATGCAATATGGAGAATACCCTGACAAATTCAGATCAGTTATATGGACGTCACTACTTGACACACCAAAGAATAAGGTTGCGTATTGTGCTCTCATAGATAAAGGTATTCATCCAATTTACTCAGACATTGAAAAGCAATTCACAATCCACAGCTCTTTGACTCTGAAAAATTTGAAACGGCTACTGTCCTGTCTCGCTCACTGGTGTCCTCTCTTCGGAGTTGTGAAGTTCCTACCAAGCTTTGTGTTCCCCTTTGTGAAAGTCCTTCAGAAAGATCCCCTGCTCTTGTTTGAATGTGTGGCATCAGTATTATTGAACCATTGTCAATTGTGGTTTGAATATGCTCCGTTTCCCCCAATTAGTATCTTGGCTATGATTGAAAATATCCTGGGTGAGCATGATCAGCAACTTCTACATCATTACTGTGAAGTTGGTGTCACAAGTCAGACATATGCCCTGAAGATATTGGAAACTGCCTTCAGTGAAGTATTGACCTGCTCTGAATGGCTTATCCTGTGGGACCACATCCTCAGCAATGAGTCTGCGTTCATTCTAATGGCTGTAGTAGCATACAACTTAGTACAGAGAAATGCTATAAAGAAACTTAAAAGTCAAGAACAAATTGAGAATTTCTTCCACATGCAAAACCCAATAGATAAGAAAACATTTCTTAAGAAAGCTTACATGCTGTTGAATGATACACCTGATGATATCCATCCCAGGCAATTCTTTAATAGCTTTGAGGCTCTAGACAAGGGCGATTGCTACCAGCAATTCAGTGGGTATCCAAAAGCAACCATCTGCTTAAAATTAGCAAAGAAAGAAAGAAACATAGCCAAAGCCCAAAACAGCACTTTAAGGGAACTAACTACTAAAACTCAAGAAAAAGAAATACAGAACAGGTTACACAGTGACGAAGAAAGTGATGGAAGTGTTGTACCTGAAAAAGCCAAACTAAAAACGAAAAAACACCATCATCATTCCAGGGGAGAACATTCCAAGAAAAATGTCAGAGAAGAACTTGTCGAAAGTATAATGTATCCCACTCAATATCATCAAATTCATCACCAAGAAAATGAAAACAAAGATCAACCGAAAACTCACAAAAAAGATAAAAGTAAGCATCCATCTAGATGTAAAATTAAGAAGAATGTCAAAAACAGTAAACACTTAGAGAAGGAAATTGCAATGTTATTCAGAAACGATTCCAATTCTGAATCTGATGCATAGTCTAGAAATTAGAGGCAATTTCAGCTGGTTAAGGAGTAATAAAAGGATTGTTAGTAGTTCATAAAGTTGATATATTTTAGTAACCGTGGAATCCAACTTTTATTATATAAATAAACTTTAAAAGTATAAAACATATTTAAAAGTCTAGTCCTTTTTTGGCGTGGGTTTTGGTATAGTAGACTTGATGTGGCTGAAGCGTTTCTTAGAAGCGCTCAAATTTGGACTTGACTCAGATTTGAATTTTGGTGTCACTGGCCTGGGTTTGAAGATACCTGAAAAATTATAAACTTAGTTGTGTAACTGGTTAGGTACTCTAGGTTATTTTTGGCATTAATCCCCATTGGGCCCCATTGGGAACTAAAAGGGGCTCCCCTTTACCACAGAAACTTAACATAAATGATATAAATACAATTGTTTAAATTGTACACTAGGTAGACATATATTGAACAGCGGCGTAGCCACTAAAGGGCTGGTTAGACGGTGCCATGCACTGGGCCCAAAACTCAGGGGGCCCTCGGACCCTGACCAGCAAACCTCGTATTGAACTAGCTAAACATTCTCCCTCCTTAAACAGTTTAATTAGGAACCCAGTTTTTTTTGCAACCCAACAACCAGACCCGCTGACAAACACAGGAATTTCTATTTCTGCGGCCCTAGCAACATTGACACGGGGATAAGCTATCCCCATCTTATCCCTTAGTGTCTCTCTCCCAAACTAGTATCGAAGAAAGAGATGAACTGAGAGATAAGGGGGGGTGACTTACGATCGTGTCAACCTTGCTAGGGGCGCTCTGGCGTGAAATGTGGTCACACACCACGCCACTGTATGTAGAAGCTCGGAATGGTTACCAATGTTAGCTGGATTTAGGGAGGCTGTTTATAAGCATAGATTTTAATCGTCTATTGGCCGATTTCACAAACGCCTCTCAAGCATTTGCTTAGAAATTAAATAGTTAAATGTCCCTCAACTAGTTGTCAACCTATACCTACATAAACGTCACTCAAACGTCACTTTAATTGGAGATCAATATGAGTGGCCTTTGTGAATTTGGCCATATACGTTGGCTAGGGCAATAGCTAGGGGGAGGCATCGTGGAGAAATGCCCTACCATAAAATACCCTCTGCCCTAGCATTTTATCTAGCTTAATGGTATTTTTAAGGTATGGCATTAAACCTTAACAAATACCATTAACTAAGATAATCTCATCTCATCCTAGCGCTTTTTCCCGTCTACGCTTACGCTATGGGGTACACTTTGACCATGATCCCGGATTCGGCAGGTCGGGTTATTACAGTGGAACGACTGCCGTCTGACCTCCGTAACCCTTGTGACAGGGGAACCTGATCAAATGAATCATGGTTACACATTTAGTTACCCAAATGTGCAGGTTTCCTCACGATGTTTTCCCGCACCGTAAGAGCATCGGTTACCGCAATTGGTAGGCAGATAATGTACATAAGTTAGAAAAACTCATTGGCACATGGCAACCGCTTGGATTTGAACCCGGACCTCACGATCACGACTCAACATCCTTAGCCATTAGGCCACCGACGCTCTTCATTAACTATGATAATATGCTAAGAAAATTGTTTGTTCATAGTTTGTTCATACTAGTACACAAGGTAGTATCATACTACCTTCTAACCGATGCCATATCTTAAACCACCGCTGCCTTACCTTACATTCAAATCTAGCTACGGGTTTGCGGCCCTAACATGCATGACACAAAGATAAGATAGACCGTCTTATCTCTAAATGCGTCTCTATCACACTAGTGCCGACGAAAGAGATAGTCATAGAGATAAACGGGTTTAATTTATCTTTGTGGCACGCATGTTAGGGCCGCACTGGGCTTACAATAGACATACTCGTATTCATCATGTCCCTAAAATAGCACAAAAGAATCTTACTATTCAACTTGCTGATTTTGTTTTCCTGCGGTTTCAATTTATCAGTTTTGCCAGGTAGACTGTCTCTCTTGGACTTGAAGAAATTCGGTGAGATACGACGTAGTTTGGAAGCCACGCCACCATCTTTATTCGGCGTTTGCTTCCTCGGCACGAGGTTTGAAGTGGATGCGCTGTCCATACGTTTGAGCTTGTTCTTTTTCATATCTTCGTATAACGTGCCTAAGCCAGAAGAAAGGTTCGGGCTTGATGCAAACTGAGCTTTCGCTGGTTCGGTACCCTGAAAAAGCAGTTAGGTAGGTAGTTAAAAAATACATAATAAACGCATTCTCGGCAACTCAGGGCAGTGGACGCGACTGCACTGCACGTCCGCGAGTAATTTGGCGCTCAGTGTATCCCTTACATATTTGACTAGTTTGACAGAGACGCACTGAACGACAAGGGGGAATATCGTGCTAGCCCCCCTGTGCAAGCCTCACCTAGTAAATTGACACGGCACCAGTGGTCCTAGCAAGTTGACACGAGGATAAAGTTATCCCCATGTTATCTCTCAGTGCACCTGTTTCTTCGATTTAAACAAAAAATAAGATGGGGATAATTTATTTAGCCTCGTGTCATCCTTGGTAGGGCCGCTGGAGAAGTCTCGGACAGTGAATGCGTTCATTTTATGCTGAAAAGAATCAACTGATAAACTGATTGGCAACTTAATTCGAAGTTATAAAGTAGTGGAAACTGAAGCAAAGTTTCTTCAGTCCGCTTACCGCTTAGATTACTGATATATTAAGAAAGCCAGAAAAGCGTAACGGTAGGTTTTATTGTTGTAACAATTTCTAACGCAAAACAAATTAAACGCTATAAATGAATTCCTCTTTATAGGGCTAAAAGTGCAGCCTTACACGAGGATAAGTTAACACCGTCCAATCTCTAGTGCGTCTCTCTCACACTAGTGCCGACGAAAGAGATAGTCAGATAGATGATAAGACGTGGTTAAGTTATCACCGTGTCAACCAGCCGCTGAGTTCTAGCAATATCGAGATGCGAGACACGAAGGTAGGCGTATTACAATTTATCAAATAATCTTCTCAGTACTAATAAAATAATCAAAGAAAACCTTCAAAACGGATATTTTGGAGACGTCCAAAGCCAGCAAGGACATGGAAGAGTCATCCTTGCCTTCATCGGGGAACTGCTTGATTATCGAAGACAATTTGTGTCGGAGCTCCTCTGCTGCTTTTTCTGCTGCTATCAAGTGTTCTAATACTATGTTCTTTGGCTGTATGGGACTAGAAAGTTTTTTTATGAGAAATTTCACCGCCCGGCTTGGCTGACTGTGCCCTAGATTTGCGAGGGAAATGAGCGGTAAGCAGACTAGGTACATTCTACCACTAAGCGTGCCGAAGCTGGAAAAAATAACTTTATTGGTGAATGTTACCTAGCTAACCGCTCATCTACCCTATGAACTAATTGCATAAGTAAATATTCAGCTATCCTTTAGGCTTGCATATTGAATGAATGGGTTGTGTTGAAGTTTAATATCGTGTGATGTCCATACGTGCCTGCGTTTATTAGTAAAAATATGCTTCATTTACATGCAGCCGAAGTGAGCAGGGAAGTGGGCAGTGCGAGTATGTAAATAGTTCACTTCTGCTCCTGCCAACGCGAGTAGCGACTACTCGCGTTGCCCATGCAGCCTAAATTGAGCAGGGAAGTGGGCAGCGCGAGTATGTAAATGGGTCCTTTTCCTGCTCCTGCCGCTGCTACTCGCGTTGCGACGCGCAGTGAGTCAGGAAGCAGCATGTAAACATCCACTGCCTTCGAAAACAGTATGCGGGAATTATTTCTGGCAGCGCGAGCAGCAGTGGCAGTGGCTGCATGTAAGAGTCGTTCTAAAAAAAGTGGCACAGACAGGTTAAAGTTTTTTTTTAATTTGTTCTTTTTTACCTTCTTTCCATAAAATAAGCTTCTTGGTGTTACAATTATAACATATTTATAAAAGGGAACGGAATATTCATGAAAATATAAGAATTATAGCTTGTTGAAATATTGGAGATACAAGTGAAAGTTTCATTAGACAGGTTAGTAGGGAAACGTTATAAGGTTAAAGTTTCGGTATACTTTGGTTGACTTGACTTTGAATTGACCTCATCATTTTAGCCGAAAGGCGTCCACTGCTGGACATAGGCCTCTCCCAATGATCTCCACAACGACCTATTCTGTGCAGCTCGCATCCAGCGGAGACCCGCTATTTACACCAGGTCGTCAGTCCACCGTGTAGGTGGTCTGCCCACACTGCGCTTTCCGGTACATAGTCGCCACTCTAGAACTCTGCTACCCCATCGGCCATCTGTTCTACGAGCAATGTGGCCCGCCCACTGCCACTTAGGCTTAGCAATTCTTTAGGCTATGTCGGCTATGCTCGGAGTATCGCTGCGAGATCGAATTAGAAATGAGGAGATCCACAAAAGATCAAGTTTGTGGATCTCCTCATTTCTAATTCGATCTCGCAGCGATACTCCGAGCATAGCCTTGTCCATCGCCCTTTGGGTGACCTTGAGCCTTCTTATGAGGCTCATAGTGAGCGACCAGCTCTCAGTGCCGTAAGTCATCAATGGAACCCACACTGGTCAAAGACTTTCGTCTTGAGACACTGCGGTATATTGGACGAGAAGATATGGCATAACTTCCCGAACGATGCCCAGACAAGTCGGATTCGACAATTGACCTCTTTCTCGAAGGTGCTACCTATCAGTCATCATGTAACACCTTATACTCGCTTGTTTGTATGCAAATAAATAATCATTTCATTTCATTTCATTACTGGACAGTATGTCCCAGGTATACATAATCATCAACAACTTCGAGCATATAGTCCCCGATTTTTACTGGAGTTGGCAGTGCATGGATATTTGACATGATCTTCGTCTTGTCCATGTTCATTTAAAGGCCAACTCGTTCAGAGACTATACTTAGGTCATCGAGCATTGCACTGAAGTCCTCCATGGTCTCAGCCATGACTGCAATGTCATCAGCAAACCGAAGGTAGGTGATGTGCTCGCCGTTTATGTTGAAACCGAGCCTTTTTCAGTCCAGCAACTTGAAAACATCCTCCAGCGCAGTGGTGAACAGTTTTGGAGATATCACATATCCCTGTCTGAGTCCCCGCTGCAACAGGATAGGTTTCGTGTTCTGGTCCTGTAGTCCGGACTGACTTAATGGCGTTTTTATACAAACACTTTAACACTTCGATGTACCTGTAGTCAACTTGTCACCGCTCGAGAGACTGCAGTGCAGCCCAGGTCTCAATCGAATCGAAGGCTTTCTAGTTGTCCACAAACGTTCAACAAAGAGGTAGATTATACTCTTCGGTCTTCTGCATAACCTGACGTAGCGTATGTATGTGGTCTACGGTGCTGAAGCCTTTTCGTAAACCGGCTTGTTCCGGAAATTGGAAGTCGTCAAACCTGCGCGTGAGACGTTTCGTAATGAGTCTCGAAAACAGCTTGTTCAATTCTTCAGCAGGGCAGTATCGCCCTTTTTGAAGAAGAAGTTCAGAGGCCCTGGCAACCAATAACACGCGACCACTGCGAACCGACGAGAAAATTGTGGAACTTAAGGACGAATTGAGTAAGTTACGGTGGGATATCATAGGTTTATCTGAAGTCCGAAGAGAGGAGGAGGACATGATAATCCTCAAATCCGGTAACTTGCTCTATTTCCGAGAGGAGGAGGGATATTTCTCTTTAATCTGCCAAGAGTCACATTAACCTGTGCTTCACCTACAGGTTAAAGTTACACAGGTTAAAGTTAAAAGTAGATTTACAAGTCATTTACTCTAAAACCGTTGAAAATATAAAGGTACCACTCTTAGTATCATAAGTAGATACGCCAGAATCACACGTCCAAATGATTAGTAAATAACTTCCCATACCAATAACATTAAATAATCGAGACAAGATAAAGTTAACATACCCGTTACAAACTCCAGGTTACCACCTTTGATCATTAATCTCCACAGAAGTACGACAGATCGTCTCCAACCGTTACGTACGGTGGTTAGCCAGACCCTGGCCCAATGTTTACCGAGGATTATGGTCTGCCTATTATTCTCTGTTTGTATGTGAGATGCAATATCATGAACACACAGGTTACAGTAAAAAAATCGCTGGACAAACTTCGTGTGTGAATATTGTTGTATAAAAAATATTTATTTAAGACCGTATAATTATTAATTGAATATCATGATATTCTTGTTGTAAATATATTATCAAATATATTTTATAAAATAGTACACACAGTTAAAAGACCTATAAACTGGAAGCATGGCGCATTTGGAAAAGACAGATTACAGTAAAAACTGGTACCTACATATTTAAAAAAAAAAAGTAATAAGGTTGGAAAAATAAAATGGTTTGGCCTCGATGTAAAAAATCTATGAACGTATTTACTCAAAAACTAATTGACAGGTTTCCGTGCCACTTTTTTTAGTACGACCCGTAAATGAGGTAGGTAATACAAAATGGCAACCTTCTTTTACTTAGGTATTAACTGGAAGGCATGTTCCCCTTGGCTGTAAAAACGTATGCTTACCTAGAAGTCTTATTGCGCTTTCTTCCTGGGGAAGCAAGCGTGTACGTGCTCTGTCTTTGGCACATTATCTGAAAAAAAGTAGAAACTGGGAGCTGATTTTTGAGTACCTAACTATCTATAGAGTTTAGAAGTAATAAAAAATGTAGTTTGAACCCGTATTTTGAAAACACTCGTTTCTTCGGACCATTAGTTTTATCCATAAACTACCCAAGTAACAAAATTTGGTACTATAAAAGTCCTGAGAACGTTTTAGAGCGTGCTAATTAGTGTTCATGATTAGCACTGTAATGGTGTTGTATACGTTTACAGAACCCCAAAAAGGCCATAGTTTTATCACTGATTTATTCTATAAACATTACATAAAAGCTTTCACGGTGATAAATCAGCTTTATAGTTGAAATGTAAAAGTGTAGAAAAACGCTTTTTAGTGCTAAAATAGTGCTGTCTGCAACGTTTATGACACAAATTTGCACTATAAAAGAAACCAAAACATGTTTATATAGTGCTATTTTGCACTATAAACGATTCGTTTTTATCTTACGTGCCGTCGTGAGTGTTCCCCAAGAAAAAATATATATCAGCAAGTTATGTTGTCATTTGCCATTGTTGCTTGACGTAATAATAATATAAAGTACATACTTACTACAAAACATTCATGAACCGTAAGTCTGCAATAACTTGCACTTGCGAAAATAAATGTATCGATAAAATCATTATGCTGATTTCAAATTTGACAATGCGCCCTCATAACTTTCGTGTTTTAATTAAATTTAAATTAATAAAATAAGGACTTGTCCTGACTATGGCTACTTTAGTACACGTTGGCTCCAGCCGTGCTTCTAATGTGCTATCATGGCAGAACACAGCCGCCATATTTTCACCGAAAACAAAATGAATTGCTAGTGACGTAATTGATACTGAAAAGCTAGTATAGATCTAAATAGTCTATTAATTATTAATCTTAGTGCTTTTATGGCACGTTTTAGACTCATAGTAGAAACACAAACTCCTTTATAGAGCTATTTAGAATTTAAGTTATTTAGCAACTGCACCAGGAGTCGCTATCGTACTATTTAGTACTATAGAAGAGTTTTCATGACTTTTACAGAAGTAGTATAGCGATGTTGAGGGAGCTTTTAAGAAGCTAAAACATTACGTAATGATTGTACAAGGTACTTTTATAGTGCAGACTGATCTTGTAACAGTGTTTTCGATACTGATACAATACTAGTACGATAGAAATTATTTTGACGCTATATTAGTGCAAAATAGATACATAAAAGTGTCAGTAAGGTCGTCTATACAACTAAATAGTACTATCACCGCTTTTTTCATATCTATTACAGTGCAGCACTTTAAACATTCTTTTGTATGGTCCTATAAGCGTTTTAAGAACTAGATTATAGAACTTCAATGCTCTTTAATCTTATAAAACCAAAACGCTCTGTTATAAACCTTTATAGTACAAGCAGTCACAATGGTTACCATTAAAGGCCTAATATATCACTGTTTGGTGATAAAACGCCTTGATTATAGAAGATTTTGTTACTTGGGTAAGGGGCAATCCATAAATAACTTCACATGAATTTCATGATTTTTGGAGACGCCCCCCCCCCCATCCTTGTCACAGGTAGTCACATTTGTGTGACCCCCCTCCTCTTGTGTGTCACATATTTCGCAATATGTTAAGGTTTTCGATAGATTTGGAGTTCAGAGTTATAATATTTTAGATTTGTACACCACCTCCCGCCCTCTTAACGTGTGACATACTTTTCTGGATGGCCCCTTAACTTAAAAATCAGCCATCTGACTTTATTTAACCTCTTAATGCCAAAGGTTGTATAATGTTGGAGGGGAATATTTCTGGAAAGTTCTCTAATTGTAACAATGGACATTCGAAGACAGACTTGCCTTCTTTTCCTGCACATCTTCTGTAGAAGTGTCAGTGAGGACAAGCTTCTTCTGCAGCTGCCCAGGCATGGGTAGAGGCTGGTCGGCCTCCTTCGTCGCCGTAAGAGTATCCAGGGAACGGTAGAGAGTCGGGGTCTCGGCTCTTAGCATGCTGTGTCTAGGAATGAAAGATTTTCACGGGCTGTTTCTAGGAGTTTCCACCCCTTGGGTAAGTACTAAACCCATTAGAGACTTCAAGTGCTTTTTTTTCCAGTAGTAACCAACTACTGAATAGGGAAATAATTCTCAGTAGTTCCTACACATTTATTTTAGTAGGTAATGGGTTTTGTAAATTGTAAACTACGTACTAACTAGGTCTTTCTCAAAGGTCTGTTTTTTCCTCATTGGTACTACTGAGAAAAAACCTGCCATTTCCAGTGAGGACTAAGTGGGAACTACTAGGAATACTACTAATAATAACGAATCGGTCGATAAGCCGATCGATAGACAGCATGCGGAATTATAACCAGCGGCTCTAACATGCACAAGACACAAGGATAAGTTAAGCCGTCTTATCTCTAAGTGCGTCTCTCTCACACTAGAGCCAACGAAAGAGATAGTCAGAGAGATAAACGGGTTTAACTTATCTTTATGTCTTGCATGTTGGGGCCGCTGTGAAAGTCGCGGGTCGATGGCTCGCTCCATAAACAGCCAGCCTTAAGGGAGTCCCCAATAGCCAAGATAACGACTGAAACGACGTAGATAATTAAGCTATAAAATCCTCTGAATTAGATGTTAGCTATAAGTACAACGTATACATCCATCATTAGCGTTGAAAAACGTACCTTCGCTCCGGAGATAGCTTGATCTCTATCATGCTGGCAGACTTATTCGCCTTCTCCTTGGACCTCTCCGCGTCAGACTCGGTAGTCTCCCTGATGCAGCGCATCATGGTGCGAAGTTCTCTGGAGAGGCGCTCGCGGTGTGCCTTCGGAAGGGCACCGAGGATTGAGCAGCCGAATTCCTGGTCAATAAAAGATAAAATAATTAACTGCATTTGTAAGAGTCGTGACAAGCACAGCCCCAGCTCTACGATTTTTTTCAAACCAGCGGCCCTAGCAAGGTCGCCACAAGGATAAGTTAAACCGTCTTATCTCTAAGTGCGTCTCTCTCACACTAGTGCCGACGAAAGAGATCAGGGGGGCTAGCACGACACGCCCGCGAGTCGTTTGTCGCTCAGTGCGTCTCCTTCTAACTAGTCAAGTATGTAAGGGATGCACTGAGCGACAAACGACTCGCGGGCAGGTCGTGCTAGACGTGCAGATAGATAAACGGGTTTAACTTATCCCCGTGTCTGACATGCTGTGGCCGCTTGTACTGAATCAAGCTATCGTTTCTGTCAGTCGATTGTAGATTGCGTCATAATAAGAACAAAGTATATTTATATGTATAGAAAAAGTAGTATATTTATATGTATCGATATAGGTCGAGGGCAAAATATTGAATGCAGGCCGCAAAGTAGGACTCCAGAATAGAACCATGAGGTAAGCGAGGCATTCAAACTATACAGCCCGAGATACAAATATTTTTGCTCCCAAGTGTTGTACACTGCTTTTCAGTTATCTAATAAGAAAACGCTCAATAATAAACGAGATAACTATGAATATTTATTTCAGTAACTTTAAATGAAACTAATCCATGCCAATAATATACCTACAAAATAATATGGCTAAGATGTAATAAATAAAATAAATATAAATAAAACAGTAGAAATCAAAATTTTACTTTGCTCCCGATACGCAGGGTAGAAATGAATATGTTCGAATGGGAGGTGTGTTTCCTGAAAAATTCTAATTAGTCCGTCATTTACATTATAAAAAAAATATTGAACACATTTTTTTTCTTTTGTCAATTAGGTAAACAAAAAATGAAGATATAGTGCGTTACAATTCCGCGTGACGTCACGTCTCTGCAAACTTTTTACCATAAAGTGACGTCATGAGCCCCCACTACTGAACTTTGATGCGCGTTATCTTTCTCAATTTTGATTGATATAATAAAGCAAAAAATATGTGTTATTTTTTTTTTTAATTCATTTTTTTTAAATCTTGTATAATTAATTTACGCTACAGAAACCTATTGAAGGTTTAAACGTGGCGCAAGTGTATCACTGCTTACAGCGCTATTGATATTTAGTAATAATTAAAAGTAATGTACCTGTAAGTAGCCTTCGTCCTTTGTTCCCATAATATAATAAGTCTTGACCGCGTTCTTGCATGATTGTTTGCCTTTGAGAATTTTCGAATATAGGTCGTGTGGTAAGCCATTTAAGATATTAGGTAGCATGTATTCCCACGTCCTCTTACCGTATACATTTATACATCGAGGTAGAACGTACCTAGGTTGGTAAGACAGATTACGTAATCTTTTTTGTCTACATTTTTGATAATCTAACTGACGGACTAATTAGCATTATTATTATTTTACCCAAGTAACATTCGTATTGTCATGATCTTAGGTACCACGTCGTACCAACGGCCCTTGGAAGCCATACCTTGTCCAGTTGTTTTCCTCCCGTGACTCCAGACACTTGCCACACGCCGCTGTTCTGCTGATTGGCTTCGGGCGGGCACGAGCACAAAGAACTACCGCTTTCGAGCACCACGTGGAGCCCTGAAGCCTGCATTAACATAACAAAATCAAACGCAAATATGTGAGCGTCAAGTTGGCGTACCCGTGGAAGATATCCAGATCTGATGATTCCAAAAAATAGTACCTATATAGTACCGAATTAGTACCAAGTTCAAAAAAATTGTAGGGGAGACCGAGGTAAGTTGACACAGATATAAGTTGACTCAACGTCGATTTCTCGGAAACTATAGGCACCAGAAGCCTGGCGATAACGAGATACGAACCCATTTCTTCCCCACACTAACTTGTCAGAACATGCTACGGGCATCGGAAGAGCGGTTGCGGAACTACAGCGTCCACGCTCAAAAATTGCCGAAAAGTAATGATTTTATTGTATTTTCGATACTGTTTATTTACATGTTATTTATTTATTTATTTATTTATTTGTCAAAAGTGGGTGTACATTGTGATCTTAGGAATTAAAAACAGAATCTCCAAATTTTACCTTTAAACAGGCGTACAAATTTCCTTACACTAAATTAATTGATTAACATTATATAGTTAAATTAAATTATAATAATCAGTGACATACATTTTCAGGTTATTTATCCCGATAAAAACTCGTTAATATTATAGTAACATTTCTCTGTAAGCCATGCACTAGTCATTTTTTTAAATATATTTAGTTTTTTATCTTTAAAATCGTTTGGCAGTTTATTTGACTTATTTGACCCTTGTGTATGGCACTATTGTAATGTATTTAAGTAAGTTTTATAGTTTAAAGTAATTTTTGGTTAACATGTAAATTTAAATCGAAAAAAATATCTAAAGGCCGTAATTTTCGAGCAGAAGGTACCTAAGTTGAAACATCTTGTTTCAACCCACCTTATTGCCTATTACATTTTTTATAGTTCCTATATATTATATATGTTTTAGATATTTCAAGACAGGTTCTTTTAAGATTTTGTCTAGTTCATAGATTTATGATAATTCCTTGAATGCAACCAAATGTACCTTACTTCCTACTTTAAAAAAGTACTAATTATTACTAAGAAGAAAAATATTTTAGATGTGTGATTAATTATTAATTGATCCCTCAAAAAAGTTACTGTACGTTGCTAAAGTATCGATTTTTATTTAAATAAAAAACGATACTTTAGCAACGTACAGTAACTTTTTTGAGGTAAATAATGTATTGGCGTCAATTCATGTTTTAATTCAATCTATATACTTGTGTCAACTTGACTCAGTAGATGTTTCAACTTATCACGTCACTAGAAGGGTTGGAACAGATGGAGAAGTCAGATTTAATTAAAAAATGTTTTTTTACTTAATTCTGACATTTAAACGTCATTTTAATTATAATTCAAAATAAAGTATAAAATTTGCTACATAATGCCATAATTTTTATAGTTATAGCTCAATATTCAAGGCAGTTATGACCTGAAATGTAAATTTTGTGTCAACTCACCTAGGTCTCCCCTATCTTTGTAATTTCGGACTGTTCCACTTAGTTTTTCTGTTATGCTTCTATCGTAAACGGGGTACTATTTCCGGTACTATTTTTTTGGTATATAGCTGGCTTAGGAATTCAATGCCTTTCTGTGTGATCTCGGTCGGGTACGCCAGCTTGACGGTGCAAAATATTTTACCCGTGTTTGTTATGAAATATCTCAGTTTCTATTAGAGCTACGAAGTTGAGACTTTGGGAGCCAGGGGTACTATTTGGGCACAATTTTTTGAGATATATGCATGTTTGGTAACAGCACCATTCTCGAGATCCAAACTTGGTACGCTAGCTTGACGTCAAGTTAGCATACCTCGCTCGATACAGGGCTAATATCTCCGAAATTACAAAGGTAAATTTTTTTTGAACTCGGTACTAATTCGGTACTATCTATTTACTATTTTTTGGAATCATCAGATCCTGGATATCTTTGACGGGTAGGTACGCCAATTTGACGCTACGAAAATATTTATTTTGCAATGCCACACGGGCTCTTTCAGATGTCTGTATCAGGGTTGCCAACCGTACGAGGTTCCTCGTACAAATTCGAGATTTTTGGTCTTCCGTATCAGGTACGAGGACACTATCAACCTCGTACAATTATGTACGAGATTTTGATAATATTATGGCCATAGACAGGTACGATCATTTTGCATCACCATATTTTTTAAAGCCATAAATAACGAAAGAAAAACTACGTTCTAATCTTTTTCGATTTCTCACTAAAATTATTATTTCACATCTTTTAATTTGATATGTAATTTTACATACCTTATTAGATATTTCAATTCGCGCTACGCTGATAAGTAGCGCAATCTACCAGATGTTGCTCAAACATCACAGCATAATAAATGTACGAGGTTTGAAAGTCAAATTACGAGATTTTTTTTACGGTTGCCAACCCTGTTTAGAGCAATACTTGGAGCGAAATCAAGCGCGAAGCTCAAGACCGAACGGGATGGCGTGTCACTGTTGATGCCCTCTGACCCATCTAGGGGACCTAGGATCAAGTAAAGTAAGTCAACCCTGTTTAACGCCGATTTTGGTGTCTTTTTGGGTAGTGAAGAAGGAAGTTTGTTGTTTAAACAGTTACACTTACATAAAACTATATTAGATTCTAACATTTAACAGTAACTAGTATAACAAAAGTACTCTGTGTTTAACACAGGTAAAAGCGTTATGCGCAGACAGAATTCGCGGAATCATAATTAGACCAGTCATTTTTTTGAATTTAACGGCTTCGAACGGCGTGGAATGTATATGGATGTTAAGAAATACTTACCTGGCAGTTGATTATGACGCTCCGCGCGCCGCCTTCCTGGCTCATGTTTCCATCGCTGGTGTTGAGGGACTTAACGCTAAACCCCAGGCATTGCAGCAAAGCACAGAGCTCTACCACATCTGTGTATGCGTCCTGAATGAAATAATAAATGTAATCGAAGTTACAGTTTTATAAATAAGTTTCGATCAGTTTATAACTCGTCACCGCGCGAGTCGTCATACATAAACAGTGTCCTGCGCCCTGCGGCCCCACCCTAGCACCTTATTTCAACAGTCAGTAAAAGTAACCAGACAGATTGTTTTCAAAATAGGTATATTTATTTTTTAATCTAATTTTGACGCTGACTATAAATTCACTCAAGTGGACGTTTTGCTACAAAGGTATTTTGCTTGTAGGACTAGGTAAGGGATACTGGGACTTTTTGATACGTCGACGTTTTGCTACATCGCCGTTTTGATATGTCCACCATCCGATATCAGGGAATTCTGCTTATAGGACTTAAATCCTAACAGGTAATTTTGAAATGACGACGTTTTGCTATGTCGGCCATCTGATATCAGGGTGTTTTGCTACCAGGACAATTTGATCTTACGACATTACACTACATCGCCACTAGAGAACAGCGTAATGCGTAAGAGTGAGATGCGAGTCTCGCTCACGGGTCGCTGCAGTATCACTTACACGTTCCCGAATAGATGCGCTGTTCCCGAAAGTTAAGGACCCGGAGGCCTGATTTTTTTGCTTGAACTATATCCACATTAGGCATATTCATATTCATATTCATATTGATATTCGTTTATTGCATATCATGTTGTTTACATAAGGTGTTAAAGGTACATTCAGAGCATCTAAACATGAACCCTGCTAGGGCACAGCAATCTTATAACTAATAAAAACTGACTAAGTAAATATGTTGACTTGCTTGGATTAACCTAAACATGTTCTTAACGCACTAGATATTTGGTAGAAAACTTAAGCTGATAGACGCTTACCGATGGTGGTGACATTTTCTCGTTTTGCTTGATGATTTCCAATAACCAGTTGAACATAAATTAATCATGAATTATACACAATACTATCTTCTCTACAATTACCACACACGATACGAGTAAATAATATTTTACAACTAAGTACCCTCATTATTTTTACAATAATGTGGGTAAAATCTGATTGTTGTTAGACGTCCGTAGGTACTAAACATTTGTGTTTGTCTATATTTTTCGTATTTTAATGCGGTTTTCCGTTATTGTTTTCATGAAGAAAAAAAATATTTATCTACACCCATATCATAAAACCTCCATTGTTTAATCAAAAACCATAGGAAATGACCACCATTTTGACAATCAATTAGGAAAAACCAGTGCTGCAATGTTATTTCTTTATCGTTTTTAGCAAAGAAATGATATTAAATTTGGAACAGCTGTCAAAACTCAAGTGGGTCTCTATTCTAGTATCCATAGATATTAAACAGTTATTGATACGAAACATCAATTCAGTATGGTTTTTTAATATAAACCGAACGACATTTGATCTCGAGTGACATGAGAATAGAGACTTCATGATTGAAAAAAAAATGGTCTTGACGGAGGATCGAATTGCCGCCATGTTGGTGTTTTGCTGAACGAAAGTAGAATTGTTGTTGAATTGAATAGAAAAAGTTGTTTGTAATTTACATTTTAGTTGAAAATATGAATAGTAAGTAGTCTTCTCGGAGTGTGTGTGATGTGAAAATGCGCCGGATATCGGAAATATGCAGCCACGACTGCAACAAATAACTTGTTGCCAGAAAATATTGTTTCTGAACCCATCATGGAGGATTTATAATATGTGTGTAGATAAAGTTATGTATGCAACTCTGCATAATTTGGCCTTAAAACACACGTGCGATCTTATTATGAAACTCGCCTATCGGCTCGTTTCATGAAAACCGCACTACGGTTTTAAGACCTATCATTATGCAACCGTTGCATAAACTACTATTTGTGTTAAACAGGGAATTGACAGTAGGTATGGATGGATCTTTACTAAACCATCCCCCCAGCGGCCCTAACATGCAAGACAGAAGGATAAGTTAAACCCGTTCATCTCTATGACTATCTCTTTCGTCGGCACTAGTGAGAGAGAGACGCACTTAGAGATAAGACGGTTTAACTTATCCTTGTGTCATGCATGTTAGGACCGGGAACACGAATGCATAACGCGCATAACGCGTATGTATATTCGTCTCTTTCGCACCTGCTGAGGAGTTAAGGCCCGGGCACACTAAACGCGGTTGCGGCGCGTTTGCGGCGCGAACGCGGGTGCGGTCCCGCGCCGCCGCGGTATGGCATGGTATATTCGCCCGCGCCGTTCGACAACGGCGCGGACCCGCGTTCGCGCCGCAACCGCGTTTGGTTTGCCCCCGCCTTTAAAGTGGCAGATGTGCGCGATAAATGCTAGTGTGCCTCAGGCCTCATGACCTTTACCCAGAATAATAAATTTCTCTATATAAGTATGTATATCGTCGTCTAGTACCCATAACTTTGGGACTAGATCGATTTGTGTAAAGATTGTCCCCTGTTTTATTAATATTTAAAAACTAGCTGACCCGGCGAACTTTGTTCCGCCTTAGACGCCATAAATGAGCAGATTTTTGGTTTTATTAAGTTAATTATCTGAATTAATAATTTTATATGGTGGTGAAGTAATTTTAAATTTTCTTATTTTCCGCGCAATTTCCTTATTTTTTTCTTTCATAAGAACCTTCTCCTGATAATAACGAACAGAACAAAAAAAAAATTAGCGAAATCGGTCCAGCCGTTCAGGCGTGATGCCGTGACCAAGGGAAATAGGGATTCATTTTTATATATATAGATTTCTCCACGAATCATAATGATACCCCATTTATTAAAATCGGTCGAATAGTATAGGAGCTAAAATGGAGCACCCGATTTCTGTTTGGCTTCGTGCAGTCCGGTAAAAAGGAATCAGATCAACAACATAAATGTGAAAAAAGGGCCAAGTTCGGTACAAAAATGTCAGGAGTTGACGGTATCGCCGATAAAAGAGCTGGGATCTCAACGGGTGCAAAGAAAATTGGTTATTTTCACTGATATTGAATTTATAACTTGGAAAGTTTCAGTTATCAGTCAGACAGTGATAAACATAGTGATTTTCGAACGTCATTATCTCGTGAATGGTAAGAGGTTTTTTATTGAAATTTGGGATTCAGAAATTAGACGAGTCTTACTAGACATGCAAAATTGCGAGTGTCTCAGTTAATTAGACTTTAACCTTTTAACACTTTCAGTGCCAGCGCAAAAATCAAGTCCAATCCTAGGCGCCGAAAAATTGCCTCCATACAAAATTGCTATAGCAAGAACCCGACCAGCGAGTCGTTCGGCGTGGCCACAAACTCGTAGAAAACCCGACTATCGGGTTTTCGGCACTGAATGTGTTAACGCCCCAGTCGGCTGTAGCCGACAGCAGATTTCCATGCCCCTGATGCCACGATATGCAGTCTTCCATACATTTGCGTCGGCTACAGCCGTTATCGAGCGCTCGTGGCACGCTTTTTCGCCGCTAACTGTGGCGTTCAAAAGCAATGGGGGGGTCGAAAATGGTCTGAAATGGTTCGTGTAATATAACCCACTGCCGGTGTGTCGCCTAATGCTTCGCGAACTTGGCTTACACAGTTGTGTGTCTAGAAAAGAAGCAGTAAACGAATTAGGTAGTCAATACATATAAAACAGTACCGTAACTCACTTATATAGGTAAACAACGCAGAGCCTAAACGGGTGGTCCTAGAGGGTTGAAAGGAGGAGACATTCCTCGAGTATCATAGAGGTGCACTGTGCCATGTGGAAAAGGGGTGATAAAAGTTTGTATGGAAAATACCGCGGGCGAAGCTGTGGCGGGTCCACTAGTAGATAATAAAACAATCAATAATACACAATAATATTAATTATTAATAATGATACAAATTTAGTTATAGGTCATGTAGCGCGGGGTAGCGGAGAACTTGGCATAGCTCTTGATGACCTTGTTGACGGCTTCGAGGAAATCCTTCTCCGTGGCCACTTTGCGCCGCGCGCGGATCGCGAACATTCCCGCTTCGGTGCACACCGACCTGAGAAATAATTTTAAGGATGTATACCCAATATATCGATTTGTATATTTTTCGCTGAAATTGAATAGTATGGTAGTATTAGTCGTTTCGGTAGTATAAGTGTAATAAAAAATAAAACCACTTTACCGTTCTTTTAAAGGAGATAAATGACATTTGAGATTACATGTCTTATGTGCTGTGCCTATGTTATTTGTACCGGAAGTTGATTAAATTACAAGAAAAAGCGAAAAATGTTTCTGTCTCATAGTACTTTTATAATCAGAAAATGTATTTTCTATAACTTTGTACTCTCCTCGATTTTTCGATGACAAAAAAAAATTTCGTTACCGTTGTTCCCACGGAAATATTCTTGATTGAATTTCCATGTGTCCGGACCGTTTCAAAAACTGCATATTGATTGGTTATGACTTGAGTAGTCAAATCAGGTTCTGATTTTATTTCACATACTAAATAATTATTGATAATCACACAATTTATACATTTTAAATCATTATTCGTACAAATTACTCATTGCTGTTATTTGGTGCAAATGAAACAAAACTTGAAAAATAAAATACATGTACTGCGGATTTGACGTGGCATACATCCTTAAGTTTATTTATGTTCAATCGTATCTGTTTCAATTTATTGTATCGATCATCGATGTCGATCGATTAGCGATCATGTCGGAAAAAAACGTGGCTCTTGAGATCTCTCCTTAGCGAAGCCGGGGCAGGCTGTTAGTATGAAGATAAATACATCCATATTTAGATACTAGCTTCAGCCCGCGTCTTCGTTCGCGTGGAATTCGGATATAGTTATTCCCTCGGGAACTATGAAATTTTCCGGGATAAAAAAGAGCCTATGTGCTATTCCATCAAGACTATAATCTATCTCTGTGCCTAATTTCATACAGGTCTGCCGTGATTGAGTAACAAACATCCATCTATCCAAACATTAGCATTTATAATATTAGTAGGATTAGTAGGATCCATCATGACAACTACCGTACGGTACGAGCATACCTGATCTCAGCGCCGGTGGAGTTGGGGCACAGCCTGGCCAGCAGGTCGAAGCGGATGTCGCGTTCGACGCTCATGGAGCGCGCGTGGATGCGGAAGATGTGCGCGCGACCCTCCAAGTCGGGCAGACCGAACTCGACCTTCCGGTCGAGACGGCCGGGCCGCATCAGCGCCGGGTCCAGGGTGTCGGGACGGTTGGTGGCCATCAGCACCTGAAAATTTGTTGTTTTAATTGTTATATCACCGCTAGTATTCACTGCTGAGTGGTAAGCCTTTTAGCGCCCAATAGCACGTGTTCTGTTATTATATTTCTTTGTATTGTACCGCGCGCTACATAAATTATTTTATCTACACCCATATCATAAAACCTCCATTGGTTAATCAAAAACCGTAGGAAATGACCACCATTTTGACAACCAATTAGGAAAAACCAGTGCTGCGATAAAGAAATAACATGACTTCTTTATCGTTTTTAGTAAAGAAATGAGATTAAATTTGGAACAGCTGTCAAAACTCAAGTGGGTCTCTATTCTAGTATCCATAGATATTAAAACAGTTATTGATACGAAACGTCAATTCAGTATGTTTTTAGGGTTCCGTACCTCAAAAGGAAAAAACGAAACCCTTATAGGATCACTCGTGCGTCTGTCTGTCTGTCTGTCTGTCTATCTGTCCGTCTGTCACAGACAATTTGCTCCGAAACTACTGGACGATTGAGCTGAAATTTGGTATACATATGTAAGTCGGTGACCGCAACACGGACGCGTGACGTAAATATATGAATTTTAAACATGGGGGCCACTTTTGGGGGA
Source organism: Tortricodes alternella (assembly GCA_947859335.1). Classification (NCBI taxonomy): domain Eukaryota; kingdom Metazoa; phylum Arthropoda; class Insecta; order Lepidoptera; family Tortricidae; genus Tortricodes; species Tortricodes alternella. The sequence continues at coordinate 21,236,063 of OX401969.1, forward strand.
TAAATCAGAAAATTAAAAAAAAAAAGTTATGCAATCTATATTGTGTGACATATCAAATGAAAGGGCTTATTGTGAGGACTTTAAATATATTTTTTTCTGAATTTTAAGTAAAATAGTTTGGAAGTTATTTAGGAAAATAGGCGAAAATTGACCATTCCCCCCCTTATATCCGAAACTACTGGGGCTAAAATTTTGAAAAAAATACAGAAAATAGTTCTTTACCTATAGATTACAGGAAAACCTATAAGAAGTCAATGGTATTTAAAGTAACCTAGTAAATTGCAGATAATCATGTACGGAATGGAACCCTCTCCTCGCGAGTTTAACTCGCACTTGTCCGGTTTTTTAAATATCAACTGCACAATATTTGATCTCGAGTGACGTGAGAATAGAGACTTCATCCGTTTGTCTATGATTAAAAAAAAATGGTCTTGACGGAGGATCGAATTGCCACCATTATGTTGGTGAAATAGAAAGAAAATATTGTTTATGAACCCATCATGGAGGATTTATAGTGGGTCCAATTCGAAACATTACTTCTTAAATTAAAATTCTCTAAACTTAAAATTAGAAACTTCAAACTCGATTTTGACAGGTCTTAAAGCTTTTGCTATTCGAAAAACTCGACTTTTAAGCGATCTCTTATTTTGACGTTTCTAACAATTCAACTTAGAGATAGCGGCGTAAATCGGTATTCGAACGTGCCCGCTAAATGTCAATTTAGTCAGATGAGTTTTCGCTAAACGGAGGGCCTAGCACACTAGCTTTTATCTTACATGAAACATCTGTCACTTTTTAACTAATATGCGGACGAAAGGGACGAATGCTTTATGTGCACAATAAAAATTTGTGTGCTATGGGGGCTGGCCGGACTTAAAAGTTGGCCGCTAGTTTTATTTTAATTAGGTTAGGTGAATTTTATTAAAAACAAAAAAGCAAATAAGTGAGTTTTCTCAGGAAGAATTTTATGCGTGGATGATCACAGATATTTCTGTTGAACTGTAAATATCAAACGCTTAGAAAAATTTAAATGAAAAGTGATGTTGATTATACCTATTTTAAATGATTTTCTCTTTTATAAAATCGTTTTTATGTCTGGCTCAAACGCACAAAATGCGCAGAAATAGGAGCGTCCGCGTCGACTCTTTCGCATTTACATTATACTTTTTTCAAAATTTATAATATATAAATCAATGTGTATTAACAAGTCATAACATATCTACGTTTTTAAATCTAGGTATGTCAAAAATTCTAACCTAGCTTCAGGCCTAACTTTGGTATAGTCTGACCGCGTGTGGCGGCGATCGCAGCTATATCACGCCGTGCTTGGAATCAATGCAATGGTTGTGGTGTACCAATGGCAGGTCACAAGTGTAACCTAACCTAACCATGGGTCCCCTTTGCTACAACCTGACCAATGTGACGTCGTCCGCGCCTGTCACTGCGGCCGACTGCAGCAGCAAGCAGCATGTGTCTTCTGCAATTGCAGTCTGCTTGCATTGGACTCAGTCTACATGCATCAACTGAATTGCATTTTTAGTGTGTAACCTGGTAGTGAGGTAAAAATCGCAAGGACCTTGCTTCCAATGCAGTTGGCAAAATATTTGAATGTAATTTTTAATTAAGCTTTGAGGTCTAACATACATCCTCTTAGACATCGTTCTGATCGCTCAGAAATGATTTGTATACCTATTTACCACAAGAATTATGATAAAGGAAAATTATATTAATAGTCAAATTAAAACTTTGTGAGACATCATTTCAAGTAAGGAAAATCTCATGAGGAAACCTGCATACATCTGCAAAGTAATTCAATGGTGTATGTGGGGTCCCCAATCTGCACTCGGCCCGCGTGTGGACTACGGCCCAGTCCCTCTCACTGTGATACGAGGCCTGTGCGCAGCAGTGGAAAATATATAGCATGACGATGATGATTTTAAATTTATTAATCAATATAACTGGATGTGCTTATAGTCTGGGTTTCACATGGACATCACCTGAACACCCTCCAAACTAGGAGAAATCCAGGGAAACCCAGACCCATCGGTCATGGGTCAACATTTAAATTTCTATTTAATCATCACTGAACCCAAATAGAGCTACCGCACAGATCAATAGTCTTCTGGCCGTGTCTTATCCAACTTCGAAAATTGACAGAATGATTAAGGCATTGATAGGGCCATGAAAACTCTAAAAATCAATCAATCAATCTATATATCAATGGTATAATCAAGTGGTAGGTATCAATATCACAATTATTTCAAGAAACACAGTAGTAACTAGGTTTTGTATGCTTTTTCATATTTCTTTCTACCCATTTGGTCTTTTCTCACTAGGAATACTATAAGAAAATATTTGTATCATTATTACTATTATCATTAATCAGGCAGGCAGTCGGAACAACTGTTCATGGCCTAATCCAGCTGTCCTCCAATCAACCTGTCTATACAAGAATATTCTTGTGCTATTTAATCATTTAACAGGTTCATTTAGGCACTCTTGCAGAATAGTTCATTTATTTTGATTTGAATTTTGTATATGTACTTAGATGACTGGTGCATTGCTGATCTGTTTATTCCATCATGATATTGGGACTGGCATTGAAAGGGTTAATACTGAACACAACAAAAGGAACGAATTATGGAATAAATCACCTGCTTGAATTATTTGTGACATTTTTATTTTAGTGTGAAACAATTGAAAAAAATTAACTTAAATATTTCAGGGATGGAAAAACTGGCTCATGTATACATATAAGAAAGGAAATGATAATGAACAGCACCAGTAGATATAAATATACCAGTAAAAAGGATTACTAAAAACATTCATAATAATGAAAAATATATTTATTGCAATATACATGTTTTGAAGATTTTTATTAATAAAAAATATAATGGAATAGTTGTAGTGCCTTTATTTTCTTAACAGTTCCAACTCCATCCACTCAAGAGGCAGTGTAAGGCATGGAAGACATGGAGTACCGCCTATAGCCTCGCAGACTAAGAAGGGGCCTTTCGCCTCAAGAGTTTATGCATACATATTGTTTAGGAGACGCTGCAGACAGCAGACTTTCTTTGCACTAACAGAGTAGTATCTTGCAAAATGTATCTTGCCCACTCCAACCACTTTCCTTCTTCCTGCCCATTGTCAAGTTTTGTCGAACCTTCTTGTATGAAAGTCCACATGTCCTGAGTTAGTGAAATGTTCTGAGCTGTGATGGCCTAGTAATGTTGCATCACATTACTAGCAGCTCAAGGTTTAACCCTTCTACAAGATAATATAGGTAGATTTTGCACTAGTTGGACAGAGCATCTATTGGGTAAATATTCAGCTTTTTAGAAAGTCGGTCATTCCCAAACCAACCTTTTACATTTTTAATAAACTGGAATAGGTACCTGTTACAACTTCTAACTTTATCTTAAGTAGGTTTTCTCTAGGTTTACATTTCATGATAGGCGGATAACACGGTGGAGATTCACTTTACTCATTCTTTTTATCATAATATGACTGCACTTCCCGTTTTACGGTCTACACGCTGGACATTCGCCTTAGGTAATCATTTTCATTTAATTTCTTACGTTCTGTTTCGAATTTTATCCAAACTTGTCCGGCCTGGCCTTGGTTGGGTGCTTGGGATCGTTTTTAAGATCATTATCGACTGTAAAATTATCTTCGTTTTTCTTTTTGTTTTCTTATTACAGGAAAAATAAAGTTTTCTTTGGCTCGCCAATTTGACATCATGCATGACAGCGATTAAATTTTGCATGTCAAACCTTAAACCTAAAAATCGCTTAATTTAGGTTAAATTAGTGTCATCCGCTATTCGAAATAAGTGCTTTAATTAAGTTAACCTAAATTTAAAACAATTTTGAAATCCAAGTGACACCTATAAATTTAATCCGAATTGGTCGTATGCGTTTTGTCTTTGCTCAGGGTTGGTTAATATCACAACGATTACCGGTTCATCGGTGAAAAAAAAAGGAAAATTTTAATTTGTACAGTAAAATGGGGTGAACAGAAACGATTTTTAACTTCAATGCTAATTTTCGGTTATGATCCTTAATGTAATGTGAATAAAGTTGGTGTCATTTTCTGAGTCTTGATGCGTTCTACAATTTTGTCTAAGGTGTATATGACCTATATATTGCTAATTCAATAAAAAACGCAAAAAACATGCTGTCTCTATTCATACAGCGAGGAGGGGAGAATAGAGACGACATATGGAGTGAATAAAAAATGTTGCAAGGGTTGTCAAAAATATTATTGATAATTCTGTCAGTACCAATGTTTAAGTTTATAGACCAGATTTTGGTTACCAATAAGAGAAGTAGGTCCATAAATAAAAAGGTAATTTAAAGTTTTGAATTATTTAACTTGCTCGCCTATGAATAATGTTTGGTAGGTATTTTGTTTTTATTCCCATGTAAAACATACAAATTTGCTTCTTTTTTTCAAATAGGTGTACAAAATGCCGCGTGTGTACGTTCCAGCAAGAAAAATAAGAATAAAAAACTTGATTCTTCTTTCCCGCCGGTACCTACACATATACGTATTTGAAAAAAAAAACATATTTTTATACCTTACAGAAAAATAAAAACAAAATACCTACTTACCTTCAAAAAAATATACTTTACCAGTTTTGACAACCCTATCGTATATATTTTGATTCACCCTACAATCGTCCCGTTTTAGCAGCATGGCGTTTCTGATACTAAAAACGATTGACCCCATATAGCGACTCTAATCACCCTTTGTATCGTCTCGATTCACCTCAAAGTTGAGTAAAAATTAATAAGATCCATTTTTAGTCAAATTTTTACATTCGTAACAAACTTAGCACCGTGTTTTAATATGCAAAATGTAAAATAATGATTATATATTTAAAATTACTAAAGAAACTGGCAAAACCATCCGTATATTAGCGGCAGTACAAAAGTTCACAGCAGTTCATTCGTTCGCGGTTACAATGGTCGTCTTCAACTGCCAAAAACTTTATTTGTGACTAGTTTTACGGCTGTCAGGTGTTAACAAACTAATGAAAAAATTCACACCACGTTTTCTATTCACCCCATTTTACGGTACTAATTATTCATTCATGCTTAAAATTTATTATTATACTTGACAAAATAGTGCAGTTCTTAGGCTAGGTACTTGACCTACAATATAACTTTGCAATATCACTGGTTGCACAATTATGTTGATCTTCAATAGATGATATATTGAAGGTTCTAGTATCATCAACTGACTATCAATATCAATTGAGCAACCAGTGATATTATTGCACAGTTATATTGTAGGTCAGTACCTAGCCTTAGGAAAGTACTTAAATAAAGACGTTTGACATATTAAAAAAAAACAGGACCAGTTCGAATCCGATTCACCCACCGCGTCTTAGGTAATTTTTTGCACATTTTATAAACAAAAAATAAAAAATTACAAAAGAAAAATTAGGTACCTAGCACACTGAACTTCATAAACTATGAAAGCACCGAACGTTGCTCTAAGGCTCGGCACTGACCTACAATATAAGTAACTGCAATATCACTGGTTGCACAATTATATTGATCGTCAGTAGATGGTAATGGACGGTCAATATCGACTAATAACGATCAATATAGTTGTGCAACCAGTGATATTGCACAGTTATATTGTAGACCTCAGTATTTGATATTAATTTCAACTTAATATCTCCACGCGTTCCTAAGAAAAAGGGAGGTCCCTTTTTCTTAGATAGACCCACGGATAGACGGACAAGGAAGTGATCCTGTAAAGGTTCCTTTTTTCATTTTGAGGTACGGAGCATTAGTAATTGAGTAGTAATTAGTAGAGGTAAAAAGTAATTAGTTTTGCCGGAAGTACGAACAGGGTTGGCTCAAAACGACAAGCATTCAGAGCCGTCAAACTTTTCTTATAAATAAAGTTCAAACGGCGGGAAAGTATTCCGCGGGTTCAAGGTACTTGTACATGAAAATAATTTGAAAAAGAAATATGAGTTCCCAAAACTCTCGTAAGAGATCGAATAAGCGCCAGCAAGATTGGCTTGTCGAAAAGGTGTATGCCAATATGCATCTGGTGAGAGGTAGGCTAAATATTGGTTTTATTGAAATCCATTGATTTTTGAATTAAACCCATCAGAAGCAAATTATTTGCTCATTTTACCATTTTTAGGCAATACAGCGGATACAGAGGCGGTTCTGTTCTGGCGGCAGTTGGCAGGCGAGCTGAATGAGATGGGCTGCAGCAGAACGGTAGCAGAGTGGCAGCATGTATGAGCTTTTTATTTCATTAGAAGTCAAGATTGATACCGAACGAACTAGTCATAATTTTAGTATAGTTAAATGTCAGTTTATTCTGGAGTCTCGCATCAGTCTTGAACCAAATACTTTACGAGCATGGCGTTCGATTACTTTCATTCACATTTTTAAATGCCCTTAGCCCTTTTCAATTAAGACATGGCATCTTTTTTACAGATTTGGGCTCAGTGGGTCCAAAAAACTAAAACTAAGGCTCGTAAAATACATAACTCGATTCGACGGACAGGCGGTGGCCCTGCAGTGGCAAATTTAAGTCAAATGGAGGAGAGAGTTATAGCAATAGTGGGCACTGCGGCGGTTGACGGCTTCTCTGTTTCGGAAACCCCATTGGTTAGTATTACAATTCGTTTTCAAACTTATGATTCACAACACTACTTTCGTTTTGATTAAGTACTTAGTACTTTATAAATGATAGCAACTTGTTTTTTTTTAGGAGTACGAGATCAACTGTCGGTCGCCATCGCGCACCCCTCCTCCATTAGCTACGCAGTCTGCAGGGTCACCGGATCCTGTCCCATCTACATCGGCAACTATGCTCCCGCCCTCAGCCGCAGCCTTGCCAGCAGGAGGACCGCCGCCACTGCCGCCGGCGCATGAAAGTTCTGACCGGCTTAGTCGCCTCAGAGGTCAGCCTAGAGGCCGCCGGTCTAGGATAACCTCTGAGGCGGCTCCGCGATCAACGAGCTCCCGGGACGCCATGATAGAGGCCATGAATTCTAATAATGCGCAATTTCGGGCCTCTATCATAACGGCGGCGGAAATAATAGCTGCCGCTGTCCGGGAGCTCGCATCGGTGCTTGCCTCGCGAGGAAGCTTGGCAAGCACCGATGAAATCGATACAGGAGAGGGTGATGTTTAATTAATTATTATTTTTATATTTTTAATTTTGTTATTTTTAATTTGCTTCTAAATAATTAGTTTTTAATTTCAATTTTATATACATTTTTCTTTGCATTTTCTTTTTTAATTCGATTTTGTAAATAAAATAAATGTTTATAAAAAGGACACTTTTTATTTTACAAATTTCGCGCTACTTGCGCCCGCACGCGCCTGGCAGCATCGATAAAGTGATTTTCCACATATTGGGGAATTTCCACTTCTGGTGCCGCCGGCATCTGATCTCTTTCTTGCTCTTCATCAGATGAAGTGTCGTCATCACTGTCCCCTGAAAATTAAACGAACCGGTCAGGGCCCCAATTCTCGGTGCATTCGAGATAGTGTCGATTGCGAGGTTAAACGACAGATTCATACAGTTGTGTCAAAGTACACTATTCGATATGGTCAACCCTGCCACTAAAGCGCAACACACAGAACGTGCGCGGCGTTGTGTTATCGTCCATATGTAAATTTACAATTCATCTGCGCCCGACCCGCGCACACGTTCAGTGTATATTGCGCTTAATGCCTCCGCCCGTGAAGTTTTGCAGTATGATTAGGTAGTGTATTACACCGTATGTTTATCAAATAATTAAATAATAATTCAAATGTAAACAAGGACGGAGGAATTAGTGTCACTCCTTGTGGACTAGCCTATTATGAACACTCACCGGCATATGACTTTAAATAAAGGTTATAGACAGTGCAGGAAGCCACGATTATTTTGGCTGCCTTCTCTGGGCTGTAGTGTAAAACCCGGTGACCCTTAAGGCATCGAAATTTATTTTTTAAGAGGCCAAACGTAACTTCTATTGTGTTTCGGGCCCGGGCATGCACATTGTTATAGTTATTTTCAGCCGCTGTAGCTGGCTGCTCGAATGGGGTCATTAACCATGGGAGCAGCGGGTAACCTTTATCACCTATAACATAACATAAAAATATGTATGGGAAGGGCAGGATAGTTGAGAAAAACCGGATGTGCATGTCGGAGCATGCACAATGTAGGGTTCCGTACTCGGTGCATTCGAGATAATCTCACAATCGAGTTTAAACGTCAGTGCATACACTCGTTTGACACAACTGTATGAATCTGACGTTTAATCTCACAATCGACATAATCTCGAATGCACCGAGAATTGGGGGCCAGATACCTATTCGGTTTGTTCATAGATTTGTTTTGACAGCGCCGCCGAGTCTTCATCTCACAGAACTAAAGTTCCTCGTCTGCAGCATGTGGTGTAGTGTGGTCAGTCACGGTCAGTGGAAGTGGAAGTCAGTTCAGTTGCCCACGCGTAGGCATGATTTGATTAATAATGATTATAATTAGGTATGTCCGTGAATTGCGCACACACAGCCGTTGTGTTTTTCATGTGTGAAGAAAAAAGTGAGTGAAGAAAGTAATTACGCAGAGGAACAATTCGCCTGGGGGTGAGGTTTAGTTATGCCCAGTCGATGGCATGCCGGATACGCCGTGGATAGGACGAGCCCTTAAGTATCTTGTACGAATCGCAATAACGAGAAAGAAGCACGGACTATCTTGGTGCTTGTCAGCATCAAATTACAAACAACAGCTGAACAGCGGTTTTGCCCAAGTTCTCTGAAGAGTTGTCAATAGTGTGTCGAAGTCGGCGGTGGTAACGTCGAACAAAATCTGCTTCTTGATGGACAAAATAATGGATGTTTTTCTAAAATGTTCTGAATCACTTGATCGCCATGAAAAATCAAACAGGTTATCGTTGTCTGCCAGCCTTTGCTGCTGGTAATATTATACTTGTCATCAGAACAATGCTATAAAAGCAATAGTTTTAATGATATAAAGTTGTTTGTTTGTTGCTATCAAAGCTCAACAAGAATTAAGAATAAGTAATAGTGCTGGAATAACACAAAGGTATCTGAAATAACAGTAATTAAGGATTACTTTGCAGTTGAAGCAGGTAAAGGCTACCTAGTACCTAGTACAAATTAATACAAAAAACTATTATTACTATGCTATAGTTTTACCAAGTAACCACTGATTGCCAACACCTCGTACATACTGATTTTGTAAAAAGTCGTTTATGTGTGACGCCTGCAATACTGCGGAGTCATGAGTGGAGCCAGGAAAATCTGCTTTTAAATTTATAATTCTTTGCTCTGCATCACAAACCTGAAATAGATAGTTAGAAAAATGTTGATCTATTATGCTATGCTGGTCAATTAAATTCAAACCAGAATATGTTTTCTAAATTTCTAATAATTAAGTACACAGACTTATCATTTCAGATTTGGTTGGGTCTTTGTCAGTGTATTTAAATGGCGCATACAATGAATGTTAGTTAGTATAGTTGGAGCTATTAAAGTTTTTTTTTGTTTTAGCCAATGGCAGAAAAAAACTGCTTAAGACCTTATTTAAGAAAGCCATAATTATATCATAATTGTATAAACCAAACCATGCGGTAATAAATATCTTGTGATTTTGATGTGTATAAATAGATGAAAGGATTCATAACAACTAGAAACAGTAATCACCATTTGGCAATTGATGCTGTAAAAACCTTTTCTGTTGTAAAAGAGAACAGCAGGCGCAGTTGGGTGGTGTATTTGTGGTGTCACAATAGCAATATGAGTGCCATCTATGACTCCAAGGGTGTTCTCTATTCCATGGAGTTCAAGGAATCTGAAATAAAAGACAGCCTTTTAAAAGCTGATCTTTCAACCCTTTATGAAATAAGTTATTAAAGCTTAATTTTATTAAAGGAAACATTAGTTTTGGACAAACTTACTTCCTCATTACTTTTTGTTTGCCTTCGACTGATGTTGGGAAAACAATTTCTTGAGGCATTACCTTCTCGGCAATCAGTTCACACACATATTCCAGTGATCTGGAGACTGATGGCTGTGACTGTGCCAACAGGAAATGCTCCCCAACATGCGTCTGGTAGCTTCCATGACCAAAGAAGCTCAAAGCACACAGAAGCTGTAAACAAAATAACAATTCACTAACATCATAGAGATATAAATTATAAAAAAGAAATTATTTTCTTGTAAGATTTTCTTTATAATGAGAATTACTTTGTTTTAAATCTTTGCTATTGATTATATTTATATTTTGTTATTACTGTTAATAAGTATTGATTATCAATGATTGTCCTGAATAATGCTCTGAATAATTATATGTCTCCACAAGCAGACTGGTAAAACATACTGATATAACTTTTAATAAACATCACCACATGTGTGTACTACCTATTATAGCCAATAAAACTTTTTAAATTAAAATTTGAATTTACCTTTAGATGCCTTGGGATAGGTCCTAAATCCATTTCTCCCCTTGAATTAAGACATTCGAGTAGGTCCAAAACAGGTGCCTGGGGCAGCCTGAATAACTTCTTGAACCTACTCTCTGGCAATTCAAATGGGTTGGATTGGTCCCTAAGCCTCCTGAGTTCACTCCGTTGTGTGCTGTTAAAAAATTACAAATTAAATACCTAAGTGCCCCAAACATTGAAGTATGATTTAGATACTATAAACTAGATAGCATATTTTGACTAGTCTCTATGTACAATTATCCCCAAACTCAATACTTTGTGCAAGGGCATACCCAGCGTCCCGAGGGTTTCAAGGGCGGGCCCGGGGGGGGACTACTGGGTATGCCCTTGACTTTGTCTGTAGCATCCAACAACTTGGTGCTTTAAAACAGCTAGTTTAGCAGCAATCATCGTATTGAGTATATGCGGGAACTTTGAATAAACAATTTTGACAAATTTTACAATTTTAAGATTTTTACACCCATAACATACCTTTCAGTTTGTTCGATAAAAGCAGCTACAACAAAATCCTCCATCTTCAAGTACTAAAACTTACTTTTACCTTTCGCAAAAAACAGTGCAATAATTTAGCGGCAAAGTTTTAATTGGCGCCTAAATTTAAAAATGAAATGGATTAAAAATCACTTATTTGACATTTAGCGGGCACGTTCGAATACCGATTTAAGCTGCTATCGCTAAGTTTAATTGATAAAAACGTCAAAATAAAAGATCGCTCAAGTTGTTTTCTTCGAATAGCATTCACGCTAAGAGCTGAATAATCGAGTTTGGCGTTTCTTATTTTAAGTTAAGAAAAGGTAAATTAAAATAATATGATTTCGAATTGCACCCCATTACGTCTTAATAAACATTTATCAAAGTAAACATTTGTGCAAATAAATTTATTATTAATGTAATTTCATTTGTCTCGAAAAACCGGTAATCAGCGTGTCGTTTAACGAGCCGCGGCCAAACACTTATTTAATTTATCGCTGTCACTTCGACGTCAAAGTAGGTTTAAAATTAGGTTTACTTAATTAAGCGCGTAATTTCGAATAGCGCATGTCACTAAACTAACTTAAATTTAGCGAATTTTAAGATATTCTTAAATTTAAATTAAAAGTTTCGAATTGGATCCAATATGTGTGTAGATAAAGTTATGTATGCAACTCTGCATAATTTGGCCTTAAAACACATGTGCGATCTTATTATGAAACTCACTAAAAGCTAGTTTCATAAAACCGCACTAGGGTTTTAAGGCCTATCATTATGCAACCGTTGCATAAACTACTATTGCACATAATTAAAAGTACTCAAACTTAGCTATTAGTTATGATAATGATGGTTTAAAATTGCTTTTTATCGATGTCGATAAACTTGGTCGATTTTTAATTAATCACTAGCACTGGTACATTTTTGCCCCCGTCAATCCGGTGTTTGGTCTTGAGGCAGGGGGGCAGTGTGGCTAAACTATAGTTATTCCATCGACATTCCACTACTGTCACACACGACTGGACAATTTCGCCCTCATTACCTTGATGTTACCGCGAGGGTCGAACCCGTCGAGCTGGTTGATCAGCTCCAACATAGTTCTCTGCACCTCGTTGTCACCGCCGGCGCCGTCGTCGAATCTACAAACATATGTATATTTTACTCAGGAGTCAACCCATTCAGCGCCACTGACGACACCCTGTCGTAATTACCGCGCGCTGCAAGCCGATAGGTTGAGATCTTAATCTCAAGAGCTCTAAAATGGAGTATTTAGTATCAATTTTTTTTATTAAAATATTAAATTTTTTTGCTGTCAAATTATCGGTAAATATATGGTTAAGATTTTCGTTTTCGGAATACTATATTTATCATATATGTACGTACAAGATAGAAATATACTTTATCTACACCCATGTCATAAAACCTCCATAATGTAATCAAAAACCGTAGGAAATGACCACCATTATAACAACCTGTACTGTAATGTTATTACAATATCGATTTTAGTATTGTAATGGTCATAACGATATAGATATGAGCTACAGGTCGCCGCAGCCGGAGGGGCCCCATCGTCGCCGCAGCCGGAGGGGCCCCATCGTCGCCGCAGCCGGAGGGCCCCATCGCCGCCGTGTCGCCTATAAACGGCGATATGTGTGTAGATAAAATTATGCATGCAACTCTGCATAATTTGGACTTAAAACACACGTGCGATCTTATTATGAAACTCGCTAAAGCTCGTTTCATGAAAACCGCACTAGTGTTTTAAGGCCTATCATTATGCCACCGTTGCATAAACTACTATTTTAACATCACGACACCGTGTTGTGAAACGTCCTGCGACGGCAGATTAGGCGTTTAGGGTTAACAAGATCCGACATTAATTAAACAAGGCCACCACACATTTGGACTTGCATTTTAGTCCGTTGTCCCGGTAAAAGACTGTATTATCGAATATAGATCATACAGACGTGACTAGACCCACAGATCTACAATATCTATTTCTTACGCGCCGGCCAGGGAGCTCTGGGAAGATAGGGGTGGGTTGATAGGCATAGTGGGGTGAGTGATACAAAGAAACATGCAATATGCAAGTTTTAGATTTTTCTATCCCGACTTTTCCGTGGAATCTAGTTTACTCTCAAAGTTCTTGTCGCTGTGGAATATATTGCCTCATTTACATGCAACCGAACGTAGAAGTGGGCAGCGCGAGTATGCAAATGGGTCACTTCTCCCGCTCCTGCCGCTGCTACTCGCGTTGCGGCGCGCAGTGAGTCAGGAAGCAGCATGCAAACACCCACTGCCTTAAAAAGCAGTATGCGGGAATTATTTCTGGCAGCGCGAGCAGCGGCTGCATGTAAAGTAGGTATACCGTACTATGTGTGAACTATTGAAATTCAATAGCACAGCACGATTATAGTACTTGCAACGTTTATAAGCGATCCACTTTATTAGGGACCCTCCAAAAAAAAGGTAAGTACGGAACCCTACGTTCCGTCCGTATGTCAAAGAATCAATCGTTTCTCTACACTACAACTACATTTTGTAAAAGACAAACGATAGCGCCATCTAACTTACTTGCAGCGCCATCTGTTGGGATAACGCAACAACTTTAAGAACTCTGCAGTACTTCCAGTGTTCTTGTTTTGCACGTAGGTAGTGAATTGATATAATAAATAAAATACAGCCTAGTTTATGCACTGATGGGACAATGATATTTGCTAAAAAACCTTATTTCTCTTCGCTATTATCTTTTTTAATTTGTTGCTGTAATAGTATAACATTGCCGACACGTTTGGTAGTGACTCTGCTTCCGAAGCCAGCGGTCCCGGGTTCGAATCCCGGTAAGGGCAAATATTTGTGTGATGAGCACGAATGTTTGTTCCTGAGTCTTGGATATTTTCTATGTATTTAAGTATTTATTTAACTATATAAGTATGTATATAGTCGTCTAGTACCCATAACACAAGCCTTTAGAGCTTACTTTGGGGCTAGATTGATTTGTGTAAAGATTGTCCCCTGATTTATTATTTATTATTATTTATTTATTGCGGGAGGCGAGTTGACGATTGTCAGCGATATCTTCACTTTAGGCAGGGTATACAGGGTGTCCCGTTAATATTTCATTTCAGTTCTCCGTTTGCTATTTCCTGGGATAAAAGTATTATCATGAAAACCAAAATTAATAACAGTAGGACATAATAGCTGAACCCAAAAAAAACACAAAAATTCAAAAGGACCATTCGTTACGAAGTTTTTAGGACGCATACAGTATTAGAATTTTCAGTTATCCCCCCCGTATCTTCCAAAAGCGCCCCAAAAGGCATTCAAGCACTGTGGCTCTAGTGCCACAATCCTATATAAAGTGAATTCATCCTTACTTGTCTTATTTGGTAAACAAGTTTATAACCTCACAGTGTACCTTTTTTGGGTTTTATCCTAAATTGGCAAAGTGATGTCTAAAATATTATCTCCGGTTGCTTAATTTACGAAGAAATAGCTTGCAACCTTTTAGTCAAAAAAGGTGCATTTTGAGGTTAGGAACTTGTTTACCAAAAAAGACAAGTAAGGATGAAGTCACTGTAGATCTCTATCGGAAATATATACTATAATAACTTTTTTACCTCCGTGACGACGGACTATTTGTTTTCAGTTCAAGTATACTAGATACATAAGTTTTTAATACTATTATTGGCAATCATGATTTACAACTAAACTGCACTCAAGAAACGAAGGCGAAGTTTCTTACGCAAATAATGCAACGCATTATAACATCTACTCTTGAATTTCCATGAAAACAGATGCTTAGAAACACTTGCGTGTGACAGCGTTGCGTATGATAATTATGTTTTTAAGTCATCTATTTTCATGCAAATTCAAGAGTCATAATGCGTTGCATACAATGCGTACGTGAGCTCAGTCTTTACATTAAGCCACTCTCCAGTGTTATATGATTTCAGCGCCATCTATCATCAATCGAAGTTATAACATCAAAACTCACCTAGCGCCACCGATGGCGTCGATTTCATCGAAGAATATGAGGCAGGCTTTCTTGCTGCGCGCCATTTCAAACAGTTCACGCACCATACGCGCTCCTTCACCCACGTATTTCTGGACCAGCTCCGAACCTGAAAACAATATGAGAGTGCTTTGACAAATTCCGTTACATAGTACATTATAAGAAAATGTGACAAGCAATATTCTCTTTTATATAAAGCTGTATAGGTCTGTACATAAAGTGTAATTTTGTATAGCAGCATGTAGCTTTGTCATAGGACTTAAAATGACAAAGATGTTCAATGCTAAATATAATGTTGGGGAATTGTATCAGAATGCTGTCAAAGCTTATGGGCAGCACACTTTCTTTTTTCCCCGGACTTTGATCTAGTCCCAAAGCAGAATTCCCTGTGCTATGGGTACTAGACACGGGTACAAACATTCTTGCTCATCACAAGTTTGCTTCTAGCGGGATTCGAACCGACTACCTCCGGCACAGTAAGCCGCTGTTCTAACACCGCGCCATCGAGTCAGTCATTAGACTGTCAAAAATGTCTTTATCTACACCCATATCATAAAACCTCCATTAGTTAATCAAAAACCGTAGGAAATGACCACCATTTTGACAACCAATTAGGAAAAACCAGTGCTGCCATAAAGAAATAACATGACTTCTTTATCGATTTTAGTAAAGAAATGAGATTAAATTTGGAACAGCTGTCAAAACTCAAGTGGTCTTTATTCTAGTATCCATAGATATTAAAACAGTTATTGATACGAAACGTCAATTCAGTATTTTTTTTAATATAAACTGCACAATATTTGATCTCGAGTGACGTGAGAATAGAGACTTCATCCGTTTGTCTATGATTTAAAAAAAAATGGTCTTGACGGAGGATCGAATCGCCGCCATGACGGTGTTTTGCTGAACGAAAGTAGAATTGTTGTTGAATTGAATAGAAAAAGTTATTTGTAATTTACATTTTAGTTGAAAATATGAATAGTAAGTAGTCTTCTCGGAGTGTGTGTGATGTGAAAATGCGCCGGATATCGGAAATATGCAGCCACGATTGCAACAAATAACTTGTTGCCAGAAAATATTGTTTCTGAACCCATCATGGAGGATTTATAATATGTGTGTAGATAAAGTTATGTATGCAACTCTGCATAATTTGGCCTTAAAACACACGTGCGATCTTATTATGAAACTCGCCTATCGGCTCGTTTCATGAAAACCGCACTAGTGTTTTAAGGCCTATCATTATGCAGTCGTTGCATAAACTACTATTAAATCAGTGGCTTATAATCTGCATTTTATGGTGATAAGTCTGACATTGAAACAAAGTATTGTGCTGTAAATGAAATAGTTGTCTCCGTCAACCTTTATATCAGTTTAATCCAAGATCAATTTGAGTGGCCTTTGGTGATATCAGCCATTAGACTATTTCAAGGCAAACTGACAGATTTTTTGATTTGTCATCACACTCTTTTCTTAGCATTTACAACTTATCACCTTTTTGGACCCAATAGCAGGACCAGGTGGCTCTAGACACTAACTCAGTACTCACCGATGACCCTGATGAAGCAAGCGTCAGTCCTGTTAGCGACTGCACGCGCGCAGAGTGTCTTCCCGGTGCCGGGGGGCCCAAACAAAAGCACTCCCTTCGGAGGCTCGATACCGAGTTTCACGAATTTCTCCGGCTGGACAGAAAAATAGATATACATTTATAATAAAACCTTCCCAACTGAATTGTTTCATGCCCAATACAAATACTAGACAAGGTAGACAATAGCTGGTCTTATCGCTAAATAGCAATCTCTTCCAGACAACATTAACCACCTTAACCTTATTTTATTTCAAACAAAACTTTTATCATCTTACATAACTGTGACAGTGAGGGTAATTATCTTATATCACCTATAAGCTCATATTTTCATACAAAACTTAGTTTCGTTTGTAAAACAGTATCAATTTGGGTGACGCTGAGTACTGGCGACTCTTAAGGCCCCGTCACCGCACCTTAACTTCAAGGTGCCTCAATCGTAGTTATGAAACTCCATAAAATAACGCAAGAGACATTGTAAAAGTACCAGTCTTCACATTCACAACCAAGAGTTAGTATCTAAAAGTTGCTGATAGATAAAGCCCGTATCGCATTGGGTACCACCAGTTTATAACAGGCTGCCGGACACAATCAGAATAGATGCAACTTCTATGACAGTTTTTAAAATAAGATTGCGTAAATGGCGCCGTGGCCATACATTCTACTTCTTAGGTGAATTGTATGAGTTGCCGGTTATTTAGTTTAACAAATAATGTAATATTACTATAATTAGTGAATGAGAACAAATTTTAATATAAAGGAATGAAATAATAATTGACGGAACCAACATGTAACTTGTCCGCGTCCCGCGTCCTTCGACCGCGACCGCACTCAACCCCTGAAGGACTCCATACATGAAACATGTCGGACTATTTCTGACAATAAATCGTGAGTAAAGCCGTGTGTATTTCAAGTATTCATAATGTCTCACGAAAGTTTTAATTTGACAAAAAAATATACTATAAGAGTCTGGTTGACGGGTCCAGATGTCGGCAAATCAAGCAGGAAGATGTGTCATTTAACAAATAATTATAGAGACTCTTGAGCAACGGTTCTACTAGATGATTCAACTTCACAGCCTGACTTTTACTGACAAATAAAGCTGCCAAGCTTGCGGGGGCGCGGGGTTTCTAGAGCGCTGTGATTGTTGCGTTCGACGTTATGCGCACCCCGCGCTTGGCTGTAGCCCCGCCGATTATTGGCTTTTTGCCTCTAATGCTGACAGCGGGGGTCTTATATTGGATATACATGGTGTGTGTTCAACTTACATGCAAGAGAGGCGTCTCCACGACCTCCCTGAGCTTCTCAATTTGCTCCTTGCAGCCTCCGACGTCACTGTAGGTCACATCCGGTTTCTCCTCAACCTGCATCATGGTGACGGTCGGGTCGATCTTCGGCGGCAGCGGAATGTGGATCTGATATTTGTTGCGGTCCACACTAAACAAAGAAAAGATGTAACATGAAAAAGTTTTATCAAAAATGCAAAAAGGTAGTAATGGATTGGCCTTAAGACCCAATTAATAGTAGTTAAAAAAGCACTCCTAAATCATAAATGCGATGTGTGTGTGCGTTTCTGAGTAAGTATGTTACTCTAAACAGCTTATCATTGAAAGTTTTAAAATTATTGTGAGGCGCTCCTTTATTGCAAGAGAATCAAGCTCTGGGGGAAGCACTGCCCCATGAAAGCTGCTTTGAGGTTCCTTGGAGGCTGGCATAGTCACATATGTGTACTATATCTTCCGTAACAGACAGATTTAAAAAAATTGCATTAACGTATAGGGTCAGCCATAAAGAGGGGATAGTTAGTTTCAGGTTCATGGAGAGTTCATACACTGTACATTGCCTTTTAATTTGTCGTTCAAGGTAATAACTCAATGTTGAATGTCTCACTCAATCAAGCTTTGGCGATGAACATTTATGTGGGAGAGGTGTATCAGAAACTTGCTATTTTTTACAGCAATTTTCTTTCTTTACTCTCCTCTCTAAACAACTAATCTTATCAATTTTTTGAAGCCATTTTTTTATTGTAATAACAATCAGTTTGTACAATTCAATGAAACAATGCAATTTTAATTTAATAATCAATGACAATGAAAAGCAATTGGGAAATAAGAGAAATATCACTATAATGATAATGATGCAAAAAGTGCACTAAAAAGAAAGCACTGATCAGTGCCTAAGCATGTGAAAGGTTAATACTCATTTTTAAACTTTTCATATGAAAGATTTTTTAGCTGTTAGTAGTTTCCTTAGTATTAAATTCTGGTAAGCAGGAGCTGCTGAACAAAAATCTGCATCCGCATCTTATTGGATTCATGCCTCTAGGCAAAAAAAGAAAAAATAGGCTGTTGTCTGCTGTTTGCTGGATTTAATGTATTGAAACAGAGAGAGACCCATTGGCTTCATGCCTCTTGTGTTGACTTTTTTTAGTGAAACCTGTCAAGATGACAAGTAACACTATATCTCCCTAGTCTGGTGAATTTCATGTTTACTGATGTTACCAAGAAAAATTGGAGAACTCTTTTTAAGCATATGAGGGGTTAACCAACATATTAATAAATATTCTTATACATAAACATGAATGACCTTCCACTATGATAACAAAGAGACTTACCCAACCCTCATGCCCTCCTCAATATCAGTGGGGGCAACAGAATCAGCTAGGTCCACCACGAACTTCGCAAACTGCTTCACATTGATTATGTATTTAGGATCATTTGAGTCCGCATTGATGATCTTCGTGCATCTTGCCACCTAAACAAGGATTGTTATTACTTATCTGTCCACTCAACTTCGAATGGATATGAGTAGTAAACTTTATTATTCCCTAACGCAAATAAGAACTGCTAAAGAGTTCTAAATATATAAAACATTATCTGTTATGATTTATAAATGCATCTTGTGAGACTAAGTTATGCTTAACAAAACTGGTAACTTAACTCTAGTGCGATACACATTTACTGTATTTGTATTGCCAAGAAGGCTGTTGAAGAGTTTATTGATTAAGACTATAAGTAAATGCAAATTAATTAAATTTAGATAACAAATATAAAGAACAGAATTTCACTGAAAAGGTTTCTAAATATTCACCTGTAATGGTTGTTCATTCTGTAATGTCTGTTTGTCAGCAGCGAGGTCCCATAATGCAGGTGGAGCTAAACCAGTGTCCGATTCCTTAATGCCAGTGAGTTCATTGACCCTCTTCATCACAGTCTGAATGTCGTCTTCTACTTCCTTGATTACCTTGGTGTACTGCCCTTGGCCCTTCAAAAATATAGGATTTATGAAAAGTGCCAGTCACTGACAATTCAGGTTATAAAATCAAGAGTTGACAATCCTTACTTACATAGGATTTTAAAAGTGCAATGTCGCCTTCGTCGAGAGCTGTAAAACAATACAATATTTATACTTTAAATATGCTTTTTATTTATTACACAGCTGATAATTTAAGAACAATTTCTTGATACAATACATACATTTTATTTCCTTTTCCGGTTCCTCCTTTTCTTCTTTTACTTTCCTCATATCATTTCCTAAATGATCCGGCATATTTTTACGCTATTTAATGTTCAACTAATAACAAAAATCTATATTATTATAATTATAATTTAAATCACAAAGCTACACAACGACCATAGATATCATCAACATCAAGTAAAGAAATCAAGTCAAGAGGAAGAAAGATGTCAAATTTTGTTGAGCAAGCGTTTAACGCTATTCTTATTACGCAGCTTTTGACAAATAGAAAATTGTTTTATGAAGTCTCTTTTAGTTCTTTAAACATCTTTACTCAAATTTTGGAACAAAAAATAATTTTAAATAACAATTTATACAATTTAATCAGAAGAAAAGAAAACACTTTTCACTGGCCATTTAAATTAATTAGTAACTTTAAATAGGTAGCACAAATAAAATTGCGTACAATGGAATGATTGGTGATGATGACAAGTCGAAATTATGGTAACGTTCATAAATTTACAAGTCACAAGCCAATACTCAACATCTTGAGTATCATTAATGAAATCTTACGTTTTACAATTGACATCAGCGCCTCTATTCGGGAACGCTAAGTGATTCTGTAGCGACTCGTAAGCCAGATTTCTCATCCCACTCTGCCGCATGAAGCGTAATGCGTAAGAGCGAGATGAGAAATCTGGCTTACGAGTCGCTACAGAATCACTTAGCGTTCCCGAATGAGGCGCTACTTGCCTCAGGATATACATTATTTTATTTGGAAGCAAGGATATTTATTACATATATATATATATTTTTTTGAATATAAAAAATATATACGTTTCCATATTGAACGCATTGTCAGCCAATGACTTGCGCCGGGCGCCACCTCGCGGCTGCTTTTAGTACCAAAATTTTGTATTCGTAGTGCTGAATGGAGAATCACATTTTTTCTCGTTTTTCATGAATATAATCTTGTGAAATCTCCGATATAATCCTTTAGGTAAGTCAGAAAATCCGCCCTTTACCTTTTTAACGTACATCTCAGCGTTTAGGCTAAAAATTATAATGGCAGCTTGCTGTAATTCTCCTTATGACCCAGAAACTAATGTCAAAGCCCGGTTTCACACGGCATTTTCATTGCATTGCGCGCAGTTTTCTTTTTAATTAATGTCTATAATTGCTTAAATGACTTTATCGCATCGAAGATTGGCTAACTCGCGCAGATTGTAAATAAATAAAGTAAGCGTACTTGGATACAGACGCAGTTTATCGGCCGGTGTAAGGATTGAACTCGGTTGTCGAAAATGCTGGGTATTATCTCCTCGTTATCTGTATTGTTATCATTCCATCTCGATCATCCTGTTTCTTTTTGAAAAATGCCATCAAAATTATGCCTTGTGCAAATACATGTCTGAATATGTTTTGTGTACTAAGAAAGGTAATACTTGCTTCTTTGTTTTAACTTATTGGAATATCAAATTTCTAATCGCCGTAAATTTATTGACGAATAGTGTGACCAATTTGTTGTGGTGAGTCTAAATCGAATTTGAATGATGTAATGGTTTACTTTGTTTATGAGCGGCTTGTCACCTTCTGTGATAACCTTTAAAATGTAAGTACACATTATGTACATGTGGTGACATAGACCCCTGTTAGTCTTAGACAATCGTTTATTAGATAAGGTACGTTTTTCTCATAATATCTGCTCTTAAAAATTCAATAATAAATCTTAAGGTTTGAAAAACAAAAAATATATAATTAGTATTTCAGTTTACATATAATCCTTTAAAGCACGTTTAAAATATAATATTACAAAGGTATTTTTAATAAGATTTAATTGTGTTGTGGAAAATTTAAATTAAACCATTAAATAAATAAGTAAATATTGTCATTATATGTTGTTCAAGATCTAACCACTAATGTTGATAGGTATAAAAATAATATCTAAACAAATATATTTTGACCTATTTTCTTAAATTACTATAATAATTTTTAAATGAAAATACTACTTCACAGACATTTCTTGTTGTTGTCACAGTGAAACGGCAGCCAAGTAGTCAGTCTGTCTCCCTGTCCCATGCGTATGTGTGTGTTTATTTTCTTCATGTGGGATGCTCTCTATAAATAACACAGTCACGCTGTTGGCTCTGTTGAAAATACATCACTTTATCCAATGACATTCTGATACCTTAGTCACCCAGTGGATGGTTTCTTACATCTTTATTCTATTGTTTTTACCCTTGTTAGCTTGATAATAACTATATTCTTATTCCTTGTGTGATGACTTTGTGTTTTGACAATTGAAAATGTCAAATATAAGCGCAGTTGTGACTGTTTATTTGTGTTTCATAGTGTTGCATTGTGATGTTTGGATTTAGGCAATTCTTATTGAAGGTATAACAAGTTTTTTAGATAGTTTTGTTTGTGTCATTCTGTTGGGATGTCTATTTTTGTTTTTATTACTACACGGTGAGCAGAAATAGTAGAAGTTGTCAAGATTCAGGCCAAGTTCAAGTTCATTCCCCTTGTTTTATATAGATTGGGCCTTGTGAAAAAAAGTGATATTCTTTTAACAGTATTGTACATTATTTGTAATAATGTCATAACATAAAAAGAAGTTTAAACATAAGTTAATTCTGACAGGCCTTATTAAAATAATTTAACTTTCTTTGTTGTAATTTAAGCTTATCTCAATGAGAATATGTTATTAAGTTATGTTTTTGTAAAGTTATTAACTTGAGATAATGAGACATTGATCAAGTTATATTTTTGGTAAATACCATTCAAGTATGAACTCCTCGGGTTGATAACATACATTTGTATTTTATAATCACGTATATGGTTTATTGATTTGAATCAGATATTTTTTATTTAATTCAGGAGATATTTTTTTTATGTGGCATGATAAGCATCCATATTAAGATACATTGCTATAATAGTTGAAGTAATAAAAGTTAACTCACAAGTTACGTTGTTGGGGGAATCTCCTAGTAAGTCATGATGTTATTTGATATTATGGGCATATGCAGAAAGGACTAATTACTGTTTCATGCTTCATGTAAATAATAGTAGATTGTTGCACCAAGCAGAAAGTGATTCATTATTGCTTTCTCCCCGAATCATATGATACCCCATGTATTAAAATCAGCCCTGTGGTTCAGAAGCTAAAGTGGAAGATCCAAAAATGTTCACAGAATATTTGTATCAATTGGATTAATTCTCATATTGCGCCAATATTTTTTTTAAATTTTCTAGTATCCTATACTCCAGTACTTTGAGCATTTCATTTTAGACAATGAATCACAGTTCAATTTGGCCATCAACTGATGTATTGACTGTTGCTAACACTGACGGTCCACAGAAGAGACGTATGTCAGGGCAGATGTCAGGTGTGTGTGTGGGTGTCTGGTCATGTAAACTCCTTGATCAACGAAACAATAAAAAAACAGTGCAAAAATGAATTTTGTATGCAATTTTATTGCTCCAGAGCAAATAAGTGCTGCTTTGTGCTGAGCATTTAAGGACAATAATAAAATTAAAGTGTAGTTGGAAGAAAATACTTTTTTATTCTTGAGATACTAAAATACTTTCATGTAGAACATATTTCATGATTACTTTCTGAATTTGTATTTTTAGGCTTTTTAAAAGAAAAGATGACATATAGTAAGTTAAGTTAAGTAAGTAAGTTAGTTTAAGTTCCTATAATAGAACTTTTCGTATTACAGTATGTACTGAATCTGCGTCTATGAGTGGGAAATTCCTTACCAAAGTTAATTGCAATGTTGGCTTTTTGGTATGTAATAAAATTAAGGAAGGTGTTACTTTAAAGCGCATGTTTTAAAAAAAAAACATCTCATTTAAATCTCCCCAACCTTGCTTTGAAATATGTTCATCAAGATATACTTATTGATTACAGTCTGTATGTACTTAGCATTAACTCATGCTTAAAGAATTTAATTTCAAACATTCACGTTACTTACTTATTTACGTATCACTAGGCATCGGATAAAACCTTTCTTTTCTATGCCAATGTTTTAAAGGCGACATTTTCCAAATTCATTGCTATATAATGAGTTATATTAAAGCGAAACATATACGCGGCGTACCCTGCCATCATACGGTTTTTCGACTAGTACGCAGGGTTGCTTACCTAACCCGTGCATGAGCACTGCTTATTATTCTATACTTAACCATAAACTATAAACTGATTTACCAGTTTGAGTGTCATTTAAATACATAAACTAGTCAATTTTAAACAAACAATGAATCAAAATTGAATTCCGTCACCCAAAATGAAATCGGGATTGCAGCAACTATGTATAAATATGTCATTTTAGTTTTGAGGGTGCGACATTATAAAATTCCTTCACTTACATTAACAAAAAAAATCTTTTTCTCAGTGCTGCTGGCGAGTCGGCGAAATGCACACAGCCAGCGCAGAGGGACAGTACCGCGGTACAAATGGTGCTGCACATACGCGGGACAAAATCGCCATCTTGGATGCTGGCTCCCAGTATGGCAAGGTAGTGCTCGTAATCCTTGCAGGAGTTTCGACCCACCAACTATAATTTTCCTACATCTTCCTCAGTGGCGTAGCTATCAAAGGGTTAGACGGTCAAAGGGCAAGGAGCGCTCGGACCCTGACCAGCAAACCTCGCATTGAACTAGCTAAAAATTCTCCCCCCTTCAACAGTTTAGTTAAGGCCCCAGTTTTTTTTCCATCAAGTATTTTGTTACCTAGCTACACGTCTGGTCTTCCTTACTCAATTCTCAAAGCACGTTTTCCGTGTTTGAGAGTAACTCAGGGTTAAGCCAAGCAGTAGCATTCATGTCTGTATTATTCTTTATAAAATCAGCATAGAAGATTCCTGAAATGCTTTGTTAATCTAGCTGATATAATAGCACAACTCTAATCCAACATATTTCACTCGAGAGCGAAAATATACCATGCATTTGATTTTACTACACGAAAAAAAATACATTTTTGAGCTTAAAAAGTCACTTGCTTTTCCATGCGCGTTAAAGCTATTCTACGAAAGTTTGCAAAGCTGACCCCTTTCTCTAGGTTATCGACCGCCGCGTCCGAGAGCTATGCGTGGAATCCGACATCTTGCCTCTGGACACGCCAGCCTACCACCTCAAGGAGGCTGGCTACCGCGCCATCATCATCTCCGGCGGGCCCAACTCGGTGTACGCTGAAGACGCACCGAGATACGATGCCGACATATTCAAGATTGGCTTGCCTGTGTTAGGTATGTTTCTTTATCACATATCAACTTCTTTTTTTCTCAATATTGTGTCTGATTTAGATTACTGTCATGTCTCTAGTGACCCTCGCAAGACAAATCGTTTGACGTAAGAATCATTAAAATCGGCCCACGCGTTTGGTCTCTAGAGCGCCACAAAGGAACAAACATACATACATACATACATACATAGGCTGATAGACACATCCTTTGCGTTGCGCACTCGGTGTACGCCGAAGACGCACCAAGATATGATGGTGAGATATTGAAGATTGGCTTGGTATGTTTGGACTTGGCTAGTGTAGGCTGTTGAGTGTTAATGGGGAAGTTGCATGAAAATCAAAATGAGGTTTAAATAATATATTATGAAAGTAAATGTAAAGCATATTACAAAAAAAAGCAGATCATTTTGACTATTCATTTTTATTTGATTAAGGGCCAAAATTAGTGAAAAATATATATTGTTTTTTAGTTCTGATTTTAGGTTTTTGGACATCCTCTTTAAACTTATGTTATGTTTTATTCCTACGATGTTGGTCTAAACACAGATTTCGTTTCAACGCCATACATTTGTACAGTCTAACGACAGCTGTGACGTCATAGCTGTTGTCCATTTTGTATGGACTGTTTTTGCGAGTGGTCTAAACAATGGCTTTTCACCTTTAGTCCCAGTAGTAGTTCGGTTGATTAGTCCGGGGCCGAACTACTGCCACACTTTTCTTCCCATTAGTTCGGTTATGACGTCAAACCGAACTATTGGGAAGTGGTGTGTAGTTCGGTTAATGATGTGCAAACAACTTTTATCATTAAAAAAACCGGCCAAGTGCGAATTGCACCGTCGTAGGTAAGTATTATAGTAATGTAGCATTATTGAAAGATTTAACCAATGCTTAACCTAAACCAAAACCTTGCACATAGTATGGTACGAAAAATTTAGGAAAAATCCTTTAATTTTTCTAGAAAGTAATACATCATTTTTATTTTTTCCGGTTCACTCGCGTTTTAAAAGTCGATAGCTCCACATGGCTCATTCATGGTTCATGTTTCAACTTTTAAAGCGTGAGTGATCTAATACGAAGAAGTTACTTTACCTTTAGTTTTCTTGTTTAATAAAAAATTTAATGAAATAAATGCCTCTTTGATTTTTTATTTAGCTGCATCCTTAACCGTACTTTTGAGAAGTTTTAATTCTCAGTAGTTGGGTTTACGTCATAACCTAACTAATGGGAAGAAAAGTGTGGCAGGCCCCGTACTAATCAACCGAACTACTGGAACTAGAGCTCTTTTCAAACCTTCATAACTCATAAAATAATCAACATAAAAATGTTTTGCGTACACAGATCGGTTTCTATTACTCGGCACTTTCCAATACATGATGAAAAAAAAATGCATCATCCCTATTTGTTCTTATAACATCATTTAATAATGAAATGGTGTCCCGCAGGTATTTGCTACGGTATGCAGATGCTGAACAAGGAGTTTGGTGGCTCGGTGCTCCGTAAGGACGCTCGCGAGGATGGCCAGTACGAGGTCGAAGTGGAGACTACGTGCCCTTTGTTCAAGTACGATATTTCCTTGGTTGCAAAAATGTATACTAGGTACAAATAACCCACTAACCCGTCATTTTACGTGCTGAAGTTCATAATAAAAGACAACTATATAACAGGCTCCAGACAACTGCCATAAATCCATAATAATATTACAAATGCGAAAGAAACTGTCTGTCTGTCTTTGCTTTTTCACGGCTATACCACTGAACCGATTTTGAAGAAATTTGTTATGGAGATAGTTTGAGCCCCGGGCAAGGACATAAGCTACTTTTTTTAATACAGCCAACTCATAAAAAAATTACGCTGAAAAAAGTATTAACGGCATATTCGTGCGTGCCCGAGAGCCGGTAATTTAAAACAAAAAAAATATCCGGAAAATATCTAAATTTAAAGTCACTAGCATTAAATGTCCTAATATTTTAAAGATGCATTTCCACGAAGACGAAATTTCGGATAAAAGCTTGTCATTGCCATAATTTAGTTTAAAGGGGCTTGTAAACGGGCTAGGTTTTCGGTAATTTACTGCTGCAATTTGGGCTATCCTCAAAAGTTTACAATCAAACGTTTTGTCCCCATTAGTGATGTAATATGTAAACTTTGTGGGGATAGCCGGAATCGCAGCAATAAATTGCCGAAAGACTAGCCTAGGTCATCGTCCGCCATCGCCCGCACAGTATAGACGGCCCATCAAACGTGGCAGTTTGAACTAATACCAACTTTGGTGTCACGGGCAGCAATTGCTACAAATATTTTGACTGTCTAACCATTAACACGTTCAGCGCGGATCATTCATTCATTCCATGCATACAGTACATTGTTATTGTCATAGCTGGGCAAGTGGGCACCGTCAATCAAATAGTTAACTTCGTTAATCGCTAATTTGTTACTAAAAAAGTTAACTTCGTTAAAGTGTTACACTTCGGAATATTTAACGAAAGTTAACCGTTAACTCTTGATAGAAATTGCATTTTATGTCGTTGCGATAGTGATTTACTTATACAATTTGTTTGGCATAGGCTATGGAAGTTAAGGCAGGACATGAAAAATTTATAAAAGAAGTTTCTGTGCGCAATGACCCCGGCCGGTCCAAACGTACCTACTTGTCAGAACGTATTTTTCGCGGCGTAGCGTGGTGCGCGCGGTGTCCCTTTGGCAAATCGTAGGTACTTAATTACGTAGGTATTAATTGTTTTAACGGAAGTTAATGAGTCTGTTAACAATTTTTAAAGTAAACTTAAAAGTTAATCCGTTACTCGAAATGTTGACTTCGTTAATTAATGATTAACGGATTACCAGTCTTTTGCTGAGCTATGGTTATTGTGAACTAGTTGGAAGGATAGTCCTTCAAGTCGTATTTTCATATAACATCTTCCCTCAGCCGCCTGGAGAAGCTGCAGCCGGTCTTGCTGACTCATGGAGATAGCGTGCAGCGCGTGGGCGACCGTTTCCGAGTGGGAGCTCACTCCTCAAACCAAATCATCGCGGCCATCTACAATGAGCAGATGCGTTTGTACGGGGTGCAGTTCCACCCGGAGGTTAGTTTACTCCAGCTTCCCATTAGCCACCCAAAAGCTGCAGCCGGTCCTGACGCATGGAGATTGTAAGGCTCACTACCGAAAACCACCTGATTGCAGCATCCAACAGGAGATCCATCTCATCCATCGACAATGAAGCATCTCTTGTTTGTCGATTACATCAAAACGTATTGGGTATCTTCAAACTGTTTGGATGTAGATCTTATCCTCGTAGAACTACAGAACAGTTAAAAAAATGGAATTTTATAGTATTAACTTACGTGGCATGGATTGCATGTTGCAAAGTTGTAAGGCATATAATGTGATAAACATTCTGTTACCGGATTTCGTTATGTCTTGTTACTGTGTCATACTTTAGCTTTACAGCTCTAACAGCCGCTTCTCTTTTATTTGTATGAAAAAATATTTCTTAAAACTAGCATTTATCTATAAACTATTAAACTAAAAAGTAACTAGAGTACAAAGAAAAATAACAAGCTTTTATTCGTTTTTAGTAAGAAAAGACCACCTAGGACAAGAGTTCTTGTCGAGACAAATCAAACGAGTCCAAACACGACGGGGTTGCGTCGCTGCATTACAGTGTTCCCATGGCCACCTTCCGGCTTCATCATCAGCTCCATGTCGTAATAATATTGCATTGTCATCCGATTTACATATTACATTACATTACACGAGCAGACGACAGTGGCGTGCACCAGTATCTTCAAGTATGCTTGTTTTTGAAACCACCCGCTCTTGGTTTTTCTCGATCCGCTTCTCTTTTGAACACTTGAAATAAACACGGCTTTAATCACTATTTACCTATTGTCAGAAATGGTCCGACATGTTTCGGGCTCGTATGGAGTCCGTCTTCAGGGGTTGAATGCGGTCGCGGTTAAAAAAAAAACTTACATATATAACACAAATATTTGGTCACTTTTACAGGTGGACCTAACCCCGAAAGGCAAACAGATGTTGTCCAACTTCTTGTTCGACATCGCGGGCATGTCTCGCTCGTTCACGCTGCGCTCGCGCCGCGAGGCTTGCATCCAGTACATCCGCGAAACCGTGGGCGACAACAAAGTGCTGGTCAGTATTGTATAAAGAAATTCTAAGTCCATAAAACTTACTAAAGCTTGCATTCAGTACAGAAACAACTAATGTTGCTGTGCCCTCGCAGAGCGTCAATCGAAAACCTACTTTTAACTCCATCTTTTATTCTGTAATGTGATGCGCATTAAACCATTTGAATTTCAATTATGAGTGAGGTGAATGGTGGTGAATGCTGCTATCCTCGGGAGTTTACCCCTAAATTTAGGAGCGAAATAAGTGGATTGGGTTTTTTTAGGGGCTGAAAGGCCATAGTCGGGCTTCTACAGTAAGTCGCATACTTACATCAAATGGGCTCGGGTTTTTTTTGTGAGTACCTCTTATAGTTAAGAATATTTATGCTGAGTATGAGCATCGTACTTGTGACAGTTTTTGACTTATGACTATTTTAAGTTTTTTTTTTTCAATGTATTGTTTTTCGGGATGTATTCGAGCGATTTGCTTCAAATTTTTAAATGCAGTTCTTGATATAGATTTGCATCGCTTCACAAATAACGAATACTAGTTATAATATAAAAAAGATCATTTTTTTTATGTGGTTGTGAAGTAGTGACACCTCTAAATTTTTTCTCAGAATAGACCATACTTGGGCCTACTACTACTTGCCTTAATATCATAATTTTCCAGGCGGTACTTACTATCCGGCTTACTAAGGAAACCCGACTATGACCTTTCTTAAAAAAACGAACTGAAAATGATTGGTAGATTGATTATCGCTTGAAAGATGACATCATTAATTGCAACTTTTATGCGATCGCGAAGAAAACCGTGCTAATTTCAGAATATTCGTCGTTGGCCTTTTACATACTGATCTGACAAGAGTATGGTATGGTATGGGTTACAGATGTAGTGCATAATTAGTTTCCATCGTGTTTTATCGGAAAAGTTCGTATTTATAGTTCGTAGCTTCAGCAGGCCCCCAATTCTCGGTGCATTCGTGATAATCTCACAATCGCGATTAAACTTCAGTGCATACAGTAATTTGACATAACTGTATGAATCTGACGTATAATCTCGCAATTGACAATATCTCGAACGCATCGAGAATTGGGGGCCAGTACCCATCATACCATGCTGTCATTTTTCATTTTGACATTTGACAGTAAATAATAAAGTTTCATATTAATGAATATAAACATGTCACTCATTGAGTACAATAATTAATTGACACTTCGGGTCCCGTCGTCTTCCGATTGAGATCCGAGTTTTACCGATGGAAACATATTATTCACTATATCTGTATCAGTCTGTGGTGAAGGGAGCTTACAAGAAAACGGTGGTTAGTGATTTAGGGGGTTTCAGGGATTTTTCGACTAGCTTTTAGGGGAATACCTCTTTGAAGAGCCAGAGGGGGCCTTTCCATTGAAGCGCAGCGGAGATGTGCCGAGCTAACCAATCAGATTGCTTTAATGGAAAAGCAGCCTTACTCTCGGATGTCTTCAATCATTATGCCTTGGCGCAGGTATTGGTAAGCGGTGGTGTGGACTCGACAGTGTGCGCGGCTCTTCTGAGAAGCGCACTCCGCGAGGACCAAGTTATCGCCTTGCACATCGACAACGGTAAGCTGTTCAATAACAATAATAATCGACACAATATTATAAAAAAGTACAGTACTATTAAAATACATTCACCATTCGGCCATCCTCGGTTATTGTCGGTATCCCTCGTTTTTCACATAGAGTATATCAAATTTGCCTATGGTCAAAAGCGCGATTCGTCAAAATTCGCTTTTCGTCAAAGGTGCGTTTGGTCAAATTGTGTTTGGTCAAAACTGCTTTTGGTCAAAATACACTTTTTGTCAAAGGCGCGTTTGGTCAAATTCTGTTTTGCATTACGCTAGTAGTCCATAGACAACAATTTTCTGGGTGTTATAAGTAGGACGTATGCCAATTTGACACTTTAGGCTTACAAGTACACGTTATTTTTAGTATGAAGTAATTACGTTGATGCCGTTGATAAATAAGCATTATTAGCGGCTGCGCGCGTGCACAGCTGACAGTGTCGAATCGGGACATTTGGCGACTTTGACCAAACGCTATTTTGACGAAAATGTTTTGACGGATCGCAATTTTGGCAAACCATACCTTTGACCAAACGCTCCTTTGACGAAAAGAGTATTTTGACGAATTGCGCTTTTGACCATAGGCAAATAACCCAATACAACAGAAGGATATGAGCAACAAAACCTCCTAATAGCTCTAAAGTAACACAACCTTTACTTTTATTGAAATAAGAAAAATAATTAGTGACCATTATTTGACAGTATGACACGCATGACAAATATCGTACTGTTACCTTACGTAAAACAGTAACTATTGATTAATAAAGATAAATAATGATTAAAAATCATTTATATACATCAATAAATAATTACATGTCCATATCGCTTCTGTAAACTTCTTAGGTCTACTGGTAAGTAATATCATCATGGCAGGTGATATGCATAGCGTTTACGATACTTTAAGTTGAATGCTACCTAAAATAAATCGCAGCAATGTAACTTATTTCATTTTCGTCACCGGCTTTAGCCGATAATAGCCGAGAAATATTGAATCGTTTTAATAAACATTAAAGGGGTGGCCATTGACGAGCCAGCTAGCATGGGCGTAGCACTTAATTAACCTTATAAACAGACAAAAAACATCATTTTAAGTATTATTTTTATCTGATTGAGGGACAAAATTAGTGAAAAATACGAGTATATACATATTGTTTTTTAGTACTGATTTAAGTTTTTTTAGAAATCCTTATCTAAGTTATGTCATGTTTTATTTATACGATGTTGGTCTAAAACAGTATTTTCGGGAATAATTGCAGATTACGTTTAAACCCCATACAATTTGTACAGTCTATCGAATGTTGTGAGGTCATAGTTGTTGTCCATTTTGTATGGAGTTTTTTTGCGAGTTGTATGAAGACTGAGTTTTCTAAGCTTCATAACTCATAAAATAAACAACATAATAATGTTTTGCGTACACAGATCGGTTTATATTACTCAGCACTTTCCAATAAAAGATGAAAAATTATGCATGTTCTCTATTATCAAAAGTGAACGATACATTTTTGCATCAATGGGTATCAATCGCGTAAACATTGACAATTGCAAATGACCGTTTCGGGGACTCTTAATGTCAGTCAGCTCCAGTTTGTTTTATACATGTAAATAGATGATCTCCTTTTTCGCAGGATTTATGCGTAAGAACGAGAGCGCCAAAGTGGAGAGGAGTCTTCGTGATTTAGGTGTTAAGATGCACGTCGTTAACGCTTCTCATCAGGTCAGTTTATTGAAAATACCGGACAAGTGCGAGTCGGACTCGCATGGAGAGGGTTCCGTATTATAAATCATCGACAATCTATTTTGTCCGAACGAAACGAAACTAAAAAGATTTAAGGATTTTGGAGGTTCATTTTGGAAGGCAAAATTCATTAAACTGTGTCAACTTTTTTCGCCCAGCAGATTCGGAGAAAATAGGCTGTCGATGAATTTCAAAATAAATTATAATTAGGTACTTGAAAATTCATAATGCTGTTATTAATCCTTCGTATGTAGATATTAGCAAGAAATCAACATTCGCGTCTCATTATATTCTTGTATTACTAAAAAAAAACACTAAAACCAAGTACACTAAAAACCAAGCACTGATCAGTGCTAAGCAGGGCCGGATATAGGGGAAGGCATCCGGAGCTTCAGCCCCGGGGCCTCTACAAAAGAGGAGCAAATTGTTCATTTCATTTGGAAAATAATTAGACGCCAGGATTTAGAGGCTGGAGGCAACAAAGGAGTGGAGGCCACTCCTTTGTTGCCTCCAGCCTCTAAATCCGGCCCTAAGTTTTTAACCCGTCGGTTGGCAGTTCCGGCAAGGCAGCACCGTGGTGCGCGAGGCGGGCGGGCGCACGCGCCACACGCCGCTGCTGTGCCACACGCACGCGCCCGAGGACAAGCGCCGCATCATCGGCGACGTGTTCATGCGCGTCGCCGAGCAGGCCGTCAAGGACCTCAACCTGCAGTGAGTACCGTCACTAGAGACAAGTCGGTTGTCAGTTCCGACAAGGCAGCACCGTGGTGCGCGAGGCGGGCGGGCGCACGCGCCACACGCCGCTGCTGTGCCACACGCACGCGCCCGAGGACAAGCGCCGCATCATCGGCGACGTGTTCATGCGCGTCGCCGAGCAGGCCGTCAAGGACCTCAACCTGCAGTGAGTACCGTCACTAGAGACAAGTCGGTGGTCAGTTCCGACAAGGCAGCACCGTGGTGCGCGAGGCGGGCGGGCGCACGCGCCACACGCCGCTGCTGTGCCACACGCACGCGCCCGAGGACAAGCGCCGCATCATCGGCGACGTGTTCATGCGCGTCGCCGAGCAGGCCGTCAAGGACCTCAACCTGCAGTGAGTACCGTCACTAGAGACAAGTCGGTTGTCAGTTCCGACAAGGCAGCACCGTGGTGCGCGAGGCGGGCGGGCGCACGCGCCACACGCCGCTGCTGTGCCACACGCACGCGCCCGAGGACAAGCGCCGCATCATCGGCGACGTGTTCATGCGCGTCGCCGAGCAGGCCGTCAAGGACCTCAACCTGCAGTGAGTACCGTCACTAGAGACAAGTCGGTTGTCAGTTCCGACAAGGCAGCACCGTGGTGCGCGAGGCGGGCGGGCGCACGCGCCACACGCCGCTGCTGTGCCACACGCACGCGCCCGAGGACAAGCGCCGCATCATCGGCGACGTGTTCATGCGCGTCGCCGAGCAGGCCGTCAAGGACCTCAACCTGCAGTGAGTACCGTCACTAGAGACAAGTCGGTTGTCAGTTCCGACAAGGCAGCACCGTGGTGCGCGAGGCGGGCGGGCGCACGCGCCACACGCCGCTGCTGTGCCACACGCACGCGCCCGAGGACAAGCGCCGCATCATCGGCGACGTGTTCATGCGCGTCGCCGAGCAGGCCGTCAAGGACCTCAACCTGCAGTGAGTACCGTCACTAGAGACAAGTCGGTTGTCAGTTCCGACAAGGCAGCACCGTGGTGCGCGAGGCGGGCGGGCGCACGCGCCACACGCCGCTGCTGTGCCACACGCACGCGCCCGAGGACAAGCGCCGCATCATCGGCGACGTGTTCATGCGCGTCGCCGAGCAGGCCGTCAAGGACCTCAACCTGCAGTGAGTACCGTCACTAGAGACAAGTCGGTTGTCAGTTCCGACAAGGCAGCACCGTGGTGCGCGAGGCGGGCGGGCGCACGCGCCACACGCCGCTGCTGTGCCACACGCACGCGCCCGAGGACAAGCGCCGCATCATCGGCGACGTGTTCATGCGCGTCGCCGAGCAGGCCGTCAAGGACCTCAACCTGCAGTGAGTACCGTCACTAGAGACAAGTCGGTTGTCAGTTCCGACAAGGCAGCACCGTGGTGCGCGAGGCGGGCGGGCGCACGCGCCACACGCCGCTGCTGTGCCACACGCACGCGCCCGAGGACAAGCGCCGCATCATCGGCGACGTGTTCATGCGCGTCGCCGAGCAGGCCGTCAAGGACCTCAACCTGCAGTGAGTACCGTCACTAGAGACAAGTCGGTTGTCAGTTCCGACAAGGCAGCACCGTGGTGCGCGAGGCGGGCGGGCGCACGCGCCACACGCCGCTGCTGTGCCACACGCACGCGCCCGAGGACAAGCGCCGCATCATCGGCGACGTGTTCATGCGCGTCGCCGAGCAGGCCGTCAAGGACCTCAACCTGCAGTGAGTACCGTCACTAGAGACAAGTCGGTTGTCAGTTCCGACAAGGCAGCACCGTGGTGCGCGAGGCGGGCGGGCGCACGCGCCACACGCCGCTGCTGTGCCACACGCACGCGCCCGAGGACAAGCGCCGCATCATCGGCGACGTGTTCATGCGCGTCGCCGAGCAGGCCGTCAAGGACCTCAACCTGCAGTGAGTACCGTCACTAGAGACAAGTCGGTGGTCAGTTCCGACAAGGCAGCACCGTGGTGGGCGGGCGAGACTATGTGCGACGTTTTAATCCTTAACATCTTCACCAGTGTGTACACCATAATCCTACAATAAAGACGATTTTCATTTTCATAATCTTACCAATGAACCCTCGTCCACAGAGAAGACCAGGTGCTCCTCGGGCAGGGGACGCTCCGACCGGACCTGATCGAGTCGGCCTCTTCTCTAGCCTCGGACAACGCGGCGACGATTAAGACGCACCACAACGACACGGAGCTCGTGCGGGCGCTGCGCGCGCGCGGCCGCGTCATCGAGCCGCTCAAGGACTACCACAAGGACGAGGTACATTCATTATAATACGGTCTCTTTCACATGTCTGAATCGGCTCGTGCCCAAAATACCTGGTTCCTCATGATACCACAATCCATAGTAATCAAGTCTATCTGCAGATTGAATATTCGGAACGAGCATAACCGGCAAAACTGTCACTATCTCTGGTTACGTACGAGCATCGGGTTTGAATAATAATAATAAAAGACATTTCTTGCCACATTAAGATACAATTCACACAAGCATATAATATTGAACACAGAGCAAACATCTCTTGAACAAAAGACTCTTTAAAACTAGGTGACAAAAGGTTTTGGACTCAGCGTGTGCTGTGAGCATCGCGCCCACAGCGATGTTTTTCAGCGTGTACCTAGGCTCTATGACTCACTCTTGTTAAATAGGCGATACCTATTTGCGAGTTTGTACTTACTGCCCGTGATACACACAATGTTTTTCATCACATTTGAGAGGAAATATAATTAAAATTAGACAAAAAAATATATATTAAAGTTGAAACATTGACCCTACATTGACTCTACATTGGCTCTACATTGACTATACATTGAATCTAAATTGGCTCTATATCGACTCTGCATTGGCTACATTGACCTTATATTGAATTTAGATTGACTCTACATAGGCTCTACATTATTACAACTCTACAAGTTTGTAAGATAGGAAATAAACCTTGGCTGGTTTTAAACCCGATTAGTCTGAAATGACGTACTAGTGGGTGACTATATTTCAAAACTAAACTCATAACTCCCACGGGAGTTATAAAAATCCTGAACTCCCGCGGGAGGTAAATCGGCTATAGCTTGCGTATAATAACACCCTTTCCGACCAAGTGTGATGAAAAAACGTTAACATTCTTAATCTTTAATTAATCTGGGGCCGTAGCTCGGTTTATTTATCGATACTCGTCCAGGAATGGGTTCGTCGCTAGCGTACTACAGTAGCTCGTGTGCAGGTGCGCGCGCTGGGGCTGGAGCTGGGGCTGGCGGCGCCGCTGGTGGCGCGGCAGCCGTTCCCCGGGCCCGGCCTGGCCGTGCGCGTGCTCTGCCAGGACGAGCCGCGCACCGAGCGCGACTTCTCCGAGACGCAGGTAACATGCTAGGGCACACACGCACACATTTTCAGGTGCAGCAGATGGTGGGTGGGGACGTCGGGCGATCGATCTGCGTTCCCCAAGGTTGCAGCCGAAGCTTACCAACACGGCGGCGCTCTCATCCAACATGAGTCCCATCTTGTTGTTTAACTAAACTACTTAACTTGGTTACATCTAGTTTATCTTATGTTTTTAGCAACTTTTTAACGCCCCCACTCCCATGTGATATTTTCGAACCTCACGTGATGAATAGATGACCCCAAAATGTCATATCTCCGTGACGAGTAAATGACGCAATCGACTAAAAGGTGTTTGCTAATCTCCTCCTCCCCACTGTGGGCGCAGTGGTGAAGCAGGAGTCGCCCGCGGGATCCCCTTGTCACCCATAAACTTATTGTTTCGAATTTTGAAAGTCATAAATTGATTCCCATATTATTATGCTTATAATTATCGAAAGTCATAAAAGTTGTAAAGCATAACCTTAATAATTCTAACGTTAATAATCCATATTGTTACAGATTATAATTAACAAAGGTCATAAAATTGATAT
Source organism: Tortricodes alternella (assembly GCA_947859335.1). Lineage (NCBI taxonomy): Eukaryota > Metazoa > Arthropoda > Insecta > Lepidoptera > Tortricidae > Tortricodes > Tortricodes alternella. Next base: position 21,273,415 of record OX401969.1, read on the forward strand.
GTATAAAATAAAAAGGCATATCGATTATTAGTCATAAAAATTTTAAGCGATATATTTTAAAGTGCTAATTATTTAACATTATGAAGTATAATTATTATGACATTATGACATAAAAAGTTATGAATATAGTTTTTATGACTTTCGACATATAAGACCAGCGTAAATCGGAACTCAGAAATGATACCTATTAATTTATGACTTTCAACATTATGACTAATAATAATATTGACCAAAAACGTTATGGATTGTGAAAATCGGAACATTAATTTTATGGGAGACAATATAGACCCCTCGCCCGCTTTTAAGATTGCCCGGGTGTTCCATGTTGATTTCCTAAGGTCGGCGCCGATTCGAATGCAAATATTAAAACTCCTCTTTTCTCCAGGTTATAGTGAAAATAATGGTGGAATACGCGTCGATGTGCGTGAAGTCGCACGCGCTGCTGGGGCGCGTGGCGGGCGCCAGCACGGCGGCCGAGCAGGCCGAGCTCAAGCGCATCTCCAGCAAGTCGCCCGTGGCCGCCACGCTGCTGCCGCTGCGCTCCGTCGGCGTGCAAGGTGCGTCGCCACGTCCTGCTGAACCACGTCCACGTGCTTGTTGGACCAACATTTCAGACGAAAGACATGCACTGCTAGAAAGGCCTCTCCCAATGATCGCCGCAGCGACCGATTCTGTGATGTGATGAAGAAGCAAAATGCCTACCAGGCAATATGACTATGCAGCACTTGAACTTCATTGTATATTGACTAAGAAGCAAAAGGCCTACCAGGCAATATGACTAACGACAACCATTACAATCTTTATCCTTATCCTTATCTTTATCTTTATCCTTAAACAATTTGCTGCTTAGGTATTATTTTGCTTGGCAGACATTTTGATCTTTAGACGATTTACTGCTTAGGTATTTTGTCACATAGACATTCTTTTTAGTCATTTTGCTTCGTAGACGAATTGTAAGTTAGACATTCTGATCAGGAAGGACTCTTTCTTTTATCAATTAAACAAAAAATGACGAAGATATAGTGTCTTGAATTTCCGCGTGACGTCACGACTTTGCACGCTTTTTACGATTAAGTGACGTCACTCCCGAACTTTGATGTGCGTTATCTTTGTCAATTTTGATTGATCTGATAAAGTAAAAAATACTAGTTCAATATTTTTTGATAATCTAACTGACGGACTAATTAGAATTATTTTTTTACCCAGGAAACATCCCTATTCTGTGGGCTCCTCATGTCTAATTCGATCTCGCAGCGATACTCCGAGCATAGCCCTCTCTATTGCCGTTTGGACATCCGTATCCTTACTAGTAACTATTATAAAATAGCTTCTGCCCGCGACTTCGTTTGCGGGGGATTAGTTTATCGATATTCCCTTGGGAACTGTGCATTTTTCCGGAATAAAAAGTAGCCTATGTCACTTCGACGATTTCAATCTAAATTCTTGCACTTTAACATGTGCAATTTATAATGTTTTTATTTTGAAAAGAACTGATGCAGCCCTAAAATCAGCAGTCGACAGTTTGGTTTGTAGTGGTAGCGCCAAACAGTAATCCTCACTAGAAGATTAATGTTCGAATGGGCCGGCTCGACCGCCGTAGTACCACACTCTCACAGAATATCGGCGTAAAGTAATAGCTTGCTATTGTGTTTCATACGGTGACCGACAAGATCCGGAGGCCTGTTCCCTCGTCCCCATCCCATCCCCATTCCCCATCCTCCCTAGTGTTGCAACGCATGGGCGGCGGTGACCACTTTCCATCAGGTGGGCCGGCTGCCGATTTGTCAATCAATTGATATAAAAATAAGTCGAAATACCACATCGCCAACGTCTAAACTGAACAACCAAGTGTTTGACCGTCAAGCATGCCTGAGAAGTAACACGAATTTCAACTTTAAGTCAAGGTAATGAAGGACTTTTTACCCTGTATCCGCTGACGCCTGCAGCCGACTGTGGCGGTCAAAAGGTTAAATTCTTTAACCTAATAATAGGGATGTTTCCTGGATAAAAAGAAATAGTAATTCTAATTAGTCCGTCAGTTAATTATCAAAATATATTGAACATGTATTTTATGCTTTATCAAATCAATCAAAATGACCAAAAATAACGCGCATCAAAGTTCGGAAGTGGGGGTTCATGACGTCACTAAATGGTTAAAAGTGTACAAAGTCGTGAAGTCACGCGGAACTTCGACGCACTATAATCTTCGTAATTTTGTTTGATTTTTAAAAGAAAAAATATGTGTTCAATATTTTTTTATAATGTAAATGTTGGACTAATTAGATTTTTTCAGGAAACTAGCCTATAGTTCTGATTCGCATTTTTCAGGTGACGCGCGGACATACAGTTATGCGGTAGCTCTGTCGACGGAGCGGTACCCGCCCGACTGGAAGGACATGAACTACCTCGCCAAAATTATACCGCGCGTCTGTCACAACGTCAACAGGTCAGTACTCCCAAAGACTCCCTCTAGAGATGCAACGGATATGTGGTAACTACACGGTATCCGGCCGGACACCGGATACTAAAAGCTTGGATCAGAAATAGGATAAAAGAAATAAAAAGCCATCAAAAATAAACAAAATTTATGTGAGTTATTAAATTAATACGTAGTTTATTTTTATTTAAGAGCACTGTTAACCAACGCCAAAAATCAGCCTTTTCATACAAAAGGCGATAACGATTTTCACCCCTTAAGTGTTTACCATTTTGACCAATTCTTGATAGGTTTTCAGTCAGAACCAAAACTTGGTCTATACGATTTTTGAATATTGAAAAAGATCAACGAAGTTAAATAATCGCCGAAATTAGTTTTGTATGAGAATACTAAAACAACAATAAAACTGAATTTATTGATTATAGTGAAAAAATCAAAACGTATAGACCTAGATTTTGTTCTGAATGACAACCCATCAAAAATTGGTCTACACTAACTCATCTAACATTTAAGGAGTGAAATTAATTATCGCCTTTTGTATATAAAGCCGTAGGTTCACACTCCTCTTAAATATAAAAGTTCAAGTAGCATCACGTCATACACGTTCGAATATTCAACCGGATATCCAGCCAATGGCCATGCCGGATATCCGCTGTCCGGCCTAACCACTATTCGTTGCATCTACTCCCATCTATCTGCCTTTGGGGTCGTCCACAAATTACGTAACGCAAAATTCTCAAATTTTCGACGGCGGTGTATTTGCCCAACTAAAGTCAAAATTCGATGCTGTAAGATGTACAACTCATTTAAATTTTTCTTATTTGCTGAATGTTACAGTAAAAACACTTCTTTTTCTGTTGCAATAGGTCAACACAAAAGAGCCTCTGGCAGTTAAAGTGTTACTGGTTTGTCTATTCCAGGGTTTGTTACGCGTTCGGCGGGCTGATCAAAGAGCAGGTGACGGACATCACGCCCACGTTCCTCACGCAGCAGGTCGTCTCCACCATCCGTCAGGCGGATGACATCGCCACACAGGTTAATTTTTTATCTGTATGGTTTCTGGTCCAGTTTCATCTTAAGAGGAGTGTGAACCTACGGCTTCTCATACAAAAGGCGATAACGATTTCCACCCCTTAAGGCTGCGCCGTGCTTTTGACGCGGGCAAAGATTGTGTATTTAGCGCAATTTTCGTGGGACGCTACCTGTGTGTGCGTCGTCACGCACACTACTGTACTGGCTCGATCGGTACGGTTCGGCAACGTACCTGCTAAGTTAGTAACTAATTATTCTGTAATAATGAATCTCAACCACTTGCAGAAACCCATGGATAGTTATGAATAAAATACGAAATGCAATTAAACTTTTTATTGAAGTTTGTTGTTAAATCTACGTTGAAAGGTCAAGAAAACAAAAAAGCAAAGTAATAATAATTGTTACAATATTCAGACAGTGTTGAATATTCTATTTAGCTGATATAGTATGACCACAAGATACTAAAGTTTTAATAAAGTATTAGACAGATTAACTGACGGATTCACTTTACTTTATGATACAGTGGGTTAAGTATATTATAAATAACGTAACTAAATTTAAACCATTCTTTTTTTATTTTACGAATGTTGTTTATTTATTTATATACATGGTAAGTTAAAAATATGATAAAAATTCAATTGAAATATTTATTTTGCAAGTAGGCCACATGGGCTCTTTCACATGTCTGAATCACCATATTTCGTTCTAATCTTGAGTCAATTATTTCTGTAAGTAGGCAATCTAAATAAAAAGATGTTAGTTTAATTACTATCCCTCTCCAAAACTCTTGGTCATAGTTAATTAATTCTATTTTCATATCCACGTCGGTCCATACGGCAAAAATGCACGTTTTTCTTCGCGTGATATGCAATTGTCCTTGGGCCTGATAATACCAGTCATGTTTTTGTTTAAAGTTATATTACCGTGTTTATCTATATCCAAAAAGTTTATTTTTTTCTTTGGTGCCATCTTCTATGGACATACCTTTGGCAGAATACGGGCATTTTATTTCCACTACTTGTTCTTGACCTACAAGCCCATCAGGACTTGCACCTAAAAATGGTAGATTTGTTCGTGCAAAAAAAGCAAAAAGCCGTTTGTTGAAACTCTTAGAGCCTTTTTTGACTGTATAGTATCTCTGCTTGCGTTTACCCATTTTAACTAAAACAATAAAAAATTGCTACACCATCAATTGTACCCATAGCTGGATATCATCTACTTATAATCTAAATACTTGACGTAAATGAAACAATCCCGAAATGCTCCATCCATCAAACCCGAGCCCAAATTAGATGGTGTTACATAAATTAATTGTTGAGTTCCCTTGGTTACCTTCCCACTCCATCATCAGACCTTGGACACCATCTATGGTACAAGTTCTCTTGAAAACAAATCTGACGAGCTAAACGCGATGGTATTAAATTAATTAACTGTAGAGTTCCTGTGGCTGTTCCTGCTCCATCATCAAACCTTGGACACCATCTACGATCCAAGAACTCGTCAAAACAAACCTAATGAGCCCAAACTCGATGGTAAAACATTAATTAAGTATAGAGTTCCAGTGGCCGCCTTCCTGCTCCATCATCAGACCTTAGACACTACCTACGGTTCAAGTATTAACCTTTTGGACGCCGTTGTCGACTATGCGTGACAGCGTATACAGGGTAAAAAAGTCCTTCATTACCTTGATTTTAAGTTGAATTTCGTATTACTTCTCAGACATGCTTGCGGCCAAAAGGTTAATGACACCATGTCATCCATCTTTAACCCATAAGCAAAATGTTGAAAACCGGATAGAGTATATAAAATAATAACAAAAAAATACTTACCCTGTTTTGCTACCTGTAACACAGTATACGTATAGTATCATAATTAAATAATCAACGCATATTATGAAATAAAACAATTGATTACATACATACATACATATTATCACGCCCGAAATCCCTATTGGGGTGGGCAGAGCCATAAGACTACTTGTGGCCACGTTTGATTAATTAGTCCTAAGATGGTATGATGAACCGTATGGTGACGGGTGATCAGCCCATCGCCCATACAGATAGTCCACCATGTTGGAGAGGACCCGTCCCTTAGTCGACTTTTACGACATGCTAAGATGATAAGCATCTGCACGCATTCTATGCTATTTCTTCACTCCCAGTGCAGCAGAGGAGTCACAAACAAAGAAAACAATCAAACAATTGATTACTTGTCGTTAATACTTTTGAGATTTGTTTTAGTAGGATTTTGAAACTAAACTATCGATTTTTTTATTCCATTTTACCTAAATGCCGACACATGTTCTTCTCATTTATTGTACAACTTTTCGTAATTGTATTTATTAAACTGTATATAATTTTAGATTATTAATAGAGATACATTGTAAATACACTCTTTGTGATAATAATTACATATATTTCTAATATTTTTGGAAGGAATTGCCGCCCGTCAATTTAACGGTGACTGCCATTTACGCTGATTTTGCTCGGCGCAGCCTTAAATGTTAACCGATGTTCAACAATAGGTTGTTAGTCAGAACAAATTCTGAACTGGATTCATCCATACATACGATCCGTATCCGTGAAAATACGTATGTAGAAATCTTGTACCGAATGACGGACGACGGAAGCCGGACGTAGTGCGTAAGCTACCATAGAAATAGTTCTACGAGTACTGCGGACCGTATTTTCACGGATACGGATTGGATACGGAACGGACGTAGTGCGTAAGCGCTCTCATTTGGTAAACAAGTTTCTAACCTCAAAATGTGCCAATTTTGGCTGAAACAGCTGTTTTATCCTAAATAAAGCAAACCTCCACTGCTGCAGCAGTGGACGTCTTTCGGCTGAAATGATGATGATGATGATGATGAAAGCAAACCTAGGTTAAAAATCGGTAAGGTAACGTCTAAAATATTGTCTCCAGTTCCTTTATTTGCGGAAGGAATTCCGGCGATTATTTGACTTTTTTGATCTTTAATCAATATTCAAAAAACGTATAAACCTAGATTTTGTTGTGGCTTACGACCTATAAAAAAATGGTCAGAATCGGTTAACATTTACGGGGTGGAAGTCTTTATCGCCTTTTGTATGAAAAGTATGATTTTTGCTGTTGGTTCATAGTCCTTAAGAAGTATGTTTATATCATTCTTACGTGTCCCATGCGATGGCCGACGACAACCCATCGTGTAGATGATGGATGGACGGAGATGGGGTCATCCACAGGTCATCAGAAAACTTTGTTAACGAGCAAACTTATAGTTGGACTCGCTTTTTATGAGAAGCTACCCGCCGACCTAAAAAACGAGTGTTCCGACGAAAAATTCGGTTTTCGAATTCCGTCAAAGAATACAGTGAAGGCTACATTTTACATTATTACTTTATTGATATTAATTATGTAAGTTATTTTATCTACACCCATATCATAAAACCTCCATTGGTTAATCAAAAACCGAAGGAAATGACCACCATTTTGACAACATTAGGAAAAACCAGTGCTGCGATAAAGAAATAACATGACTTCTTTATCGTTTTTAGTAAAGAAATGAGATTAAATTTGGAACAGCTGTCAAAACTCAAGTGGGTCTCTATTCTAGTATCCATAGATATTAAAACAGTAATTGATACGAAACGTCAATTCAGTATGTTTTTTTAATATAAACTGCACAATATTTGATCTCGAGTGACATGAGAATAGAGACTTCAGTCGTTTGTCTATGATTTAAAAAAAAATGGTCTTGACGGAGGATCGAATTGCCGCCATTATGTTGGTGTTTTGCTGAACGAAAGTAGAATTGTTGTTGAATTGAATAGAAAAAGTTGTTTGTAATTTACATTTTAGTTGAAAATATGAATAGTAGTCTTCTCGGAGCGCCGGATATCGGAAATATGCAGCCACGATTGCAACAAATAACTTGTTGCCAGAAAATATTGTTTCTGAACCCATCATGGAGGATTTATAATATGTGTGTAGATAAAGTTGTGTGCAACTCTGCATAATTTGGCCTTAAAACACTCGTGCGATCTTATTATGAAACTCGCCTATCGGCTCGTTTCATGAAAACCGCACTAGCGTTTTAAGGCCTATCATTATGCAACCGTTGCGTTTTATATTTTGTGACATTTCCGTTATTTTTAGTTTATTTTAATATGATTTTATATTTTACTACCTATCTATCTATACTTACCTGTGACATAGTCTAAAAACATATAATGGTGTCACGTGCCGTTTAATTACTAGTTTTTGCCCGCGACTTCGTCTGCGTGGAATTCGTTAATCTCATATTTCCGGTATTTATAAAATATCGTGAAAATCCTTTCAGGATATCTACGGCTAAGAAGTATCCCATATCCGTCTCTATAAGGCTGAAGAAGAACAGCTATAATATACTATTGTAATATTCCACAAATCAGGAGTCTTGATTTAGCCACAAGTAAATGAGCACGTCTGAACGTCCTTGTGTGTCAGGTGCTGACGTCGAGCGGCGCGAGCGCGCGCATCGCGCAGATGCCCGTGGTGCTGATCCCGATCCACTTCGACCGCGACGCGGCCGCGCGCGCGCCCTCGTGCCAGCGCTCCGTGGTGCTGCGCCCCTTCGTCACCTCCGACTTCATGACCGGCGTCGCTGCGCTGCCCGGCTCCGACGCCATGCCGCAAGATGTAACTACCTCAATCTATATCTCCAGGCTTGCAGACCGCAAGCTATACAAGCAATATTTTGATACTCTGATGTTAGTGCCGCGCAGGTCTAGCTCAGGGTGGCCATTGCCAAGTGCCCTTCCCCCTGGTCCTGCTCTTGTTGAAGACCGTTGCGAGCTTACCGAGAACCCCTTAAGTTTCACCCAAGTGTATTTTTGAGCCTAATTTTCGGACATGCCTCTGATATTCGAAATATGGATAGCTATGAATATTTTGAATGCTAGACTAAAACTCCCGAGTCGTTACTTCATTTCGTTTAAGAGAAAATCACTCTCGGAAAAGTAAAAATTTTCCCTGGTGGAAACGGAAAAAACAACTAGCGCCACAACTAAAGAAGTGAAATTAATCTAGCTCAAATCAATCTAATTCTAGAGGTCTATTTAGAATATCCGAGGCATGTCTGAAAATGAGGCTCAAAAACACACTGCGACTATGATAATGCCAAAAGAAAGGAATATGAATCCCACACATTATTCTTACCATATACAGCTGAAAATGCTGAACCGATTTCAACAAATGAGTTGTCAATGTTATTTCTTTATTCGAAATATGACACATTGTATATGACATTGCAAAGATTTCATAAGACTTACTAGATTTTTTTTCCATATTCTGAATTTAGTCTTTAATTTTTGTCGCTACCCGAAAAAAAATTACATACAAATATATTTGTCACTTCGGTAGAACCAAACTTGTTTGATAATTTTCATGGTTTTTTCTCGAAAATATTAATTGTGTATTTATTGACAGGTGGTAGACAGAATGCGCAAGGAATTGATGAGCGTGCCGGGGATCTCGCGCGTGCTGTACGACCTGACCGCCAAGCCTCCGGGCACCACCGAGTGGGAATGATCGTGTGACTACCTTTTCTATGTTTTTACTCTGAACGAACGCACCCGCAGGGCAGTGGTCATATAAAGCAACTAAAATCCGCGTAGCCGAGGATTTGTATCCCACTTCTGATTGTTTTGGTAACCAAATTGTAGCGCAAAGAACTGGTGCGCATTATCACTCTTCAGGTTCTCTTTACTGTATTATGTATTGTATATCCATGCTATGTATGTATTTAAAATGTAATCGCAGAAAATTCTGATGTTATTAACCCTTTGAACGTATCGTGTTGTGTTGTGTTGCGGATGCCACGATATACCGATTTGCATATATTGGCGTCGGTTAATGTCGATGGGGGTGTTATTTGGTAAGGGCCGTCTTTAACCTATTGGAGGCCCTGGGCACCTTAGGGTACATTGGCATAATGGGGCCCCTATGACTTACCGTTTGGTGATCTCGCAGGAACTAGGGGGGCCCTATCAATCGCGGGGCCCTGGGCAATTGCCCAGAGTGCCCAGTGGGAAAGATGGGCCTGTCCGTGGCACGCATTTTTGCATTTAGCCGTGACGTTTAAAGAGTTTAAAGAATAAGCACTGTGCTTAATGGAATGGATTTAATCAATTATATAATAATGCAAATAAGTGCCTGATTCATATAAATGCTACTGCCCTTAACCTTTTGGCCGCCAAGCATGCCTAAGAAGTAACACGAATTTAAACTTTAAGTCAAGGTTATGAAGGACTTTTTTACCCTGTATACGCTGTCACGCATAGTCGACAACGGCGGCCAAAAGGTTAACAAGTGCTAGTGTTTATCGCTGACATGAAGTATACACTAGTTGTACGAGTAACTAGATTGGAAGCGTTCACATCAAAACGCACGGAACCTGTGCTTCTACCGCGTTTGTGTGTTAGCCAGCCTGAAAGTTCAAAAACGACAAATTATTTTCGTCTCTAGTAAATGCTCGTAGGGGGCCTGTGATCTCAAGTCATTTGTAATAATAATAACCGTGTGCGTGCAATTCTCCCTTACGAAATCATGAAATGCCTTTTTTTCAAGCTTTATTCGCAATATACTGTTATTTCACTTATTGTTATACATATTAATATTTTCTATTTCCTAATGATATTTTGTTAGACTATCTTAACATTTGGACCAGTCAATGAGTTTAGTAAGTAGTGTATGATAGTTGAATCACAACTAATTTTGAAACTTAATTATTTTAAGTATGCAGTTGTTATATCTGTGTGATTGTAGAGTTATTTATTTTGTCAGCTCGATGAACTTTTATTTTATTTAATAGATAATGGTGTCTGTTGATTTTATTTCACTTTTATATGTATAGCATAGTGCTACTCCAGTAGGGACCACTGCCCAACATTATAAAGATTTGTAAATACATTTGTGTAATATGCAACACAATGTGAAGGTTATTGTTAGCTCCACTGATCAGTTTTGTATCTTGTAGTAATTTATTGTAAACGGCTGTGTAAAAAATATTAAAAGCCCTTAAATGTTCAGCTCGACATGATTATTATACTGGGTCGTGTATAAAATCGAAAACAAATTGTTTTATGGAATGGTTCAGTGTTATTGACTGGAGGTTTCATAATAAAATTATATTATGCTTTATTTTCATAAAGAGTTTTATTTTTATTTTTTACAGTACATAAATAAAAGTAAAGTTAAAAAGTAAAGCCCAACTACTGGCGACGTAGAAGCATTTTTGCTCCTATAGTCGGAACGTTCAGAGGCCCGATTTGACAGCTGCCAGATACACACGTGTAGGAATGAGAAAAAAAAATCGCTAGCAGCAAATACCGATTTTCAAGATTTATCGATTTATATCACTAAGGCTTTGTAATCTATTACTTACAAAGTCGCATATTTAAGGCGAATTTGTTTCGACGTTCGTTTAAATTATTAGAAGGAGTATGAAATGGTTTTAATTACAGTCACATTATATTATGTTAATGTTTTGTTTTTAATGCTCATTTTATTTGTTTATGTCAATTTTAATAAATCATTATTATAATACATAATAGGATTTTTTGTTTAAATTATATTTAAAAATGAAAAATATACGTCAATAACAATAATGAATCTAAAATGTATAACATGTAAATAACTGATTCGATTTTTTAGAATAATCGGTTACTTTTCCGAAGCGGTCACAGTACTAAGGTATCAGCCGTAAGATATAACATTGTAATGTCGTACTACGAAGTATGAATCATAGATAGTGTATTTTAACAATATAATGTGAAAATTGATCCTTATAAATGATACTTAGCGTCATAAGGCAAAGATAACATCGTAAATACTTCAATTTATAAATAAAATTATCGATTTCTTGCGTCGACGTTCGTACAAAGTTATCGCGGCGTGAAAAGCAACAAACGTCAAATCGGGCCTCTTGAAACGTCCCGACTATAGTATGATACATGCACCCTTAGAATTCTTAAATGGCCTATGACACTCTTACGTTCTCCACAAATCATATGATACTCCTTTTATTAAATTCGGTCCTGTAGTCCAGGAGCTAAAGAGGAACATCAAATTTTTGATCACACACATACATACATACTTAGACGGTGAAACTCTATCCCCTTGTTTTGGCTTTGCACAGTTGGGTAATAAATAAAGTATAATTATTAAAATGATAATACATACAATGGATACATCCTATGAAAGCTAGCCATCAGGAACTAATAAATTGATATTCTTTCCTACATTGACATTTCCACCAATGTAACTCTCTTCCTCACCTCTGACAGAGAGACCTTCAGAAAGAGATGTTACCTTCTTCTCTCTCATCATGGGTGCTTTTTTCCAACGAGAACTTTTACAATTGGAACAAGATGTCATAGATATCAACTCTAAAGATACGGTTCTATTACTACAATCCAAACATTTGAAGAACCTCTTAAATGTATCGAGTACTTTAAGAGGATGTCTTTCATCCTTGCACCGTTGTGCTGCAGAGAATGCTGTGTATTTGCATTTAGCACATCTGACAGCTTTGCATGGTAATTTGAATGTGTTTAACATCTTTTCTTCCATTGCCTCTTTCTTTTCCAATTTGTTAAAGTATTTATCCTGTTCATTGTCATCATGCTCTTGGATAAGGTTCTGATGAGATGAAGTAGCTTCTAGAATCTTCTTGAATCTTTCTGACTTAACACCCATGAACTTAATTTCTTCCTCATTTGGTTTAGATTTCTTGCATTGATTCTCATCCCCTCCATTTAACTTCTCCAAAGCTCTTTTCTTCCCTGTTTCTGTGCCTCTCAAATTATTTGGGTCTAGTTTTTCAATACCGCCGCTTTGTTGTATTAGTCTGAAAGCATTAGATTTTGCTCTTTCTGCTGATTTTTGCCCATATGAGATATTTAGATCAACTACCCCACTCCCTGACAGTCCAAATCCTTTTCCAAATTTAGGTGAGCTAGCAACCTTTTCAGCTAAACTTGAAGATCCATTCCGCTGACTTGGGGATCCTGTTAATTTGTTAAGCCTCTCAGTGTCACTTTTTCTTTGTGTAGATGGACTGTGTAATATTGCCGAGTTATTTTTCAGAGACCCTGCTCCAAGTGGAGCTTTATTAATCATCAACTTGTCTCCCTCAGACCTGTTATAATCACTTAGAGACATCAGTCTATTTTGATCCCTTTCTTTTACTATCTTGTGGTTGCCAGAAGGGGGGGCTGTGAATGCTCTGCCCCCATATATCACAGTATCTTTTCCTAATACCTTTTTCTGTAAGTTAACAAGGCCCTTGCCCATTGTTGATGATTGCAACTCAGATCGCTTAGAGAACTTCTGGTACTCCTGTTTTACATGGTAAATGCAGTGTTCACATTGTGTTAAATTTACGAATGCAGTGCATGGCTCTCCATTTTTTTTCTTACTCTTACAAACACCTAAATCTTTAGATTGACCCAGTATCATGACTCTTTCTGAAGTTTCAACACTAAGGCAAGCCTGATCAGCAGTGTTTTGAGACCTTTCTAAAACATTGGGGTTTAATACTGCAACAACAGTGCCTTCTGTGGTTTTCCATAAATCATTATAAGCTTTACGAAATAAAAACAATGAAACAGTTTTTAAGTCATCCTTTAAATCACTTAGAGTCCAAATTTGAAATTGATTACCTTTCTGAGACTTCTTGGCAGCACTCTTTCTGACTATGACCCCAGCAATAACCCAGTCTTTAGATAAGTCATCATTTTCAACATGCCTTTTGACTCTTAGCATATTAATGGCTTCTCTCCCTTGCATTCGCTCTAAAAGTGCCTTACTGGATATAAGGGGCTTTGTTATTCTTATACCAAATACTGGATCTGTGTAAATGTCTGAAACACCTTTACTTTTAGTTTGTGGTGCACAGAACACATGTCGTATATCTTGTTGTGTTTGTTGTGGTTTAATTTTGCCTGTTTTAACGTCACTGTTTGCTTGTCGCAGCTTTGTGGCAAAATCCAACTGCTTTTCAATGTGTTCCTGTTCTTTATTGTCTAATAACCTTTTCACTTGTGATCCGTAGTCATCATACTTGCGCTCCGTGTAATTTCTCTTTTCCTCATCATCTGAAGAGTCAGTGTCCCCATTGTGGACCTCAGAAAACTTCACAATACTTGCCACAGGATCTTCATTCTTGCAAGAGCTCGGTTGAAAGATATCTACTTCTCGTAATGATTCCTTTCCAACAGATTCACCTTCATCAGCTAAATCTGCACGCAACAGTTCGTCCAACTCAGCCAATTCATCGATTTCAGACATAGCTTTAGTTCAAATGCTTAGGCACAGCAGGGGATAAGATTAAGTCTTGTGTAATGTTTACAACCACACACGCAATTACATACATATAACTAAAACGTAGTGATTATGATTATACTCTGAATACAACAAACTTCTTTACGCGGGAAATTTACCTAACATATAGTTTGTGGTCAGGTCAAAGTGAATATAGGACCCACAATTTACCAAACCCCCACAGATTAACCAGATGGAAGGTAAAAAGACGAACTGTTTATTCATACTGTTGTCTTATTCTTTCTTTACGGCCATACATCCTAAATTAAAATGAGACAGCTAGCAATGTAAGTTGCTTCTCAAATCAAATGTCTCCAAAGCCAAAACGTCAAAACATACTTTATAGCCAAAACGTCATTAAACGTCATTCGTCTAAGCCACATATAGGCTTACCAACTAAGGGGTTTTACCCTTAAATTTAGGGATGAAATAAGTGGCCCGGGTTTTTTACGGGGACAGAACATTCATAGGTTTTTTTTTTCAAAAGTTGTTACAAAAACTTAATCTAAACTTGAAAAATTATAGTTATTGTTGCAACCTTTGTCCGTTCCGCATTGAAAACCGTCCTTTTTTAGAGTTCTTGTTGTCCGTAATTGACTTCGGACGCACTGATAACATACACTGACATGAATATGGTATAGAATGGGTTACTAGTATGTGGTAAAAGGAGCCTATAAAAAAACAGTGCTTAGTGATTTAGGGGTTTTTAGGGTCTTTTCGACTTGGTTTTAGGGGAAAACCTCTTTAAAGTGTTGGCAACCCTATATAAAACGTCAATCGTCTTAGTTACGTTTTGCCAATAATGTCAATATTTTGTGATAAATTAAGCAAATTTTGCATTAAATACTGGTGCTACCCATACTAGAATTAACTAACAAACGCATAATAATGGCTTGCGTGGCTCCTTACCGTCAAAGCCACTCTACTAGAAAGAAAAACTGATAAAGCCGAAGTTTTCACGGGTAAGTATTTTTGTCATTTTAACGACTTAATAGCCCATATTAAGCATAATTTCGGTTCAAATACGGTCTATAGTATTGTTAATGTTTGACACCTAAGTTTTTTTTATTATTAAACCCGTTTTTCTAAATTTTTCATCCTAACTAATATTTTACGTGTAAACGACTAGCGCTGTTCTTCTGAGATTATTTTGATGTCGATATAATAAATAAGTTATATATACCTACCCCGGTTTCGCGGTGGTAATTAAAGAAAGTTGCTAGTGATTTTTTAACTACCAACTTAAGTTATAGGTATCGATATGACGATACTCTTCGGATTAACACATTTTCAATAAGTGTTTATAGTGTATAAAAACTTCTTTCATTATTTCTAATTCCTACTATAAACAACCGACTTCAAACATTGACTCGATTCATACTGACTTAATCTGCGAAATTGCATTAATTTAACCGATAAATGACAAAGTATATGGATTTGGTTAACGTTTAATAAGCTTATTAAAGACATATTTTCATGCCTTTATTTCACCCTTTGGTTAAAACCCTTTGCCCAGCCCGGCCTTCCCCTCAATCTTCTTATAAAATTTCATCAAAATCGTCTCGGCGTTTGAGCAGTGAAAACGTAACAGACAGACATAATTACTTTCACATTTATAATATTAGTATGGACTATCGATAGAAATTCTTCATAAAACACTTCGGTGACTGATTATCGACCGATTCTTAGTATAGATCACTGAAGATAGGTTGAGAAAGAAGAGTAGATGTAGAGAATCAAAAACATTTCTTAATGCTGGGGCCACATCTTCGCCTAACTCCATTAATAAAAGCGATAAATGACATAAAATAATAGGCGTTAGTGAGGCCTTAGCTTAAAATAACCTCGCGTCTTGGTTTAATTGAGTTCCTTGAGAAGCCACATTCCTCATTTGTTTTACTTTACAATAATTAATCGTTTCATATCGTGTTTGGTCTATGTAGTGATTATCGGACTTAGCACCGATAAAGTGTTGTGTTATCGGTTGTAATTCAACGAGTGACACCCAGACACTATTTTGCATACCCATGAACGAAAATTTATGACAATTTTAGGACGTCGTTGTTGACTCCGGCAAATAGGTTAAGGGGAAAATCCACACAAAGTGGATTTAGATCACTTTGTATTACTTAAGTATGTGGGCTTTATGGATAAACCCAACAAAAAGTTATTAATAAATGATTGAAGTACATGTGCAGTTTTCTTTCCTTATTTATTTAGAAGAAATATAAAGCTTCAGTGTGCTGTACACGTTTATCGTAGTCACATCACTAGAAAATATCGACATGAATGAGGGCAATTTAATTGAAATCCCTAGTACTGTCAATTACGTGCCACAGACTGTGTAATTTAACAGCGCCAAAACTGTGAAAATAGGAACTAACCAGAAGTAACAAAAAAGGACTGTACCATCTGTAGCTAGCTACATATAGTAATCTTTGATATTTAGTGTCCATGTCTTCTGACCGTTTCAGATTAGACTAGCTGAGTTTCAAACAGCAGATAATAATAATATAACAAAGTGAGAATAAGTAAATGCAAGTACTATTCAAAGTCAAAGACAAACTATCTTTATTCAATTTAGGCTTTTACAAGCTCTTATGAAGGTCAAGGAATGAATCTACCACCGGTTCGGAAAAAATCCTCTACTGAGAAGAGCAGGCAAGAAACTCGGTACTAGTACTCTATTTGTCTATTTTTCGTCAATAGCAGATAATTTTGACAAAGATAATAAACGGGGTACTTGCGGGTGTGCCATCTATTGGCATTGTTCTGCAAATAGCCAAGATACATTTTAGTTAAACAGACTGTCAATAGATGGCGCTTGCAATTCGAGTGATTTTTGTTTACGTACGCGGATGTTCTTGGCCACGCGCTATTTTGTAATTGAAAGTCTGAATACGTATTATAATACCTATATAGTAACGGATAATTTTGACACAAATAATAATTAACGCAGTACTCTCCAGTAGCGCCATCTGTTCACATTAGTCTGCATGTGCAATTAGCTAACAGACATGTTAATTAAACAAACGGTTAATAGATGGCGCTTTCAAATCGCGTGGTTTTTTATTTATTTTTTAACGAAAACGTTAATTTTAATCTATTTTTGACACAAAGCGACGAACATAAGCTTTAAAATGACGTTTAAATAATTAATTTTGGTAAAGAATTAACGAAGATCTGGAGCGTTTTCAAAAAATACCTTTTAGAAATAATTTCAGAATGAGATACGGCAGCCACTATTAAAAAAAAAACAATTCAAAATGTTTGATTACACCTTATACCTGCACTTCATGCGCGCCGAGTGGAGGCGAGTGCAGGCGAGTGGCTACGTGAAGTGGGCCCGCTCGGCTCGACTCGTGTGCGCTCGCTATAGTTGTCGGTTTTTCGTGCAAGATCAAAGTGACGAGTGAAATTGCGAGCGGCCCGACCTCACGCGCACGTACATTAGTGTGCCACAGGTTATAAAATACTTCACGTACGATTTTCCTTTAATACAATAAAACAAAATTAAAATGAAATAACCCTCTTCGGAATAGGACATAGGGTACTATTTATCCCGGAAAAATCAAAAGTTCTCGAGGGAATAACTATAACCGAATTCCGCCCGGAAAAAGCCACAGGCAAATGGTAGTTTTAGATATAGGTAATATTAATTTAATGAAACTCTTTTCTTTTATTATTTAGGTTCTGCTAACATCTAACAAAAGAATAAAAAAGCATGTTCACGCACGTACCTCCATTAGGTACTTAATAAAGTAAAGAATCTTGATACGTATTTATATAAAAATATAAATTTCAAAGGGTAGATACGTTCTGACACTGTTCTATTTTTGTGTATAGTAAGCTAAGCATCCACCATCTCCTTTTCCTGCAAGGTTTTCGAATCTTTTTGTACAATATGTACGTAAAAAAGCATATTGCGCAAACGCGGACAAAGCTGTCGCGGCAAGTCCATCGTCTTCTACGATTCAGCGGCAACTGAGCTATGCGCGCATGAAGTGCAGTGCCACTCGCCACCACTCACCTCGGCACCACTCACCGAGCGCCTCGCCCGAGCGCCTCGTACGAGCGTGAAGCTATTAGATTATAGAAGGATTAGACATTTGCGTTGCGTGCGATGAACGTAGTATAGATCCCTTATTAGTCTGTGGATGAACGTTTCTGACGTTTTGCAATTTGCAAAGACATTTCAATTTTCGTATTTTATGAATTATTTCGATTTTGTGTTTAATTAACTAAAACAAACAAGTTATATCTGAAGAAAAATGGCAGGTAGGATCTTTCAGGTGTTATGTAGTGACTCATGTTTGCTTTTGATTGAATGTATATAATTATGTTTTGTTTTGGTTAGACAACCCAGCGAATAATCCGAAACAAGAGCCAGAGGCTCCGTCTGAGCATGACACGGATAAAAATAGGGGTGAGGTGGGGTCACCACCACCGCCACCGACACCGCCGGCAGCTGAAGTGGAGACGCAGGAGATCATTATAGTGAACGAGCAGACTGAGGAACTGGATCTCAACCATGGCCGGATTGGGAAGATTGAAAACCTTGACCAACTGCTCCGTTTGGAGAGGTGAAATAATATGTGACAGTGTTCTTAACCTTTTGGACGCCAAGCATGTCAGAAGTAACACGAATTTCAACTTTAAGTCAAGGTAGTGAAGGACTTTTTTACCCTGTATGCGTGGACGGCTGCAGCCGACTGGGGCGGTCAAAAGGTTAAAGAGCACTTTCACAAGTGACTCAGAATTCTGGTATTCTGAGTCATTTATAAAAGTATGTATTTGTTTGGGGGTGTTTGTTGTTATTTATGTTTCATTGATAGTTCTTCTATCTTTTCTAGTCAAACTCTTGTATAGTGAAATTTCAGTTTTAGGATACATAAGACTTCTGTTTTGGATCATTAAGTATAATGATATTATTATGCATTGACAATACAAGCCTTTATTGATATACCTAACATTATTTATTATTATTAACTAGCTTCTGTGTGTGACTTCATTTGCATGGAATTCGGTTATAGTTATTTCCTCAGGAATTTTAAAATCTTCCTGGATAAAAATTTGCCTATGTGTTGCACCCAGCTGTTGATTTGTGAAGGAGTAACAAACAAACTAACTCATATTAACTAGACACACACACACACAAACTTATGAATTTATAATATTAGTATGATTATTAATTTCTATGTTGGAAGACATCCAATATAACAAATGATGTATTTGTTTGAAAGAAAATTACCAAATCCACTAATATTATAAAGTTTGTGTAGATTTTTGCATATTTAAATGTTTGTTCCTCATTTGTTTTGTTTGATTTTGATGGAATCCAGCAGACAGATAGACCATAGCTTGGAACAAATCATAGGATAATTTCATCCCAATCCTACAGCTAATGTTGTATAAAAAGCAAATCAGACTGCAAAAACTGAAACTAAGAACAACCAAAGTCCCTAAATTTATATCATTTTGATGTGACTATGTAGCACTGCTTTTGAGTCCTTACTCGTTTTAAAGTTTTGTAAAAGGGCTGAATCTCTATAGAAACAATGTACTGAGGTCCTCCATCTTTTGAAAACACCCATTATGTTCCATATATTTTACAGGTTGTATTTACGCTGGAATTTGATAAAGAAGATAGAAGGTCTAAGCACACTGCACACCCTGGTAGAGTTGGAGTTGTATGACAACCAGATCACCGTCATGGAGAATCTAGACACCCTTGTCAACTTAGAGTAAGCATCTCATCAGTACAGGCTTTACTAATGCGGGTTGTGGCAGTTGACAAACTTAATTTAGGAGTTGCAAAAGGATAGTAGGATGTCCAACCATGTGAGCAAAACAGAAAAAAGAAAGAGTAAATAGACCAAGAGAGAGGGGATTTGCTGTAGCAGTTTTCCAGAAGGAAAGTTACTTCTGCACTAGAAAAATTAGGTTACGGATAAACTTGAAACTATTTATTTACGGAACTTTTTGATACATATTTACATGTAAACAGGACTTAATCGCATACGAGGGGTGATCCAAAAGTAATGATAACTGAATACTTATTGAATCGGATTAAAATAAATAGGTATGCAGTTACTGGCCATAAAGACTCCTTATTAAATAAAAAAAATAAAAATTAAAAAATATGTATCTGTCAGAGAGTTGCAGTTGTTTCTTCACAAGCAGTCGGAACAATAACGCAAAAATGGAGAAAACTGAGGTGAGAGCGGTTATTAAATACTTCTGTTTGAAAAAAATGTGTACTAAAGATATATACGCTGAATTAGTGGGCACACTGGGCGAGTCCGCTCCGCCGTATTCCACAGTGGCACGGTGGTCAAAGGAGTTTAACTTGGGAAGGACATCCACTCAAGATGAACATCGCGAAGGCCGTCCATCTGTCGCCATTACTGGAGAAAACGTCAAAAAAATTCATGATCTCGTTTTAACAGATAGAAGGATGACTATCAGGCATCTAGTTGAGCTCACAGGCATCTCGTATGGCAGCATTCGAAGAATCTTAACTGATGAACTACACATGAAAAAAGTCTCCGCTCGTTGGGTGCCTAGAATGTTAACGGCTGAACAAAAGAAAATACGATGTGAGATTTCGAAGTCCAATCTTGACAAATATCAAACTGATCCCGAAACATTTTTGCGTCGGTTTGTAACCATGGACGAGTCTTGGATCCACCATTTCGATCCTGAGACCAAACAGCAATCCATGACCTGGAAGCGAGCGTCTTCCCCTACACCGAAGAAATTCAAGGTAGCAAGCTCCGCTGGTAAGGTCATGGCTTCAGTGTTTTGGGATGCTGAGGGAGTCATAATGATTGAATACCTGGAAAAGGGTACCACTATTACGGGCTCCTACTACGCTGACCAAATACGCAGATTGAGACAGGCAATCAAAGAGAAGCGGCGGGGTAAACTTCGAGCTGGCATCCTGTTTCACCAGGACAACGCACCGCCCCACAAGGCCGGCGTTGCGATGGCTGCCATTCGTGATTCAGGGTTCGAATTGCTGGAACACCCCCCATATTCGCCAGACCTAGCCCCCAGCGACTTTTATCTCTTTCCACGGCTGAAGGAAGATCTTAGAGGCAACAAATTTTTGAATAATGGCGAGGTAATGGCCGCTGTGGAAGCATTTTTGGAGGGTCAAGAAAAAGATTTTTTTTTAAAAGGAATTCGTGGTCTGGAGAAACGATGGTCTAAGTGTGTAGACTTGGAAGGAGATTACGTAGAAAAATAAATTATTTTATTAAATATTTTATGTATCTTTCATACTGATTATCATCACTTTTGGATCACCCCTCGTAACTTAAAATTGTTATTATTTACCTCAATGTTTCAACCGTGTTGTAACAGCCATGGTCACGAGAAGACTGAAGTGGCGGGTATCAGCACCTTCCAGTCGCACGAGTATTAAGGGAAGAAGTCCGGTTTACATGTAAATATGTGTTTAAATCGCGAAATTTTAAAACAACTTTTACTGATTGTCTGTATGCTCAAAGAGTTTTTAACTAACTATCTTTGCTTGTTACTTTCAAAACAAACCTATGTGGCTGGCATAACACGCCCGCAAGTCTTTTGTCGCTCAGTGCGTCTCTGTCAAACTATTCAAATATGTAAAGGATCCACTAAGCGACAAACAACTCGCGGGCATGTCATAGTATCCATGCTGGTAATTTTTTCTCAACATTCAATTACTGTTTAGGGTACTGGATCTGTCTTTCAACCGCATCAAGGAGATTGCATGCCTGGAGAACCTGACGAAGCTGAACAAGCTGTATCTCAGTTCCAACAAGATATCGGAGATCAAGAATGTGAACCATCTCACAAAGTTGGAGATGCTGGAACTTGGTGATAATCGGATTAGAGTGAGTCAAAACTAACTATTCAACATCAGGTTGGGTCCTGTTGGCCTTACTTGCATTTAGCCTTGGCGAGCAGATAGCACCTTAGTTATATTTTTTCCATTATGCATATTGAATTGATTGCCATAGCAGCCCTATCATTTATCAATTCATCGTATTGCGATTGTCTATCGTATATTAGAATCTATTCTAAAATTTCAATCTCTCAGCAAAAGGATTACCTTGCAATGGATTTCATCCCATATACAGTTAAAAGAAAATGAGGAAGTAGATTTACTAGCAAAACAAGCAACGGAACATGGGATCTCACTGGCGGTTCCTCCTCTTTACACTGATCATGTCAAACACATTAGGACGCAATGCAAAATAACATGGCAGGAATATTTTGATAAAAGATCTAAATAAAAAGGTATTTGGTTCCGTACAATACAGCCACACATCTCTCAGTACCCATGGATTGATCAAGTACCGTTTGACAGAGATAGGCTGAAAACTGCTCTCACATTACGCTCGGGACATATTCCATCGAACAAGTTTGCATTCCTGATAAAAATAGTCACATCGCCAAATTGTATTGACTGTGGAGTAGTGGAGGATGTTGAACATGTATTGATGGAGTGTGTCCGGAGCGAGACGTTGAGGAGATCCTGTTTCCGTGGCGACAGAAAGGTGCAAGTTGGCTTTGTTAATAGCATCTTGGCTTTGCCCATGTCAGAAGCGGCCGAGAGGTTGTTTAGGATAGCTAAATTAAGCTTAGATAAGAGGTGAATTTGTAACTTTGTAAGCCTTCACGGGGCGGTGTGGTCGCTATGCGCTTTTTTATTTTTTTAAAAATAAAAAAGTCTTCCTGAAACTAAGACAATTTTGTATCCATGGCATTATATAACCAAGTCATTTTGCATACTTGGTCAGTGTACTACTGAACCGTTTTGCTAGCCAAGGCTAAATGCGAGTAAGGCCAACGGGACCCAACCTCTATATACATCCCACTGCTGGGAACAAGGCACAAGCCTCTCCACATTATATCTCATCTATAAATCGTTTCAGGAAATCAAAGATTTGGATGGACTCGTCTCTCTCCGAGAACTTTTCCTCGGAAAGAATAAAATAACCAAAATCCAGGGCCTAGAATCCCTGACTAAACTCACAACACTAGTCTTCCAGAGTAACCGCATTACGAAGATAGAGAACCTTGATCATCTGGTCAACCTTGAACAACTGTATCTGTCGGAGAATGGTATATCTGCTATAGAGAATTTGGAGAACTTGAGGAGCCTTCAAACACTGGATTTGGCTCAGAACAGGGTCACAACAATTGATAATTTGACTCATTTGATTGAGTTAGAGGAATTATGGGTAAGTGCTTAAAACAAGTGGAAATACTTCAACGAATCCATTTGGTATTTGGAAAATGTAATCAAATCTGTAATGGTGTGCTATAAACATTAGGGCCAATCAATTTGAAAGAGCGTTTGCTAAATTTAAATGTAGCAAAACTTGAAATAAGAAACGGGCTCCAGGTGTTTGTAGAATTTAATCAAATCTGTAAAGAAATATTTTTTTAAATACCAACTCTAATGGTCAAATACAGAAAGGCCACTCAAATTGATCTTTAATTAAAGTGACGTATCAGTGACGTTTTTGTATAGGATGACAACTAGTTGACCGACATTTAACTATTTAATATCTAGTCAAATGCTTAAGTGGCGTTTCTGAATTCGGCCATAAGAGGGTTAAATAGGGGATGAAAGTTTTTAGGGAAGTCAAATGCTGGCTGAGATGTTGCCAATGGGAATTACATGTGGGTGGGGCATACATTTGGTGTGTATATTTTTTGTGTAAGTATTCGTATCATTGTCTGGTACCCATACTACAGGAAATAGTTAAGATAAATATGTGTTAGTATTCAAGATATTATTATTATTTTAGTTAAACGACAACCAAATCTCCGAGTGGGCGGACGTCGAGCGGCTGCGTCCAAACAACAAGCTACTCACGATATACCTCGAGCGGAACCCGCTGGCGACCGACCCAGCGTACCGGCGCAAACTGAAGCTGACCCTGCCAAGCCTCCACCAGATCGACGCGACCCTCTGTAGATAAGAGCTTCGTTTATTTGTAGATTGGTTTTTGGGACTGTTCCCAGTTGTCAACCTTTGGAAACAGTTTGGTTTTTATCAGGGCTCGCAAACAGTTTTGAAATAGCGGCTATTCATAAAGCCGGTTTAATTTCGGTCATCGGTTAACCGGTTAATTAAGGGAACGGTTTAAAACAAACAGAAATCTCTTCGGTTATCGAAAAAAATCAAAGTTCAAAGACTCGCGGTAATCGACATCACCCAGTTTTTTTTTGTTATTTTTTTTGGTTGCGTATTCTTTGGCGTAGAGCGAAAGCTCTAATAGTGTATAAAAGAGATCGCAAATAAATGAATTTTAACCGGATTTCGTTCAACGGATCCGAAATTTTTGCTCGGTTTCTCAATTAACCGGTTAATGGTAACCGCAGCTTAAATCGGAATCGTTTTATAAAAAAATAACTGGTTTTCGAGCCCTGGTGTTTTTAGTGAGAACAGTAGTATAGTCTATTTTTGAAGTGACGCGGCTTGAATTATAGCCAGTGAACGCTGACTTACCTA
The DNA here is from genome assembly GCA_947859335.1 of Tortricodes alternella. Classification (NCBI taxonomy): domain Eukaryota; kingdom Metazoa; phylum Arthropoda; class Insecta; order Lepidoptera; family Tortricidae; genus Tortricodes; species Tortricodes alternella. The sequence goes on from OX401969.1 coordinate 21,297,741, forward strand.
TGTTATGTTAGTTAACCTAAGTACTGCAGCGCTATCGCATAATATGTTGACGCTGAAGAAGGCAGAGTACTCTACCATAAAAATCAGTTTTACAAGTAAAAGCATTTAAAACTAGCATTTGGCCGCGACTTCGTCTGCGTGGCATTCGTTTATCGCCATTCCCTATGAGCGTCGAATTAGTGTACCCGTCGAATATATCCAGGATCTGATGATTCCAAACACTAGTATCTTAATAGCTTAGCTGGACACAAGACCGTCAATCCGTTAATTGTTAATTAACGAAGTTAATATTTCGAGTAACGGATTAACTTTAAAAATTGTTAACGGACTCATTAACTTACCTTAAAACAATTAATGTTTGTTAATCGTTAATTAAGTACCTACTATTTGCCAAAAGGACACTGCGTGGACCACGCCGCATGGTGAAAAACACATTCTGACAAGTACGTTGTCGGCGGTTATCGCACCAGACCCTTCTTTTATAACGAACTTAACTATTTGATTAACGATGCTCAGCTAAGCTTAATAGTACCTTTATAATTTCGAAGATATAAGCCCTGTTTAGGGGCCGTCCATTGTGAGGCTTGAAAGGAGGGGTGGGGGGGGGGGGGTAATTATTTTTTCAAACGCGCGATTTTTAAATAAATAAATAATAAATCAGAGGACAATCTGTACACAAATCGATCTAGTCCCAAAGTAAGCTCTAAAGGCTTGTGTTATGGGTACTAGACGACGATATACATACTTATATAGAGAAATAAATACTTAAATACATAGGAAATATCCAAGACTCAGGAACAAACATTCGTGCTTATCACACAAATATTTGCCCTTACCGGGGATCGAACCCGGGACGCTAGCTTCGGAGGCAGGGTCACTCCCAACTAGGCTAACCGCGTCGTAAATCGAAAAGCGGCGTGTAGTGTGACCTTGACTCGACGTCAACGAACGAAGTTTAACATTTTTTGTAAATACTAAAAATACACGTGATGTTTGGTGGGAGGTGAGGGTAGTCTTAAACCTCACCATGTATCACCAAGGAGGAAGGGGTTAAAAAATGCTTTAAAAAAGATCACGTGATTAATGGACGGCCAGAGGACATGCTACCTCGGATCTCCAGAATTGTACTGCTCCCAAAAATGCTGTATAGAACCTGAGTGGTGATACAGCAAATTTAGTTATCGAACCCGATAAAATCGTAATTGGTCGGGGGTTTTTCACTTGTCATGCTCGTAAAATGCTTGTTTATGCTGGGTGTAAATAGGCGGCCTAAATTTGTACTTTAAGAGGACTGTGAACCCCTGTTCATACAAAAGGCGATAAAGATTTCCACCCCTTAAATATTAACCGATTTTGACCAATTTTTGATAGGCTGTCAGTCAGAACAAAATCTAGGTCTATACGTTTTTTTAATTTTGATTAAAGATCAAGAAACTCAAATAATGCCGAAATTAGTCTTGTATGAGAATACAGAAACCACAATAAAACTGAATTTATTGATTATAGTGAAAAAATCAAAACGTTTAGACCTAGATTTTGTTTTGACTGACAACCTATCGAAAATTGGTGAACATCGGTTAACATTTAAAGGGGTCGAAATCGTGATCGCCTTTTGTATGAAAAGCCGTAGGTTCACACTTCTCTTAATAGTATTGGTATAAAATACAGGATACTTCTATCCCGATCACACGCGAACGAAGTCGCGGACGCAGCTAGTTTTATATAATTAACTAGCGGACCCGTCAGACGTTGTCCTGCATACGGACTGCAGCGCCATCTGCCGGCCTGATTTGTGAATCTAAACCATTCCCAGATCCCCTTGAACACACACAAAAAATTTCATCAAAATCGGTCCAGTCGTTTGAGAGAAGTTCAGTGACATACACACTCACAGAAGAATTATATATATAAAGATTTAGATTAATTCATACTTATATATATTTAAACCGTATCTATCTATGGGGGTCATAGTTAAGGTGATAAATATGGTTAAAACTGTTGATCATTCGCAATAGTATAATAATAAATTAATATTATAATAAGCAAATTAATTAAGAATACAATTTAATTTCAAACAGAATTAAAATATAATATCTTTGAAGAATCTTTAAAATGTACAATTATAATTGAAAAATTTTACATTTTAAAGATTCTTCAAAGATATTATATTTTATTATGTTATTGAAGTGTTAATAAAATAAAATCTCTCAATTTTCTAAACTTAAAATTTATGATCAGCGTGTTGCGGCGTTATTTGATCGATATACCTATATGTTGACTTTTTATATTAAGATCAATTCGTAGTAAAATAACTAAAATAACAGCTACAGAAAAACAATATTTTATATTGAAAAAAAAAAGTTAAATAATAATAAAAATGTTTAATGTCCATGAAAGGCAGCTTTCAGTTTATATGTATTAGTATACATTTATATTGTTGGCTAGTTTAAAATGTATGTATATGCTTGATTTTGCCTTTGTGGTTGTTAAAAAGCAGTGCCGTAAATAGCCTTTTCTGTGCCTTGTGCGAGCTTCTATAACTGCGCACTTGTTTTTTTTTAGATATTAACTGATAAAATAATAGTCCTGCCTGGTCTGGCCATTCTTGCGCCCCCCAGAGTCTACGCCCTGTGCCTGGGCACCGGTGGCACCGCCCTATTTACGGTACTGTTTAAGATATATTCGACAATCATAGCAGCGTATTACAACGTTGGTCTATTAAATTGCGAGAGTATTAAAATGTTACGTATAATTTCTGAATTATAATTGAAGCCTTCACATCAGTGATCGGCTGCCGCTGTTTATGCTTGCCTGCCCGACCCGCTTCCGTCCCGCGTTTCAGTGTGTGGAAGGCTTCAAAAGTTGATGAACATGCTAATAAAGTCAAATTTATGCATATTGAACTGATTTATTAAGTCACTGTGCCATAGTATTATTGTTGATAAGAAACAAGAAAAAACTGAATATATCAGTCATTTAAGTAAGTTTTTTTTTGTTCCTGTAAAATCGCAAAAAACGCAGAGACGCGGTTTTTACAAAGTGCTCTTCCGCGGTATTGCACGCGCAGCCGCGATATACTCTTTTACATGTAAAATGTGCCTTAAGTTACTGAACACAGCACCAATTTGAAAAAAGTGCGGTTGCGAAGCAAGAAGAATTTCGTACAATGACCTCTCACTACTTGTCTCTGTCGCTCACGCACAAATATTATAATTCCGTCGCGCTTGCCCCAGAGACCGTATATCCTATAGACTTCGAATAGCTGGGCGACCCCTGCTGTCAATATTAAACTAAAAAAAGCGGAGGGGCGCTACAGACAGGCTATGCATAACTTTAACAAGGTACTAATAGTACAAATGTTCATTTGATTTTCGCGCCTTACGCCGCGCGTAATAAAACTCACTTCATGCCACTAGCGCTCTCTTGCGCGGTAGTTATTGCACTGATATCAGTAGCGTCATCATAAAAACTAATTCCACAGAGACAAGGGCCTCGCAAAGATCTACCCGCCCGCATCCTCGCCATTGCGGCATTGGGAGGATGAGGCCACCCCTGACCTTGCCCCGCACGCTTTTTCGCCGTTAGCCGTGGCGTTCAAAAGGTTAAACGCACCATCAAGGTTGTAGCAAGGGAGACAGGTGGGCCTGGCACACCCCAGAACCCTTCTGGCAAACCCCAGAACCCTTCTGGCCCACCCCAGAACTCTTCTGGCCTACCCCGGAATTAAACCTAGGTACATCTATGTACTTAATTAACACCCTTGCGCACCAATAACAGCGCATGAGACATCTGCGCCCAGCAAGTTTGGCAGCTTTATTTGCTAGTAAAAGTTACGCTTAGCGGTGTTTTTAAGATAGGTATATGTGGCCAAATCCACAAAGGCCACTCAACTTGATGTTTAATTAACCTTTTAAACGCCGCGGCTGGGTGCGAGAAAGCGTGCCCCGGACGTCGAGTGACGGCTGTAGCCCACAAAATGTATGAAGGCAGGTCGTGGCGTCTGGGGCACGAAAATCTTTTGAGCGACGTTTATGTTAGGTTGACATCTAGTTGAGGGACATTTAACTATTTAATCTCTTATCAAATGTTTGGCGTTTATGAATTTGGCCAATGGTCTGTGGCTTGCAAGCGCATTATATTTGTGCACGAGCGAGGTTTCCAGTTGATTGCGACGGAGTATATACGAAGCAAAGAACTCACTCTTTCAAGTTCAGTAGACCAGTGTTTTTCAACCGGTGGGTCTCGCCACCCCCAGAGCCCAAACCCATGCCGAGGATTCGCGGTCGCGGTTCTGAAACACCTGACATAGTATTATTAATACCGTTATGGGGGTTCGCCGGATTTTTTCACTTGTAATGGGGTCGCGTACTCAATGTTGAAAAACACTGCAGTAGAGAAACCGCATTAGTAAATAAGAATTTAATTATAAGATAAGTATTATAGCTATCACATAACTATTTTCTTTCTTAATGCAACGTTTCGCGTAATTTATATTCTGCTGAAAACATAAATTTGTCTGGATTGCAAAAGGTGAGTTTTTTAATTTAATTCTTATGCAAAATCATAATTAAACGGAACGTAAATTATGCAAACCAATAGTTATCAGTTTGTTAAAATGTTTCAAATGATACTGCATTTAAAATATATAATTTATATAGACCATCTCCATTTAGTACCAAGACTTCCTGTAATGTGTTGTTTATATTTAAACTAATAAAGTCATCCATTAGGACAGATTAACTTATTGCTACTTATATTACATGTACAGTAGACTAATCATGGTATAAGGTAAGTATACCCGGATAAGACCGGACTCTATTTTAACTGACTTCAAAAACAGGAGAAGGCTTTCAATTCATCGCGTTTGTAATTATTTTTTCCTTTTTATCTACTTACAGGACAGGTATTACTATTAAATCATCAATACTTACAAATGGGTTGTAAATAAAACGAATAAACGGGAATCAGGCCAATAAACGAGACAGGTAAACGAAAAAACAGCACACCAAACGAGCGCAATAAAAAGCGTCCACACCGTACAAGAGACAGATGTCGACTGATATTTCACCGCCATGTAGATGCATCCTTTCCAGTGATAGTACCCTTATCGCTGACCAATAGCGAGCTTCCTCACTTTCCTGGTACTAGCTTGTTATCGTGGACAAGCATTGCTGGGCACAAGATCGTTAATCCGTTAATCGTTATTTAACGAGGTTAACATTTCGAGTAACGGATTAACTTTTAAATTAACTGAAAAAATTGTTAACGGACGCATTAACTTCTGTTAAATTAATTAATTCCGTTAAACGTTACTTAAGTACCTACTATTTGTCGAAAGGACCCCGCGTGGTTTGTCACGCTTAGCGTACGCGTAGCTTTTGAATTGAATTTGATCGTTAAATAGATAGGTATTATTACAAACTAAGGCACCATACCTTGTTTTAAGTAAATTATTAACGCAATGTCATCCGTTAAAGCTTCCGAAATGTAACTTTAACGAAGTTAACTTTTTTAGTAACGGATTAGCGATTAACGAAGTTTACTATTTGATTAACGGTGCCTAGCCATGTGAAAAGGTATAGGACTTGATTGGTAAAGATTCAAATAAAACTGCTAAAAAGAAGTGTTTATCTATTTGCACGAGACTTTCGTATTACATTGGCTTGAGCCTTTACAAACGCACTCATGTGAGGGTTTAAAAATGTGTCACACCCTCTATAGAACTGATCAAGAGTAATTATTTTGTGATAATGGATTTTTCTCCTTACGTTTCTTGATCTTTGGACAGAATCTTGCACTAATTTTCTATATCTTTTTCTCGGACTATGATCGGTTAGAGTTGCCTTTGTCCGGCATGTATAATCACTCCATGAAGTAGGATTCTGTTCTTCTGTTTGTTGCTCTTTATTTGATTCGACGGTCTCTTGTACACCTCGACAGTGTACATTTTGCGGAATGTTAATTGTTGGAGACTGCGTCTGCATCGACAACTCGAACGCAGTTGGAAGATTTAATGTGGGAGTGGCGGTTTTCTTTAAGTTCTTCTTTGAGTACATATGTTGTTCAAAGTGTAAGCTACACACGTATTTGTATTTCAAGGCTTTTTCATTACATCCTGTCAAATCTTGTCTGTTGCATACTAGTATCCACAAACGGCGCCTGGGACAAATAACATAAATACAAATTTACATTTACAATCAATAATAATAATAATAAATAATAAATCAGGGGACAATATTTACACAAATCGATCTAGTCCCAAAGTAAGCTCTAAAGACTTGTGTTATGGGTACTAGACGACGATATACATAGGTACTTATATAGAGAAATTAACACTTTTAAATACATAGGAAACATCCAAGACTCAGACACAAACATTCGTGCTTATCACACAAATATTTGCCCTTACCGGGGATCGAACCCGGGACGCTAGCTTCGGGCGCAGGGTCACTCCCTAGGCTAACCGCGTCGTCGTCGTATCAATAAATGATACTGATTTAATTAAAATGTCACAATCATGCGCGCCATCTATCTATTACAAGCTGCACTGCACGAAAAGTAAAGTGACAATAATTTAGTGCTGCAATTCGGGCTATCCCCAAAAAGATGACATATTATATCACCAATGGGAACAAAAAGTTTAAATGTAATCTTTTGAGGATAGCTCGAATTGCAGCATTAAATTGCCGAAAAAGTAGCTCGTTTACGAGCAACTTTAAGATTTCCTTGCCACATTTTTTAAATGAAATAGTATATATATCAGTTTTAGGTAAACTTCGCTAAAACTAAACCATTGATAGCTCGATGTCGTAAGAAAGTATTTTTACTTACTTTTTGTGTTTCAAATATATAAATTACGATCAGCCAAAATACCGTTCAATACTTTATATTAAAATAAGGGTGGCAACCCTAGCCGACATATATGCCACGCCACGTGTACAAGTATTATATAGGTATTATACAAAAGATCCCATAGGGTCGAAGTGCTTAAACGTTACTTATACAAGTTCATTTAAAATTGTGTCCTTTATTTGTGGTAAGACTGCTATGATTTCCATAATAAAATCACTAAGATTTCATGGGACTTACATACCTACTTTTACAAATGGGAAAGTGTGTTTATTTTTCAGGAATCTTCTTTACTTACAATTTACAATATAAATACAGGAAATTATGCTCCGCGGTAGATGGCGCTGCGCGCGGTAAACGAATTCCACGCGGCCCAATTCTAGGTATAAATGATAGATTTTCATACCGTTAATAGGTATATGTACATAATGTACCTATACCTATGTATTGTATACGTAACTTGACGTATTCAATTCATGACTTGCACCGCGCTGACTCAATAACCGACGATAATAACTCTAGTATAATACTAAATACCTAAAAGAGGATTACCTAGGTACTTACCTTTCGTCCGTGACTGGGAGTCGAAAAAATCGCAAATCTTTGTTTTTATATGATGTAGACTTGCATCCATACACCATGCAAGCTGTAAAAACCATTTTTTCCAATTAAATAATATCGCGACGACGTACGCGCATTAGTGAATCAGTTGTGACACTGCTGCCGGTTATTACCTCAGCGCGAGTATCGTTTGTACGGCTCCGCGGGCACAGCCGGCAGTGGGGCGTTAGCCCCTCACCCCGCATGCCCCGCAAGATTGACCTGTCGTGTATAGCGTGGGACCACTATAGTTGGCAAGATTATTAAAGTCGCATTTGACGTTTGTCGACTGACGCAAATAGAGGTGAGGCTAATGCGCGTCGTATCGTAAGATTAAATCCGATTTTAAAATAATTAATTTTAAGAATCCATTATTTTTAGGTTATGCAAAATTTTGTTTAAATTGGATTGGATTGTATCTTTTATTCTATTGAACCAGGCCGGATTTAGCCCCTGCCCCGCCCCTGGGCACATGGAAAAATGACGCCCTATTACCACTGTGCTATTACTGAATGCCACCCCATTACTGAAATTTTTACTCGAACTTATGGGTTACATCTTCCAAATTTTGTCGCCCTAGAAAATTTGCCTCCCTGGGCACTAGCCCCGACTGCCCCTAGTGTAAATCCAGGGCTGCTATTGAAGTTATAAATACTAGAGATGCAACGGATATCCGGTTACTATCCGGTATCCGGCCATGATTTTACTATCCGGCCGGATACCGGATAGTAAAAGCTTGGATCAAAAATAGGATAAAACAATAAAAACCATCAGAAATAAACGAAATCAACATCAGTTCTTAAAATAAAACTAAGCTTATTTTTATTTAAACATAAAATTTCACCTAACGTTACGCCGTGCACGTTCGGATATTCCTAACTGACGTAATAAAGCGCGTATTGAACCTCGGCAGGGCCTCCCCACGCACTTAAAATTCGTAACAAGTTGAAACTTGCTCGCCGCGCGAAGGCCGCGCAAGCTTACACGACTTTAGAGATAGCTCACCCGCAACCGGATATCCGGCTATCCGGCCAATTGCCATGCCGGATATCGGGTATCCGGCCAGACCACTATCCGTTGCATATCTAATAAATACTATTTTAATAAGGTTCATGTTTTTGGTTTTTAACCAATTAAGTAACTTAGCAGTAGGTACCTAATACCGATTTCGCTTAGGAAACGTCAAATGAGACTAAAAATCTCGCCAACATACCTAGTTAAAATATATTTTTTTACTACCTATGACACGACACGACTGGCTGAATTTATGTGGTTTATTTATGGGGGCCCATGCTGTTTTGTTGTTTGCACGGTAAGCGCCAGTAGAAAAATAGGTCTAACTGAGTGACACACGTATAACAACAGCTTCAAATGTCCCATCTTCGTATTCAGCTTTAAGAGCTTATTAAACCTTACTAAATTAGTCACTTACGAGAGGGACGCCGCAATAAGTTGGAATGAGATGGAGATATCTCCATACCTATCTAACGTATTGCACCGTCCCTCTCGTAAGTGACTAATTTAAGAAGGTGTAATAGGCTTTTTAGCTTTATAATATAGGACCCAGACTTGTCTTAACAATGTTATGTTTGAAAACTATAGGGCAACGGACGCTTTTTTCGTAGGTATACAGCAGGAACGCCTTGTTCCAGGCAGTGTCGGAACAGAGCCCGCTACGGGAGTCGTCGCCGAGCAAGGCGGCAGCGGCGCCCTGCCCGGCCCGCCTCTCTAGTAATAAAGTAGAATTCCACTTGTAAATACTTTTCTAATATATATTTTAAGGTTTAATTTCTTTTTCTTTAGGAATGTCTTTATGCCAACGGAAAGATAATTGATAGGCTTGTAGAAAATATATTTAGTAACAAATTACCAACTGGTCAGTAATTTGTTACAAAATGTATTTTCTAGCCCGTGGTTCCATTGTTGGACTAGGAATTTTGAGGACAGGGGTCGGATTCATATCAAGTATTTGCCTTGGGGTCTGATACTGTAGGTGATAATAGTTTGGGCTGATAAATGTGATATTGTTTAGTGTTTATAATTGAACTGATCACTTTTGGTATCATACTTTACTCCTCACTGTAGATTTGTGTATTTGTGTATGCATTATAGTTGTAATTTAGAGTCCTTAGACATAAAAACTGGAATACTCATAAAGTTGTTTAATAAAAATATATATTTGAACATAACAACATACTTATTAATAAATCTTGCAATTATGTAAAAAACATTGCGAAAATATCCTTAGCCTGTCTCAGATAAAAAATATACAATAGGATTATCAAATTATTTAATGATTATTATCTTCCTGTTATATGTAAAAACATTATGACTTGGCAACTTTAATCATTTGCTCAACATCACATATTTTTTCCCGAGGTTTGCCTGCTTTTTTGCCCAACTCAGTCTCGTAATGATCAATCTTTATCCAGCCTTCCCAATCGACTATATCAGTACCTATTTGTTTCTTTAGTTCTGCAAAACCACCTCTTACTTCTGTAATATTGCTGTTGTTGAAGTCTTCACACACAGCCTTAGCAACTTGGAATGCGTTTCCCATAGTGTGTAGTATAACTCCCACTGGTCCGGTACCAAGCCATCCAGCTACGTACATCTTTGCTAATCCCGGACTATCATCTACAACTCGGCCTTTATCATTAGCTACCATTCCATGCGGAAGAAACTTTAAATCCTTGTCTACATTAATACTCTTATAACCTATACTTCTAAAAGCTAAACTACATTCCAATATCTCTTTTTCATCGGTTGGGATGCACCTTTGCTCTTCAATTTTGTCGCCCACTATCTTGTTACAGGTTAATTCTATTCCACTTATTTGAGTATCATTCACTAAAAACTTGCTCGGACTTCTATAAAATATGGGATATAAGTGTTTGCTGACATTACCTGTAGTTATTGACCTATTTTCTTGTAAAGATTTAAGCATAAGCTCTGTTAGTCTCTTGCGCGGTCTAGCTAGACCGCTGACTACATCTGCCACACCATTAAAATCATTTTCTCTCCAAATTGTCTGGCATCCCTTCATCTTTAGCTGTTCTCGCAGTTCTTTAATAGTAAACGCAACTTGCAAAGGACCTCTCCTTCCGATTAAATACAGCTCTTTAACTTTAGATTCAGCTAATGCATTAAGTGCATGTTCAGTGATATCAGTTTTCTTTAACACATCTATGTGTGATAGCAGTATTCTGGCTACATCTAAAGCAACATTTCCTTGCCCAAGGATCGCAGCTGTTTGTCCTGATAAGTCTACTTTCAATTTGCTATCACTAGGTAACCCATTATACCATCCCACGAAGTTTCGTGCCGCAATCACGTTGCGCGCATCTTCATTCTCAATACCAAGAGTTTTGTCTTCTTCTGCTCCATACGTCAATAAAACTGCATCATAGTGCTGTCTCAGTTGAGACAGACTGATGTCTTTTCCCAGTGTGATGTTTCCGTAAAAATTAACGTTCTTTTGTTGAGCAACTTTTGTAAATTGGTTTAACACGTTTTTCACCTCAGGGTGATCGGGAGCGACTCCATACCTGATTAGTCCAAAGGGTACTGGAAGTTTCTCGATGATGTCAACATTGACGCTCGCGAGGTGTTTAGTCAAGTGCATCGCCGCGTAGAACCCCGCTGGGCCAGCCCCAACTATGCACACTTGAGGCACTTTCAAATTCGAAGAAAACATCCTCTTAAATACTTTAAACCTGATACTCATTTTCGTTAACGTAATTACTTCAAGTAGTCTCAAGATACACGAATTATAATCGGTATATCCTAATTAAACAATCTATAACGAAATTATTTACATCAGAATCATATCAAACCATGGACTTTATCAAAAGTCACACTTGTGACCTGGTAAAAATTGAAACTGGATCGCTGAACGCTTCGCATCCTTATTGTTGTGGAATCCGGAATAATTTAAATAATTTATTTCTCTGGTGATTTCAAATTCGTTTCTGGTTAGTATATATCACATCAGTATTTATACTGGCTATATCCATACATATATTTATATTGTAAGTAAACAATATAACCTAACCAAATTTTTTGGCATTCAACTGTCACATCGAAATTGACCGTCTGACTGATCAAAAACGGTCCGGATTGTACCTACTTATTTCTTATTTTCGTTACTAAAACAATTTCCTTAATATTTTAATTTAAAACAATAGTATTCTATTCATATTTATTGGTGTTGTTATGTGCAGTACTTTATTTCTAAAGAATTTCGAAGTTCTTACGGTACTTAGTAACGGAGAACGTATTTATCATGCACTGCACATACCACCAAATTAACACACTTGTCCCGTTATTTGGCAAAGGCCACTTCCAGTCCCACATAATTCCAGTCCTACTCTTGATTCTAACCTGGACCCCAATTCTAGGTGCATTCGAGATAATGTCACATATAATTTTAAATGTCAATTCATACTGGCCCCCAATTCTCGGTACATTCGAGATAATCTCACAATCGAGATTAAACGTCAGGGCATACAGTCGTTTGACACAACTGTATGAATCTGACGTTTAATCTCGTAATCGACGTTATCTCGAATGTACCGAGAATTAGGGTCCTGAACTTCATCCAGCCTACCTGCTAATGTGAGTTTCCTCAAAACCCGAATTGTTTTTGCATACAAATATACCTACCTAAAGTACCTCGCCCATGTAAAAAGAGTGCTGACGGCTATACATTTTCTATCGATGTCAGCGCTCTTTTTACATTGGGCGCGGTATACAGGTCGCACTAGAAACTTAGTCCTCTGTGAGTGAACACGAGGCTAATCGCATTGCAGTCTCTATGACACGGGAAATAAAATCCAAATACCAATTTTTCGCAGCAACTTCGGAGCGTAATATTAGATGTTTGACGCTGCCGGTCTTCTCAAACGAAGTCAGTAATATAATAGGTTAATTTAAATTAAACGTCGGCGTTACTTCGATATAAAATAATGAAAGAGGTACCTACTTACTTATTTAAAATTCATATACGTAGTTGCAATATTGTAGGTAGGTCCCATTGAAATACTATAGCAAGGAACTGCTCAAAGCAATTTTCGCGATGTTTACTTTTGAGGTGTCAGAAAGCGAATCTGACACCATCGCACTTCAGTCACATGGCAACCACCATCCATGAGACCTGTTAAGTGACATTGTTATAATTAAAAAAATGCCCTCCCGTCCCGCATCGTGCGGTGTGAGACCGCAGCACCATCTGCCACACCATCCACAATGATATGATAGCGTGTGAATCAAGCAATATTAGACTTTTGTATGTATGTCGTAAGAACTAAGACATCAGCAATAGGGTTTGACAACCTTCTATGAGACTTGTTACACGAAATTTATATCCTTCTTTTGAGATCTTTGGTAGGTCCGAAATCAGTAGATATGTACAAAATACAAGATATATGGTAGGTAGGTATCTTTTCGCACTATCCGAATGATGATGTTTATTTGTTGTGTTATGTTAACAATTCCACTTTTTTTAATGCATAGGTACAGGTCACTTTTATACCTTATAAGTAGCTATTTATCCCAATCGCATGGTTCGACATGGACCTTGAACTATTAAAAAGCTTGTCACTCCCCCAACGCCGTTAAAAACCGGCTCATTTACCTTATTTCCATACCGACGTTCCAACTTTATAAGCATTTATAACCAACTCCAGCGCTATCAGTACGCGTAAACAGCCGGCGGACTTTAGCCACAGAATACAACTCTCGTTATTTTCTAGAAGACTATTAAAAATCTGTTAAAATGGAGTGGGAATCTTCAACAAACGATTTTCCTATTGAAAATCTACCATACGGTGTTTTTACCTCTCCTGTGAACGTAAGTATTTAATTTGATTTAGGAATGTAACCTATTTTGACGTTTTCTTGTTTTCGTGAAGCGCGACTAAATTGAAAAGTCGGTTAATCGTCTAAAATGTTATACAATGAATGTGCTTGTTTATTAAGTCGCTTTATTTTGGGTATTTTATGATTGCAGGAACAAGAAAAACATATTGGAGTAGCCTATGGAGAAAGTGTTTTAGATTTAAATCACATTGCCCATTACTTCAAAGGGCCGCTTTTAAAAGACCAACAACATGTTTTTAAGGTGGGTTTTATTATTCGTTTTATGGACGGACTAGTATGTAAATAAGATGTTTACCGAGATTATCAAATTGCGTAATAAATTGCAATATTATCTCTGTGTGGGTTAAATAATGGCTAAGCATTAACTATAGCTAGAGTCACGTGTATGAAATGTGATGTAGAAAAACACTCTATTGAACATAAGTACATATAAAAAAATCAGACATGTACAAAGGCAAACTTATCCTTTTAAGTGATATTTTCCAGTTAACGCTCCTTTTTGCAGGTTTCCTAACGATGTTTGTCTTATTATATCAATGAGTATGAGTAGGTATAATAAGACAAGGAGGCTAATAAGGAACTACTTCAAAGTAGTATTTAGTTGCAAGGCTCAAAGGTAGTGTGATAATAAAATATTCAGTAGTACCTACTAGGTACTAATATTAAATTATCATCAACAATATTCGGTTTCTTCTAGCATTTATTAGAATTCTCCCATTCGTTGTTTATTATGTAAATTTAAACAAAAGACAAAAGAAGTGTCGCGAGAAAAACTATGTACCATAAATATATCGATATGTTTATTGTTATTTCCAGCAAGAAACCCTTAACGCCTTCATGGGGCTCACGAGGGCGCACTGGCTCGAGGCCCGGGAAACCATTCAGCAGCTCCTCAGAGACGGCACTATCATAAAAGCTGCAGATGTCAAAAGGTAAACGGTGTTTAAAAAGTTCCCATTTTCGTCCATACTTGACAAGGTAATGGAGACTATTTATGAACTGAATTGAAGAGCCCTATACTTCAGACCTAAAGCTGAATTATCAAAACAAGATGGCGCTACGATCTATCACGTGCCGTGATGAAGGAAGTTGAGTTTTCTTATTTAGCCTATAAAATGTTAAGCATACTAGAACCTTTTAATTTCGAAATCCAAACCCCATTCCATTCTGAATATTAGTGAGTATTTATTACTATGATAAAGTCGTAAATAACTCGACAATTTCGATTGCCGTCCGTAAAAAAACTTTAGGTACGGTCGCCCATCAGAACAACAGATTCGTTCTAGTTTAATTATTTTATCCCGTTATCTTTACACTTAAAACCCTTTTCGTTCTACTTGCATTCTCATCATTAATTATCTCGCACATTCATCAATTAACCTCGCTTTCCATATCTCTCACAAAATACGTTCCATTTCCAATCTGACATGCCCTTTGAAATATTCATATAAAGTAAACATCTTTGGACATTTATATTTCATACAAAATTTTATTATCCTACACTATATGTGCAATCTGTGCTCTCTCACTATAATTTAAAATACCTAGGTATATATATATATATATATATATATATATATATATATATATATATATATATATATACCTACTGAGATGACAGCTGTCATCTGCAAAATTCTACAGCCCACAGAGTGTAAATATATTTTTCTCATGTTACAGGCCCCTGATACAAAGGAGATTTATAAAGATGCATATGCCGGTGGAGATTGGGGACTACACGGACTTCTACTCTTCGATCCACCACGCGACCAATGTGGGGATCATGTTCAGGAGCAAGGAGAACGCGCTCATGCCTAATTGGTAAAAAATTAAAAATATAGAATGGTAAAGTTGTACATAGTTTGTCATAGATGTCGTTAGCTAGCGATTTTTATGACGCGGGCCGTTGTAATCAATAAGACCCTGTTAAGATGATCAAAATTGCAAACTTTGCTTGCTCGGATGGATAACCCAAATGTGGGAGCCAAATCTATCCCCGCCACATCCACTTGTTAAGGATTGTTATTTATTTTCAGGAAGCACCTGCCGGTTGGTTATCACGGTCGATCCAGCTCTATCGTTGTGTCAGGAACACCTATAACCAGACCTTATGGACAGACGCTACCCGTTGAAGGTAGGAAACTCACCTTGAAAATTTTGTCTTTTCCACAATAATGGCTTGATGGGGGCCTGAAAATCGGAAAAAAGTAGAGCTACATTTTCATTGTAATTTTACTAAAAACGTGCCTAGCCCCCAATTCTCGGTGCATTCGAGATAATCGCACAATCGAGATTAAACGTCAGTGCATACAGTCGTTTGACACAACTGTATGAATCTGATGTTTAATCTCGCAATCGACATTATCTCGAATGCACCGAGAATTGGGGGCCTGCACCTTGATGACATGATTCCAATTGTGTCGTCTTGAGTCTTTCATGGAAGAACGTCCTATACATACGTTCATAATAAACTAGATTTACTTACAATGTTTTATGTATTTAACTAGGCCCATTTCTACGATTTTTTCGAATCGTGGCCGTATTATCTATTATCTATCTATTCTGTGTCGTGGCGTGTTATAATTATAATTTTAGCGCCCCCTGAAACTGCCGCCCGGGGCAGGAGCCCCCGGTTACCGAATAGGTCCAGGCCCCCAATTCTCGGTGCATTCGAGATAATCTCACAATCGAGATTAAACGTCAGTGCATACAGTCGTTTGACACAACTGTATGAATCTGACGTTTAATCTCGCAATCGACCTTATCTCGAATGCAGCGAGAATAGGTCCCCAGGCGCGGTCCCAGGGGGGGGGGTCACAGGGGATATGACCCCCCCCCCCATCGTTTACTCGACATATTTTATTATTAGTGACCCCCCCCCCCCCCGAAATTTCAGGCTGAGACCGCGCCTGAATAGGTCATAACGTAATTAGCCTAATTAATGTTAATTTAAATGAAAACTATTGATAAACTTGTAGGAGCGGATCCCCATTTCGGTCCTTGCCGTCTCATGGACTTCGAGCTTGAAATGGGATGCTTCGTGGGAGGCCCCCCGACTGTCCTCGGCCAGCGCGTCACTGCCAAGGAGGCGGAAGACCGGATCTTCGGCTTTGTGCTCATGAATGACTGGAGTGGTAAAGACTCTATTATTTTCGGTGTTGCCAGTTAAGAGGAGTGTGAACCAACGGGTTTTCATACAAAAGGCGATAACGATTTACACCGAAAGTTAACCGCTGTCACCAATTTTTGATAGGTTGTCAGTCAGAACAAAATCTAGGTCTATACGTTTTGATTTTTTCACTATTATGAATAAATTCAGTTTTATTGTGGATTTAGTATTCTGATACAAACTAATTTCCGCGATTATTTGACTTTGTTGATCGTTAATCAATATTCAAAAAAGTATAGACCTAGATTTTGTTCTGACTGACATCATATCAAAAATTGGTCAAAATCGGTTAACATTTAAGGGGTGGAAATCGTTATTTGTATGAAAAGGGTGATCTTTGCCGTTGCTTCACAGTCCTCTTAAAGAACCAACTTTAAAATGTGACTCCGATTTTTGGCTACATGACGAGATATTGGTATTTTGACGATATTGTAATCTACTTATTAACGGTGACTAAGCAATGGATAGGAAAATTTATCCTTCAGAATTAAAGCCACCAAAGTTTTATACATCACATGAAATATTTTCATAACTTGCCAATAACGCTCTTCCATCAATTACCAATGACCTATCGGAACGAATTTGTCGACCACTTCTACGTCATTCGCTTCTAGTAACTCATTGACTGAGCAACGGCGCATGCGCTTATCATTGAAAAAGCAATCACTTCAGAGGTTTCGATTTAATGAGCTTGGGAAAAATATAAAATAAAGTAAATTTTTACCCATTAAAATGATATCTCTAATTACTATAAAAACACTTGTTTTTATTTCACTTCGATACGATGTCTATTTACTAAGTTATAGGACTTATAAATTTTCTTAAAAACGAGTGTATATCATAGTTTCGACTACATACTCTCGGAATATCATGCCATCGAATGTTCGTTGGCTCGACTGTTATTGTAATGAATATTCGCTGGATCGTAATACTTGTCGCCGAAATATTATGTACAATCGACAAAACGTAATCTAGAATTATATGGTTTCGATCAGTGGTGTATCGAATTTTCAGTGGTCACATCAAAACTGGGTCGATCACCTGCAGGATCGACATTCGTCGAGTCTTTTTAGGGTTCCGTACCACAAAAGGAAAAAACGGAACCCTTATAGGATCACTTTGTTGTCCGTCTGTCCGTCTGTCTGTCAAGACCCTTTATCTCAGGAACGCGTGGAGGTATCGAGTTGAAATTTAAACCATATTAGTCCCTTGAAGCTGGTGAGGTGAATAACGCTTCTTGCTTTCCTTCCTGCAATAATATGATAACGATAACTCTTTATATGAAGTACTGGCACTTTGTAATAATGAGTTAATATTTTATTAATAAACTTCTGTCAGTCGTTCGTCATGCGCTGTCATAATACATAATTTCGAAACAAGTGATATTGTGAGCTATCATCGGATTACACACCCCTTTAAAACTGCACCTCGCTTAAATCTGAGAAGTTCGCGGACGCTAGGTTAATGAGCTCGTGACGTCATTATTTCCGACAGCGCTTTGCTCGCCTACTTATTCGTTACCGCTGATTACTGATTCAAAGAGAAATTACATAGTGAAAGTGTTGTGTTTTTATTGTTTCCCGGATTCTGAGTGCTTTAGTTTAGTTAATTAGTTGTTTAGATTTAGTTAGTTGATGACATGCTTTGTATTTGACAGCGCGCGACATCCAGAAATGGGAGTACGTGCCTCTAGGCCCGTTCACGGCGAAGAACCTCGGCACCACCATCTCCCCCTGGGTCGTGACGGTGGAGGCGCTGCGCCCCTTCCTCGTGGACAACTTCCCGCAGGACCCTCGGCCGTTCCCGTACCTGCAGCACGAGGACAAGTTCAACTTCGACATAAAGCTTGAGGTGGATTTGAAGCGTGAGTTTTGGAACCAGGCCTGTGTTACTTGGTTAGCTTAGTTAGTTTGTCATCATAGCTGGGCACCATTAATCAAAAATGTAACTTCGTTAAACGTTAAAGTGTTACATTTCGGAAGATTTAACGGAAGTTAACTTCAATCGTTAATCATGAACTCGTGATTGAAATTGCATTATATATGTATGTCGTTGTGTTAGTGATTTGATTATAAAAAATGTTGGTATGGGCTATGGAAGTTTAGGCAGGACATGAAAATTAACGAAAGAAGAGTCTGCGCGCGATGACCGCCGACAACGTACTTGTCAGAATGTGTTTTTCGCGGCGCGGCGTGGTCCGCGCAGTGTCCTTTTGGCAAATAGTAGGTACTTAATTATCGATTAACGGACATTAATTGTTTTAACGGAAGTTAATGGGTCAGTTAACAATTTTTAAACTAAAGTTAATCCGTTGCTCGAAATGTTAACTTCGTTAATTAACGATTAACGGTCTTGTGCCTAGCTGTTTGAGCCTGTTTGTAATCTTAGAATTTTGTAATGGAGTTTAGCGCACTAAGTGCAAGACTAAACTGCTTTATAGAGGTCACAAACCGCTCCGCTCGTACGTGATGATGTTTGTTCCTGAAACGATATCAACCCTCATTTCCAGCGGAGAACTCTTCATCGTTCACGACGATAAGCCGCTCCAACTTCCGGCACATGTACTGGACGGTGAAGCAGCAGCTGGCGCAGCAGACGGTCACCGGGTGTAACCTGCGGCCTGGGGATCTGCTGGGTTCAGGGACCATCAGTGGAGAGGTACGTATTACGTATCCTCACTGAGACCCAGTTAATCCCTTAAATATAAAAAAACCCTGCAAGAAGAAGGGGCGGCCTTCGGGGGTGACGAGCAGGGCAACCGCCTCGCGCTCTCGCAAAACAACCTTAGTGGAAAAATATTACGTACCAATACTAATGGTTATTTCAATTTATCGCCTTACGCCGCGCATTATAAACCTCACGTTACGCCGCTCGCGTTCTTGCGTGGTAGTTATCGCGCTGACATCTGTAGCATCATCTTTAAAACTAATTCTACGCAATGATCTACCCGCCCGGAGCCTCGCAATGCCTAAAGCCGCCTCTGTCTGCAAGACATATCACTGACACATGCATTAATGTAACGTGCCGAATTGCAGAGACCCAGTTCTTGAACAGGAGTCTTTCTTTACTTTAGACTACAATGCGACCCCCTCATACCGCTCAATCCACGCTCGTCACATGACATGGCTCTCCTAAACCCGTAGAAATAAGTATACTGCAGAAATCTAGAAGTAAATTTTCATGATGGATCAATTTTTCTAAAACGCCTTTAATTTGTTTGAATTTTACATGATTTCTCATTAATAACGAATACAAATCTATTTTTAACAGACTCCGGACTCGTATGGAAGTATGCTCGAGCTATCGTGGAAGGGCACCAAACCGCTCCGTCTTGTCAACGGAGAAGAGCGCAAGTTTCTACAAGATGGCGACACTGTCGTGCTTCGCGGATTTTGCGACAACGGAACCCTCAGGATCGGCTTTGGCAGCTGCGAGGGAAAACTGCTGCCTGCCATACCTTTTAAAGGATAGACGAGGAAAAACTGAAAGTAACAACTTCCATAGATTTATGAAAGAAAAGTTTAAATTGTGTTTTAAGCCTAGGCGAATGTTGAAATCGGTAAAAAATAAATCTAATGATCCCTCCAAGTATACAATACATACTGCCTAGTGTAAGCATTAACCTACCTACCTATATAATGTTTTATAATCAAACTGATTTTGATTATCATGTTATTAAAAAGTATTTTTTACTTTTAATTCGAATTTTATTCACCTATTATATTAAGTTATGCGGCCTATAGGTGACGGGGCCATTCAGGCTCTATCTCCTAAAGTATTGATTCTATAGTAAAAATGTATATAACATAATGTATAAAAAAATATGTAGATAATTAACGTAGAAGTGACTAAAGAGATATTTTTAATGGTTTTCGGGATACAAGCAAAAAAACTGGACAAAGTATCCCCCCCCCCCATCTCCTCTCCCCCACCGCCGGCTAGTCTCTTACCCCGGGGACTTTTAGTATGCTCACCTGGACACCTTATAGAATAACTGTACAGATTTTTAAACCTACACGAATTCAAAGATTCAAAGATTTATTTGTCCATGTAAATTACATTCATGTTACATTTTATTATTTGTATCACTATGCCTTGCGGCATACAAATTATTCGGTCTGATCTCAAATTATTGAGCTGATTTGACTAAAATCTTAAGGGTGTGTACCACGTCAAATCCGCAGTACATCAATTTTATTTTTCAAGTTTTGTTTATTTTGCACCAAATAACAGCAATGAGTAATTTTGTACGAATAATGATTTACAATTTACAAATTGTGTGATTATTAATAATTATTTAGTATGTGAAATAAAATCAAAACCTGATTTGACTACTCGAGTCATAACCAATCAATATGCAGTATTTGAAACGGTCCGGACACATGCAAATTCAATCAAGAATATTCCCGTGGGAACAACGGTAACAACATTTTTTTTTGTCATCAAAAAATCGAGGAGAGTACAAAGTTGTAGAAAATACATTTTCTGATTATAAAAGTACTATGGGACAGAAACATTTTTCGCTATTTCTTGTAATTTAATCAACTTCCGGTACAAATAACAAGGGCACAGCACATAACACATGTAATCTTAAATGTCATTTATCTTCTTTAAAAGAACGGTAAAGTGGTTTTATTTTTTCTTACACTTATGCGAAACGACTAATACTACCATACTATTCAATTTCAGCGAGAAATATACAAATCGATATATTGGGTACACATCCTTAAATTAAGTTTTAGTTTCGCCTATTATCACCAATAATCCACATAGGCAGTATGATCTTTGATGTTAGCCTATGTCAAATGAAAAAAATATCAATCGATTTTGAATTTGACATTTGATCTGACATTTCTGAATAAAAAATACAAATAGTGAGACTTGTTTTCTTTTCAGTTATAATTTAATAAATTGCTATGCAACAAATGTAATTGCACTGACTGGCCTTACTAAAAATTTATACGTATTCACTGCATAATGGTGGCGTACTGCTGTGTGAAGGGTTGCAATAATAACAGCAGCAACAAGAAGAAGGATCCAGATGATATCACATCTTTTCACGCGTAAACATAAAATATTTTTTCTATTCAATTCCCTAGAATAAGACCAATGTCTTTAAAAGGCTTAATCAGCTTTAATAAGCTATTGCCGCTCGTTCTTATAAACACGGCAGGAGCAAGTTGACTCAAATTCTTACTATGAAAATACTACACTCTACATTTCCATGTCTTATTTTAGCTTTCCTTCTAACATTGAATTGAAACAGAAGTGGCTCCGAGCCATTGGTCGGCCGACATGGGCGCCACCGAGCTACGCTCGCGTTTGTAGTGCGCACTTCAGTTATGAGCAGATAAACCATGATGGCCGGCGGATACGAATTATGGATGATGCTGTCCCAGTTAAGGATTTGCCGGTGAGTGCTCTTTTTAACAATGATAATGGTGCTAGCACATTTTGTATTTTTCTGGTCATACCCTACTGTCAATATTGTATGTGTGTCAGAACTTTAACAGTGATGATATTAAGGATACTCCTAGCTGAATGTGAACAAATCTTTTAGAAAGTAGCAAATACCCAAAGAAAATTTTTAACTCGTTGCCTGCCAACTAAGTATGAGTATATTCCTAGTTTTTCTACAAAAATAATCATGCTTGACAGGCAACATGTTAAACAGTAAAATTAATTAAGTTTTGTTATCTCTTATTTCAGGTCAACTCCAATTTCGAGGCGTCAGATGTGGAGGTGTGTAGGTTCTGCCTAGCTGCTGACCTGAAGATGTACAGCCTCCAGAGTGGAGTGCACAGAGTTTACATGGAGTCTATTCTTGCGTATAATGTATGCATTATTTTGTATGGTGACAACTAATTTGATTGAAGATCGCACCATTTATCTGTAATACATTTTACAATTGTGAAAAAATTATTTTTTTCAGGATAATTATAACATAGAAGGTCTTCCACAGTTTGTATGTTATCAGTGTGCAGCACATCTGAAGAAATGCTACAATCTCTTAGAAAAGAGCATGATAGCCCAAGCTACTTTACTTGACATATTTGCTCATAATGGCAAGGTAATAATTTCTATCTAATGACATTTGACTGTGTATAAGCATATTCAATTTATTAGTATACTCAAAGTCAAAGTCAAAATCAAACTATCTTTACTCATTTAGGCTTTTACAAGCTCTTATGAAGGTCAAGAAATGAATCTACCACCAGTTTGGAAAAAATCCACTATTGAGAAGAGCCGGCAAGAAACTACTGTCCTACTTGACCAGTAACATGGTGATATCAATAAAGTATTGTATTCTATTGTGTTATAATACAAACAGATAGTTCTGCAAATGAATTTACTCATTGGTATCAAAATGCATAAAATATCAATAACTTTCTCAGCTTGGACGTTGGACAAGTAACTTAATTTTACTTCAAAATGCTGTTTCACATTTCAGATAACTAAGAATCTGATTCATTCAAAAAATAGGGAAGAACTCAATCTATCATCATCATTAACCATACATGAAATAAATACTAATTTTGAATTTAAATGTAATGATGATTCTGAATTTCTTAACATACATGTTATTGAAAATTCAGAAAGTAGTAGTAAGAGTGTAGATAAATATGGTCATGTTCCTAAAATAGAAGTCACAAATATTGAGGAAAAACCTGAAGATGACAAAGACATAACCTTTGATACAATCGCTATTAATTTTCATGAAGAAAAAGACAATGTTATGAAACTTGATGACACAGCTGACAATTTTAACAATGAACTCAGTAACTGTGAATCTGATTCAAGCTCTGATGATGAAGTCAAACCTGAAGTTGTTGACTTTCTATTAAAGGAAAAAGTAAGTATATTTATCCATATAGCTTCTATCTCTTATTTCTTAGAAAGAGGTGTCTTAGAGTAATTCAAACAACAGTGTTTTTATTTATATACAGGAACCTGAATCTATTAAAAGAACAAGGAAGCAACTGAAGTCAAAAAGTAATGAAGGACTCACACCAGATGAAGTCAAAATGCAGACATATTTTAGGATTGAACGATTAACAGTAAGTGAAATTTAAGATACCATAAAAACATAATTATAGTCATCTTATGAAATTTTCTTGATTCTACATCCAGTTGGAACAACAAATAGAAGAATGGAGCAAAAGCAGAGGAAACAAAGAATGCAGTGATGGATCATTTAAATGTCAGACTTGTTCCAAAGTGTTTGCACAGCATAACACTTATCGCCTACACACACTAAGCCACGACCCTGTAAGTGATACTTTCAGACATATTCTATGCGTTCCTTCCTTGTAGTGAAACACCGTCCGACCGTCTAGCCTTTTTAAGAGGACTGTGAACCAGCGGCAAAAATCACCCTTTTTACACAGACGAAACCGATTTCTACCCCTTAAATTTTAACCGAATTGGACAAAGTTTTGATAAAGTCTAATAATCGCCGAAATTAGTTTTATTTGAGAATACTGAAACACCAATAAAACTAATTTTATTATAGTGCAAAACCAAAACGTTTGGACCTAGATTTTAGACTGATAACCTATCAAAAATTGGTCAAAATCGGTTAACATTTAAGGGGTGGATATCGTTATCGCCTTTTGTATGAAAAGCCGTAAGTTCACACTCCTCTTAAGTAGTATTTTTTAGCTGCTATACTCTATTCATCTGGGTAGTTAAACTAAATTAAAAAACAAAATAACTGACATGACTTGGGTAATCCTTCCAATCCAGTCCATCTTTTTTATCTATGGTATCTTAGCTTATGTAAGAGCATGGGGTCCTAATGGAAACAATTCGGCCCTATGGCACTTAGTCCATGGCATTCTCCAGACTTCAATAAAGTGAATTATGGAGCGTATTGGTAGTGCCATGAATTCCCCTAGTTCTGGATATCCGTTGCCAAGGATTTTCATTATTAGTTTGGCGAGGGCGTCACATTTTATCAATAGTATGTCTTGATTGGCTCTTTTTGATCTATGGTATGTCTTGATTGGCAGGTTAGCTGAGTCACGAGGGTTACTTTGTTTATGCATAGAGCATAGTTCTTACAACTGCCAAGATAAAGAAGTTCACTTTTTATGAAAATTTACCAACATTAAGTCTATGTGACTAAATATTTTTGCATCGTTACGCCATGCTGCCAGTTAATTCCAAGAAGTTGAACAGGTACTATTTTTACAGAGTAAAGGGAAGTCAGAATGTCCAGTATGCAAGTTGAGGTTCAAGAATGAAGTGCTCGCAAACTCTCACGCCAACCGCTCTCATGCTAAGAAGTTTCACTGCAAGACCTGCCCTAAAAGTTTCAACAATGTGTAAGTTAGCAGGCATTGCTTATCCAATGTCATTGAAATATATTTTTATTTACTGGTTATCTTACACGTACCTAGATGTTTCCTGTTTTGATATTCCGTAACCCTTTGACCGCCACAGTCGGCTGTGGCCGTCGTCAGTTTTCCGTGCCCCTGATATGCTGTCTTCCATACATTTGCGTCGGCTACAGCCGTCGTCGAAATAGTTTTGCCCACGAAAAAATAGTCTGAACTAAAATTTCTCTAGCTTGTCCGATACGTTAAATAGGTCTAAAGACAGGTTTAACCGGTATAGATAATAAACGTAACTCCATCCATAGCTACACATTTATGGCTTTTTATTCCAGCGGTGTAGCCAAAAAGCATCACCTATGGCACGCCGGCTACGTGTACAAATGCGCGGAGTGCGCGTTCAGCAGCGCGCACGCGTCGGCGCTGGGCGCGCACGCGCGCTCGCAGCACGCGGCGGCGCACGCCTGCGCGCGCTGCGGACACGCGTTCGTGAGCGCGCGCGGGCTGGCGCTGCACGCCGCCACTGTACACCACGGCTCGCCTGTGAGTGTTACTTGTAGACATGGATAAATCAGGATTCAAAGAGTCAAATGACCCCATTCCGTGATCGAACTCGATTCACTCACTGAATCCGCGCGATCCTTACCGACTCCGCGGTGTTATTAACTCCGACTGACTCCGAATCGGACCTATAGTCCTAGGCCTGTTAAAGGACGAAGGTAAACCGTGAAATTATTAATTTTATCCAATCAACAAAAAAACACCATTAAAATTTAAATACTCATCACTCCAGTCCGGTAGATATATGTATAATTAATACCGATTCGAAAATCCGATGCGTTCTGGAGTGATATTTAAACTGAGTTTTAAAACGCTCCGATAACGATACGAACCGGACTCATCAAGAGGAGTCAGAATCATTAAGCGGAATCGGTTTCGATCGTGGAGTTGGATTCAGTGAATCAAATCACTCCACGGAGTCGAGATTACCCATGTCTTGTATCTATTAACCTATTCAGTGATGTGAAGTGCCCGTTTAGCAGTAACAACGCGTTTGTTATCGTAATTTAGCTACAACAGTGAAACCCGGGTTGAAAGCATAGCTGGGCACGAGACCGTTTATCCGTTAATTAACGAAGTTAACATTTCGGGTAACGGATTAACTTTTAAGTTAACTTTAAATCTTGTTAACGGACTCATTAACATCCGTTAAAAGAATTAAAGTCCGTTAATCGTTAATTAAACTTTAATATATTGATCTTTATAAAAGGGAATATTCACCTTATGTCAGATAGCTTTTGAATTTGATCTCTAAATAATTAGGTTTTATTACAAACTATAATGTTACACCCTTCTTTTATTTACTTTTCATGTTCTGCCTAAATATCCATAGCCCAGCCCATTCCACCATTTTATTTTTAAGTAAATCACCAACGTAGCCACATATAAGACGCAATTTATATTAAGAGTTAACGATAAACTATTAACGTTAACTCCCGTTTTCTTCCGAAATGTAACGATTTAACGTTTAACGAAGTTAACTTTTTTATTAACGGATTAGCGATTAACGAAGTTAACAATTTGTTTAACATCTTGTTATTAGAGAAGTCATCAAAGTTCAGTAAAGTTCTCCAGTGAGTACCTACCGAGGCATTCTCTAACAATAATAATATTGCAGGAACAAGAAGTCGGGCAAAGGTACAGATGTCACCAATGTGATCTCGATTTCAAATCGGAAGGGGCGAGACGAGTTCACATGCTCACGTCGAAACAACATAAGAAAAAGACCAGTTTATGGTAAGCTTATATATAGGCATTGTCATTTTCATTGGCCTGTATACGTCCCACTGCGCGGCAGTACTCCCCACGCGGTTGCACTGCGGAATGGGGACTTCACACCTCATTGAGTTACTTCGTAGATTTGTGCTTTCCTCACGATGTTTCCCAGTGAGCTAGTGAGCTGCACATAATTATATTTAAAAGCTCATACATTTTATTAGAGGTACAGGTTATACTAGATTAAGCGGCTGAGTGTGACGTTGGTTGTTTATTTATTTGAATGAATCTTTTTTTAGCTTTAGTAACAAACTAGCTAGAAATTAATGTGAGAAGTCAAACTGTAAACCATAATCTTAAAGTTTATAAAAATGTTTAATCTTACATCTTTGTATTTGAAAATATCTCCATTTCTTTAAACTTTGCGCAAATGAAGTGATACAAATGACGGACTTAAGAGGCGTATTACAAAGCAGAGCTGGCAACCATAAAAAAAAATTCACATACTTTAACATTTTTAATAATAATAAGTAGGATAATATACTGTTCAAGTACCTTTTTAGGGTTCCGTACTCACAGGGTAAAAACGGTACCCTATTACTAAAGCTCCGCTGTCCGTCTGTCTGTCCGTCCATCTGTCACCAGGCTGTATACCATGAACCGTGATAGTTAGACAGTTGAAATGTTCACAGCTGATGTAGGTATTTCTGTTGCCGCTATAACAGCAAATACTAAAAAACAGAATAAAATAAATATTTAAGGGGGCTCCCATACAAAAAACGTGATTTTTTTGCCGTTTTTAAAGATAATGGTACGGAACCCTTCGTGCGCGAGTCTGATTCGCACTTGGCGGTTTATTATTTTGATATTTTCCACGTATTTTTGTTAACACGTATTTATTTTGATTTTTAAAGGGTACTATTTCAGGTACTATTTTTTTTTGGTTAAGGATTCAACGGATTTCTGGGTACGCCTGCCTGACGGTGCACCATATTTTTTTACTCGTGTTTGAAATTAAATATCTCAGTTTCTATAAGAGCTACGAAGCTACCATTAAATACACAAATGACGATACATTTTTGAATTTCACTTAAATAATCGGGGAAAACGCGAAAAAATCCGACGTTGCCAGCTGAGCTTTGACATACGCCTCTTAACAGTGGCGCTTCGGTCAAATATTTCCTAAGGGAAGCCGGAAAAATTAGAACTTTACGTGCAAGTCTGACATTTAGTTAGAGTAACATGGACTTCACTGATAGCTAGCCGTAGCTTTCTAGCTTGATAAAGCCGTCAGGAATCGCCTTGTAGGCAGGCTGCGCCACTGCCTCTTAATTCCCAATGTCATTCTCTTAGAGCATGAAATTGGTCCGTTGCATTTTTAAATTTCTCTTAACAGTGACACTACACCTCAAGATCCCAGCCTAAAGAACACGTGCAGTAAATGTGGCTTGGAATTTTCTTCCCTCAAGGAACTAATAGAGCATGGAAAAGTGGAGCACCGAAGAGGTAAACGCTGGAGTGCATCAAACGACTCTTATCCGACGCAGTGCGACCATGTAAGTGTCTTAACCTTACCACATTAAGGCACACAATCGGTCCAATTCAATACGGAGTCTTATGGCCGATTTCAGAAACGCTACTTTAAGCATTTGACTAGATATTAAGTAGTTAAATGTCCCTCAACTAGTTGTCAACCCATACAGAAACGTCACTTTAATTAAAGCTCAAATTTGAGTGCCCTTTCTGAATTCGGCCGTTATTCATTTAAAATTTTCTAAACCTTAAATGAAAAACGTCAAACTCCATTTTGTACAGCAAAAAGCTGTCACAATCGTTGACGTTTCTTATTTTAAGTTCAGTGGCTTTTAAATTTAGCGAACACATTTCGAATTGGCCCCAATATTAAATTACAAATGTAGTAAATAATCCATTCCCATCGTATTTTCTTGGAATATTTGTCATGCTACTTTAGTCAGCCTCAGTACCCATCAAGACAGCGTAGGGGAAGCACGCATCGCGTGATTAATTATACTTATTAGGATATTAAATATGTTTTTATTATAATTTTAAAATAAATAGTTTTGATGTTATTTAAGTAAATAGGCGAAAATTGAACATTTCCGCCCCCCTCTTACCTCCGAAACTACTAGGCCTAAAATGTTGGAATAAATACAGAAAATAGTTCTTTACCTATAGATTACAGGAAAACCTATAAGAAGTCGATCGTATTTAAAGTAACTGGAAATTTCATATAATCACGGAATCCTCTCCACCCGAGTTGAACTCGCTCTTTTCCGTTTTTTTTAAAGTTAAATCGTTAATCGCTATATTTTGTGTGTCGCAGTGCGGTATAACAGTAGCGAGCCGCAAGGAGCACTGGACGCACGTGCGGCGCGAGCACGCCGGCGCGCGCGCCGCGTACCGGCCCGTCGTCGCCGCCGTGTGCGACGCCTGCGGCAAAGGCTTCCAGGTGAGCGCTACGGGCACACAGTGGCATGCGGCACGACACTATAGAAAATTGACCACCCCCTTCCCCCCCCCGCTATCTCCGGTCACTACTGGTCGTACAATTTTGAAAAAATACAGACAATAGTTGTTTACCGATAAAACGGTACCAGTACCGGTAACGATACCGGTTACCAGGAAAACCTATAAAACGTCTATGGTATTGAAAGTAACATAAGAAATTTCAGATAATCATGTACGGAGGTTAACTCACACTTGTCAGGTTTTTAACGTCAACGTCTCCGTCAGAACTCGACCAAGCTCCACCTCCACGAGCTCCGCCACGCGGCGCCGTCGGTGCCGTGCGCGCAGTGCGCGCGCGTGTTCTACGACAAGTACGCGCTGGCGCGGCACGCCGCCGTGCACGGCGCCGCGCGCCCGCACGCCTGCCGCGCCTGCGGGCAGCGCTTCAAGCAGCGCGGCAACCTCGAGAGGCATTCCAGGGTCAGTGACGGTCGCGTAGTCCGTGTGGTGCCGGCTAAGAATACCATCACCCCATCTCCCCCCGTGGGTGTCATAAAAGGCGACAGAGGGACCAACCGAAGGACGGGCAGCAGCGTCCTGCGAGTTCTATCGTGACTAACTGCGGTCACCAACCCGCCTGCCAAGCGTGGCGACTATGGCAAATCCCCCAGGTTTGGGGGAGGCCTATGTCCTGCAGTGGAAGTTTTATGGGTAATGATGATTATGATTATCATGACATGACGACGGCGTGACGACGGTCACGCGGCGCTGTCAGTGTGTTGACCTTTTCTCTTCAGTCATGATTGATGAGAACATTAACAAGCGCTCTGAAACCAAGCCTTACCGGTACCAAAAATACGGAAACCGGTACCGATTCCGGTATTATACCGGTACTTGCTTTGTCGTTACTAAAAACGGGAACCGGTACTCCTACTATAATGGACCGGTACTTGTACCCGTTAAATTCCTGTGATTCCAATAGTTAACACCGGTATCCAATAAAGGAATCCGCGCTTGTGGGCGACGTCGACGTTACCGCTTAGTACAAGAACGAAAGGGACCCGGTTCCTAATAGAGGTATCTCGCACTAGAGCGATGTTGCCATTTAATACAGTGCTCGCCTGCTCGGTCGCTCGCTGTGTTTTGGTCGAATGCGCATGCGGATTTTGTTACCGGTATATGTACCGGTAAAATAAATACATTCGGTACAAGTATTTACCTATTGAAACCAGTAAAATACCGGTATTAAGGAAACCGAAATCAAAATTGGATGCTGATAAGCAATAACGTGTCAACCCACTATGACTATCATTGTGGGTTGACACATTATTGCTTATCATTATCCAATTGGTACCGGTACCATGCCAGGTTTAAAGAAACCGGTCCCTGATAATAACGGTAATTCAAGCCCTGGCTGAAACTGACTGCGATCAAAAGTTAATGTCGTTTATTTTTTTCAGGTACACACAGGTGTTACCCCGTACGAGTGTTCATTGTGCGGCAAAAAGTTCAAATACTCGACCAGCATGAACGTACATGTCCGCACGGTGCACTACAAGCTACCGCACCCGCCGCGCAAGAAGAGAGACAAAGCGAAGACCGATGGCGATGATTATGGGAAATAGTAAAATTGGAAAAACTGGCTGGGCATTTTTATTTACTGTTCTATTTTCAACTTTTTCTTGTCCTACGAATATCATCTGAAACTATTTCTGCAGATGTGTTGGCCGATATATTTATTGATTACTAGCGACGTAAACGATTAAATAAGATCCTCAAGGAACTCTCTAAATAATAGAGAAAAACACATCAAAATCTGTTGATCGTTTTAAGAGAATATAATGTTTGATCACTATACAAAGTTATTTTCTAAATATAAAATTTTAATGCTGATTCAATTATTATTCGAATATTACAAGCCACCTACAGCCGCAGCGCCCTAAACTGTGATTTTTACGATTTCAAAAAGTCTTTTTAATTTTTTCCTTGAAATTCATCCTCAAGAAATTATCTTAATGATGGTGACAGCATCAAAATCCGTTTAGAAGTTTTAAAATATTACTTATATATAAATGAAAAGATATTGGTTTGTATATAGTATATTTAACGAAACGATGGCGTTAATAAAGCAGACTAGAACAGTCTTGTGTTGTATGTAAGTAGCAACACTGCTGTTTGTCTTGACTTCTGATTTATTTGTCTGTGGCTTTCTGCTTGACTTTTAAAAACGTGAATTGTCACTTACCTAAACACCATTTTCGTGCATTTTCCTGTATTTCTTCGAATTTATATTGTATTTTCTCACGTTGAGAATTAGATATAGCGTTAGTTTATGACTATTTTAATTTATAATCGAAGAAAGACTAAACTTAAAACTAATTAGGGTAGGTAGAAGATTAAATTTAGTGCACGCGGATTCACGCACCAGTCGTCACAATGGAAAATCTCAATGAAAGCAATAATAAAAATGTGTCCTTAAGTTTGATCGCGGAATACGGCGGTTCGGACTCAGACTCGGACGATACAGAGACTCGATCTAATCACACGGGGAACGATTCAGATGCCGCGGAACT
This sequence comes from Tortricodes alternella, assembly GCA_947859335.1. Lineage (NCBI taxonomy): Eukaryota > Metazoa > Arthropoda > Insecta > Lepidoptera > Tortricidae > Tortricodes > Tortricodes alternella. Next base: position 21,329,393 of record OX401969.1, read on the forward strand.
TAGTGAAATGGTGTTGAAGAATAATATTATTAATGCGTGTGCTCACGGGCCGTTGTCGCGGAGTTCCGCGAGGGAGGAAGTGGAGAAGTCTCGGCACATGATTATAGACAGTTCGGAGAGTGGTGTAGTGGAGTATGAGGTGACAGAGTACCGTGAGGACAGTGACTCCGACTCTAGCTCTTCAAGTGACTCCAGCGACAGTGATGTTGACTCAGTAAAAGACATCCTTGAAGAGTTGTCAAGCAGGTAGGTTGTTTTAATTTATATTCATTAGGTTTATTATTATTAATTTGTAAAGAAAGAAACCCAGAGTATGATAGTTCTGGCAAATGATATAAACATTCATAAGAATGAATCAATGTTTTTAATCAATTTTATTTATTTGTATAGTATAATTCTGAAATTCAGGGAACCACTACTCAAGCATCATAATACGCAAGAGCACTAAGCAATTCACTCACTTTTATCACATGATTATAGTTTCTTGGCAATTTAGTATTATTGCCATATTAAAGTATCTGTTAGTAGCTGTTTCTGTCCTTGTATCATATTAGAGAAATTTAAACTATACCAATGTATGAACATTCATTCATAATTTGGGATATTTTTGTGATTCATAAGGACATTAATGTGAATCAGTTTTCACTAACACCCACCCACACATATGGCCTAGATACATTTTTATACTTCAGGAGAGTGATAAAAAAAAATAAAAAATCAGGGGACAATCTTTACACAAATCGATCTAGTCCCAAACTAAGCTCTAAAGGCTTGTGTTATGGGTACTAGACGACGATATACATACTTATATAGAGAAATAAATACTTAAATACATAGGGAATATCCAAGACTCAGGAACAAACATTCGTGCTCATCACACAAATATTTGCCCTTACTGGGGATCGAACCCAGGACGCTAGCTTCGGAGGCAGGGTCACTCCCAACTAGGCTAACCGCGTCGTCAAACGTGATATAAACCAAGTTAGCAAATTCCGATGATGAAGTAGAAATGATAACTCAACAGAAGGAACTACAAGTATTTCTTGCCTAGAATGAAAAATTATAAATAATTATGTCTAGAAACATTTTCTGTTAAATTATGTAAAGAGATACATTCACTTTCTGTCTAAGTTATATAATATTATGTCCAGTGATCATACTTTTTTCAGCATTTTTGGTGCTGTGCTAGGGTTGTCAGTAGTGCCCAATATTAAATTGTTTGAACCAAGACTCAAATAAACTTAAAAAATATAAAAATAAAATAGCATATTAAACAAATCGGAAATACAGAAAATATTCTCAGAACATGTAAAGCCTAACCCAATATGCATAATCAAATGAAGGATTAATTTAATACGAGTATATGAGAAAATGTAACACAGTTGCAATAAACCCTTATCCTTAACAGCTGGTTGCTGTTGTTCGACAGGGCAATCAAAATTACGAAAACTAATCGTGAGCATACTCTCCGAAAAATTTGAAAAATTTTGTGTTACCATAATAAATGTTATACACAATTATAATAACTGATTAAGCAAATAAAATGTATTTCATTTTCAATGACAACCTAACATTACATAATTTTAAACGTTAATCCTATTATACACATCGACAACCCTAGGTCTCTGTCATGTGTCTTTGCACCAAGAATGCTGGAAAAAGTATGATCACTGATTATGTCACATTTTCTATTCACAAAGTTAAAAGAGTTGCTTCTGTTTATTAGGATGTTTTGTCTCCGGTTGATTTCTTCAGTAATTAATGTCAAACTCCAAGAGATTATTCTCTGACCATGTTAAATAAATTTAAAAAAACTATCATACTAAAAGTGTAATGTAACCTTTTTATATGTTTGAAAAATGTTTCTACTTTAATGTGTCTTTCTCAATAAGGCTTTATTTAGAATCAAATTGTAACTGTTATGACTACACACTACAAATAGACTGTCTCAATGGTTCACAGAGGTGTAGCTACTGCCATATCAACCATATCAATGATGCGAGGCCTCTAAGCCTGGAAAAAAATTTTACCCTATATTTGGGCACCCCCTAATAAATTTTTATACAGGGCCCGTACTAGGTAAACTACGCCATTGATGGTGCAGTGGTAATGTGTCAGAGACTGCAGGTTCAAGTCCAACTAGGGCCAAACAGCAATGAGCAAGAATGTTTGTCATTTATATCATTGTCTAGTGCCTATACTACAGAGAGACAGCTGTGTACTGTATTGTCTGCGTTGTATATGCATACAGCCATCTTTATAAAATTTGGATGCTCAGCCACCTGGCAAACATGCTTAATTATTTTTATTTAAAATGTTCTGCAGTGAAGAGACTGATGTAAATGCGCGACCAGAGAAAGTTGAGGTACCGAAGGTGCAGGGCGAGCTTGGCCTGGACGACCTGCCACCTATCGAAGACCTTGCCATCAGCCTACCAGCACAAGAGATGACCAAGATTGGGACTATAGCCAGTATTGTGGATCGATTAGGTTTGTTTAGTTAAACAAAATATGTATATTGTCAACTAAATGAGTTATAGTTGAACCATCAGGGATATGCTTATAAATGCGAATGTGTGTTTGTTCCTGTTTCATGTCAAAACATAGCTTTGGGATGATTTGATATGTTACAAAGTGGTAGTTGAAGGCGGAGTAGTTGGGAGAGGCCTATGTCCAGCAGTGGACATATTTCGGCTGAAATGATGATGATGATGAGTTGAAGGCTGGACAAGGACATAGACTACCTTTTATCCGACAAAATGCACTGTTCCCAAGAGAACAGCTATAACTAAATTTTATATAGACAAAGTCGCGGGCAGAAGTCAGTATTATGCATAGCATGGCACAAGACCGTTAATCCGTTAATCGTTAATTAACGAAGTTAACATTTCAAGTAACGGATTAACTTTTAAGTTAACTTTAATAATTGTTAACGGACACATTAACTTCCGTTAAAACAATTAAAGTCCGTTAATCGATAGTAACAAACCTACCTACTAATTACCAAAAGGACACCGCGCGGACCGAGCCGGACCGCGAAATAACGTTCTGAAAAGTATGTCCAGCCCGATCGGCGGTCGGCGCACGCAGTAGGTACTTTATTTTATTAATTTCTCAAGTCTTCACAAAAATTCCATAGCCCGTACAAACATATTTTATAAATAAATCACTAACGAAACGACATATGAAATCTAGTTTCTATAAAGAGTTAACGATGAACGAAAGAAAAGAAAGATAAACCGACAATCAGATAGAGCTTACTTAACTGAGAATATAAAAATATATAGTTACAATATCATTTTTAACCTATCAATTTCTTAGTACATTATAACTTATTTCCATAGCTGGGCACCGTTAATCAAATAGTTAACTTCGTTAATCGCTAATAGCGTTACATTTCAGAAGATTTAACGGAATTTAACGTTAATCGTTAACTTTTTATAGAAATTACATTTTATATGTCGTTGTGTTAGTGATTTTCTTATAAAACAATGTTGGTATGGGCTATGGAAGTTTAAAAAGGATATGAAAAAATAATTATTTAGAGGTGGCGAAAAGCGCGGCTCGTTTAGGCTCCAAAATATCTTTGCACTTGAAAAAAAGACAGTCCGCGTTGTCCTTGTGGCAAATAGTAGGTACTTATTTTCGATTAACGGACTTTAATTGTTTTAGCGGATGTTTATGAATCCGTAACAATTTTTAAAGTTAACTTAAAAGTTAATCCGCTACTTGAAATGTTCTTCGGTATTTAACAATTAACGGTCTTGTGCCCAGCTATGGTTATTTTTCGCATTATTGCACTGTATGATTATTATGAAGAAAAAAATTGAAAGCCTAATAAGTTAATTGTGCGCAGTTATAGTCCGGGCGTTTCCTGAGACCCCTGCAGTGGACCTGGAAAGCGTTCTGTTCCTGGATAGCGGCGCGAAGGCGCTAGGCAAAGTTTTCGACGTATTCGGACCCGTAAGTATGCTAAAAGCCCTCGAAGTCATATAACGAAATAAGACCAGAGAATACGCACCTTCAGGACTAGTTATACAGACCCAATTCAAAATAATGTCTATTCAACATCAATCACATACAACATCATCCAACTTATAAAATGGCAAAATCGATTTGTTTTGCTTGCAAAATTGGAGGAGTTCCGTTTATTACTCATTTATCCCATAATCAGACTTGACTTTGACCTTAACGGGACCAATCTGAGATAAGAAACAATGAAAAAAAAAAAATAGCGGCGAATTGAGAATCTCCCCCTTTTTGAATTTTGTTCAAAAAACACCTAACATGCAGACGGTTTCACGGGGTCTCACTCCGCTCTTTAGGTACGCTCGGCCGTCGGACAGCTCGGAGCTGTAAATGCCAGTAGGTTGCCGCTCGCTCGTTCGCAAGTAGTCTAGATATTTGGTGTTGTTGTGACGCGGATAAAAAACTGCGCACTGCTGTAGCGTACACGTAAGAGCATGTTTTGTGCAACGGAGAGAGAAGGCATGATTAGGGATATTTTCGTGCCTAAACAACAGTTTTGCTAGACAGTGATGCTTCTGTACCTGTACAGTACTTTCATTTTCCGTGACTGTATCCGTGAACGCGTTGGCGGAGGTCACCACCATGATGGTAATTTTTCCCATGCCTCTGACCTTTAATGGCCAATCATCTATTTATCTACGTTTTGCCCTTGCAAGTAAACGGTAACCAAGGGCACCTATACTATACTACGACTCGAAAGGCAATTTCATGAATACAACGCCCTTGAGTTTCATGTCTGAATGTTTAATTTATTTGTAAAGTAGAGTGTTTTAGCATGCGATGTTTGTTTGCGTAGTCTGGTGACCTTGACATGAAACCAGCTTTATTGGTGCGTTTGAATTGTTCTCCTTGAACATACATTTGAAAGGTTAAAAACTGTAGCCGTTTATGAAAATGTCTTAGGCACTGAATAGATATTCACTGAGGACCCTTATTTGAACTTTGATTATTCATGTTAATATTATAAATGCGAAAGTATAGTAAGTAGTAGTATGTGTTTCTGTTACCTTTTCAAGACTAAAATTTAATACAGATATTTCGATTTCGACCTTTAGCTATTCGACTTAGGATAAGTTTTTTATTTTTATGGGTAGTTTTGAATGGAGTGGTAGGCTAGGTACTGACCTACAATATCACTGGTTGCACAATTATATTGATCGTCAGTAGATGATATTGACAGTCAATACTGTGGAAGGGGTTGTAGAAAAGAAGTAGATTTTGCAAACGATATTGAGTTTTATACATATTATATGCATGAATACGTGCTCTCACACTGAGCGTTCGTCTAGGAATCTGTCTCTATATATAAATAAAATGGCGAAGCCATAATTCTAAATTTTGAACTTACTTATAAATAAAATACCATTCTAGCTGGTGTGCTCTACAGGGCCCCTAACATGCAAGACAAAGATAAGTTAAACCCATTTATCTCTATGACTATCTCTTTCGTCAGCACTAGTGTGAGAGAGACGCACTTAGAGAAAAGGGTTAATTTCAAAAAAATTGTACGTAATAAAGAAAAAGTTAAAAAAGTTCCTCTGTGTTACGAAAATTAGCAATACAATTATATGGCTTAATAAGGTACGGCTAATTTTCGTAACACATAGGAAATTTTTAAACTTTTTCTTAACCACGCCTTAATTACGTATACATTTTTTGAAATTCACCCTTAAGACGGTTTAACTTATCCTGGTGTCTTGCATGTTAGGGCCGCAGGACCTGGCCGTAGATATATTTTATATGTGGCACGTATATATTTCTTTAAGGTTATAATTCGTTTTAACGTATAACATGGTGCGCAGGTGACGGAGCCGCACTACTGCGTGCGCTTCAACTCGCCGGAGCACGTGGCGGAGCGCGGCGCGGCGCCCGGCGCCGACGTGTTCATCGCGCCGCAGAGCGCGCACACCAACTACGTGTTCCTCGCTGAGCTCATGAAGTGAGTTCGTTACCTCACGTTCCCTTCAATGGTTCCCGAAATTACAGGCGTCGACACTGTGGCGTAGCTGTCGAAGGGCAAGACGGTGCCGTGCACCGGGGCCCCGGTGCACCTCGGACCCTGATCAGCAAACCTCGTATTGAAATAGCTGAAAATTCTCCCAGCTACGAAATTTAAATAAAAAAGGTTGCAACAAAAACAATCATGGCATGGCAACTCATTTGAAAGAATATAGTTAGAGCCCCATTTTTTTCCACCAGGACCTTTGGTTACCTAGCTACGCCTCTGCGCCGATACAGGATTTCGTGTAGAGGGGAAACAGGAGACTCGTATTGTTATATTTTCGTATACTTATGGGAAACATATGTCTAATATATAATAAAGAATGTTTGTTTGTTTGTTTCCTACGCATTTTTATACCATCCACCTGATTACGATGAAGCTTTAGTAAGATGGGACTAAAACCGGATAAAATTGCGACCATTAATTCAATAAAATAATAAGTAAAGGTGCCAACCTTACGGGGCGTGAGGGGGTTTTAGAGTGCTGTGAATTGGTGCGTACTATATTTATGTGACTGTAAGGTTGGCAGCGGGGGTCGCCCAGCTATGCGGAGTCTACATACATAATACATGGTTTGTGTTTGTAATATCTTTGAATTTAGCCACATGATAAGAGCATACGGATTTCCGGTCAGACTATTTACAAAACGGTCGCACAAAGCGTTTTCTCGCTTTACCAGTAACTATGTCATAACGACTCGAGTTGTTTAATTGCAGAGTGAGAGGCTCCGACGCGTCATGGCTCAACGACGTGGAGCCGCCGGCGCACCAGGTCGAGTACTCCGACGACGAGGACGAGCGCCGTGCCAACAAAGCCCGTAAGGAACAGAAACGCCCCGAGGACTCCGACGGAGAGACCTCCAAGCGCAAGCCCAGAAACCAAAGACCCTCGGAGTCCAGCAGCCGCTTCGGCAGCGGGCCGAGCCGCGGCCGGAACCCGTTCGCGGCGGGCTCGCGGCGGAGCCCCGGCGCCTGCCCGCGGCAGCCGCGGCCCTGGGGCCACGCGCGCGCGCACGAGACCGGCGGCTTCGGCTCGTACCCCACGGGGCCGCCGATGTTCCCTCCATTCAACCCGGCCACGCCACCGCCTTTCATGATGAACGCGTTTCAATTCGGCGCGACCCCGCGGATGCCGCCCATGGGGGGCATGCCCCCCTTCCGCCACGCGGTACCGATATTTGGTGCCAATTTCTGCAACGGCGCGGGCCCGCAGCCCCAGTGGGTGAGCGGCCCTCCCCCTCCGCCGGGGACTTAGCTCGCGCGCTTAGGTCTTATATATCTCATAATAATTAGCGTATACTTAACTTAGCCGTGAACTTCGAATACAAAGTGTGGTTATCCAAAAAATCTATATTTATATGAAATAAATATGATTAATATGGTAAGAAATGTTGCTTTTTATTAAAACCGCCCTCTAAGAATCCGTGTGTCTACGCTAAGAATTAAAACTCCATTTATTTTGTAGTTTCTTTATTAAATATTTCATTGTTAGAAAGTAACTAACGATTGAATTTCATAATTGTTAAAAATAATAAAAGGAGGTTTATATAATAAAGATTAACTCTAAAAAATACTGCTCTCGGACTACGCAGAACAAAACGCATCGTCGTATCTGCTGCCCTTAATTGACAAATCGTCAACGAAACTGGTTTATAATTAAACAAAATAATTTTGCACTCACATGATCACAACGTAAAATGAAAAACATTTCACATACAGGAATATAAAAACTGATTCAACGTATAACTAAATAGCTTTGTCCAAATAATCTAACAAGAGAACTTTCCGGCCGCTCGATTTCTGCCTGGACGGGGCGTTTATTTAATTTAGTTTCGTAAATAATATAACAATATTGATTTCACTTGTGATTCGATTCTAACGCTAAATCTCTAAAAAATATTAGTAACTAAATATTATCTTACTAATGAATTTCTTGCACATGTTCCAATAACGTTCCCAGTTGATAATATCAGCCCTAAATCTCGATCTATCCATTAGTAAGCATTTTCATAAGTATAACTTCCATCCTTCGTACACAAATAAATCAACGTAAAAAATAATCATACGCCGTCGCAACTAAATGTTATTGAGATAAAAATAATTACGCATTGGCAAAAATAATATTGATGACCTTGACCTGTTTGACCATGCAGCCATCGGATGCTTCGAGTCGAAAAACAATTGATAAAAGCTAGTTGCGATTCGTTACGAGGCCCATATCGTGGACTTGGACAAGCGCGAGCAACACGAATTCGCCAATCAAATTGCTGGATCTCCTTGCTCCAATAATGGAGCTCAGTATCTCTATTTCTGCCAATGCGACGACACAAATTGAATACAGTATAAATGCGGTCAATCTGCGAGCATTTCACAACATAAATTCACCTCGGCGTTGCCCTCGCTACGCTCCGTGACAGGCCGTTTTCGTCAACGCTTAAAACTTAACGACAACACAAATTAGCCAATAGGGCCGCATTAAAAATAACTAATACGAATTTCCAGACGTCATTAACACTATGGCATGGGATTGGAGTAACTGATGACAATAAATTAAAAGTTACCTAAGGTTTATTATAAAAATACAGGTTACTATGTTAAATCATCCTCGATAAGTTTAGCTTGCCGTCTGAGACTCATGATTACATGCCTCTTCAAGGCTCTCCATCTACTACAATAAATGATTTCATTAAATCAGTTAACTGTAAAAGCGAACGAATCAACTTCAATAGACAACGGAACAGAGCAGTCTTACATCATAAACGTAAACATGTTATCAGCGAAATTCTTAAAATAATCCATATATCACTAATTGTAAATTAACTATCATTAAGATAATTTGATCGGATGTAAAAATTAGCACTTAATAACTAAATTATTAAAATTTATCCAAATAAAATTACGTCTCAACTACTCTACTATTTCAAGGGTTATAATTTTGCTTCGATTACAAGTTAGGAACTATTCTACTGTACAAGATATTTTATGAAAATAATGATCGAAAATCCAAAGTAGTGAGTTACATAATACTTTCAAGACATCGACATTTAATGCGAACACGACTGACAGAGATAAAGCGTACTTTTACGATTCACGTAACGATCGCATGCGCATCGAAGTAAGGTACTAATATACGGGTTTTGTTCTATACGCGACCCGAGCCGCCGGCCGACTGTCTCACAGCCGCCGCGGCCGAGGCTGTCAGCGCGAACTATATTGCGTTACAATATACCATAATACGACTACGTTATTACTCATTGCTTTTACAGGCAAAACGATTAAAGAAATATATGTTATTATTACATATTCATACAATTATGATATCGGCTAGAATTAAGCTTAGCATCGTATCACTTGTTCGTGTGGTGTTGTTGAGTTTATATTTAGAATAAGTTTTATCTAAGACACTACATGCTACGCTAGTATTCACAGAGATTGATACAGTAAAGGAAGGCGAGACGACACTAACTTAAGTTTATACTTAAGTGTGAACCTACGGCTTTTCATACAAAAGGCGATAACGATTTCCACCCCTGAAATGTAAACCGATATTCACCAATTTTTGATAGGTTGTCAGTCAGAACAAAATCTAGGTCTATGCGTTTTGATTTTTTCACTATAATCTTCAAATTCAGTTTTATTATGGTTTCAGTATTCTCATGCAAAACTAATTTCGGCATTATTTGACTTTCTTGGTCTTTAATCAAAATTCAAAAAACGTATAGACCTAGATTTTGTTCGGTCTGACAACCTATCAGAAATTGGTCAAAATCGGTTAATATTTAGGTGTGAAAATCGTTATCGCCTTTTGTATGAAAAGGGTGATTTTTGCCGTCGGTTCACAGTCCTGTTAAGTGACTCTTTTGAGAGTCGGAGCTAACTAAACGTTGTGTTCTTGAGAATGTCGCCGTAGCATCCCCTTAAGGAAAAACATCATGAAAGCGTAATAAGTTGGCTTCCTAGTTAAGTAATGTCAGGGTTAAAATAAATGTGACGGTAATACGGTGTTACCACAATAAATGGTAAGTTCGGAAGGCTCTCGCTGGACACAAATGGAAGAAGAAATGTCACTCGACCCCCTAGAGCAATGTATTGAAAACTCAGAACTCACCGAAGGCAAGTTTATAGTGGATATTTGTATATAATTATTGGATATAATTTCTATAACATTATGTAGTAAATATGCTGCCTCTATGTAGATATTCGCAAAATATTCTGTACATGACTTTGCTTGGGTACAATGTTCTACATGAATATTCGTACGCGGTACTTACTATATAATTATTACGGTGGGTATATTCAACTGTTAAGATTCGCAAGTGACATGGATCGAGGTAGGCCTACAATTTAATCTACACATCTTAAGCACTTATGTATTGCATATATTTTAATATCAACATCAGAAACCTAGCACTGTGATGTATATATATATTTAATTTAGAAAAATAATGTTTTCCTGTCAACTCAGAGTTCTACAAACTAATCCTAAACTACTTCGCCCATGCTCTTTTAACAGTAATGTAAAAGTCAGCATCAAAATTATTTACATTTTAGTACCATGTCATTCTAACTAAGATACAAGTACAATTTCTCGTCTGTGAAGTTAGCCTCAAGCCGTGTTCGCCGCAGGTCACTCTACGTTCCGCGCAATCCCGAATCACTGCGACGCTACGTGTTGAGAATTGTAAGATTGACTCATACAAACATACAGTGGATTCATTCATACTTTTCTTATTTGCTAAACAAGTTTCTAACCTAAAAATGTGCAATTTTCGGGTGAAAAATTGGCAAAGTGACTTCGAAAATGTTTTTATCAAGGAAACAGCTGCATTTTGAGGTTAGAAACTTGCTTACCAAATAAGACAAGTATGGATGAATTCACTGTAATTCCATACATCAACTTGTAGCGAGCGGCATGGTACTTACATAAAGTAAATAGATATAACTGAATCTCTCAGGAAGTATTTGTGACTGCAGTTTAAAATAGAGACGCTTAATACGCACACATTTATACTTTTCCGTCTCACACATATGCAAATGTTTCCCCAGTGATGCAACTATAGATATTTTCGACGCTGACTGTACGAGGCACAGTCGTAATCATAATTGTCATGTAGAACATTGCTGATATTGTGACGTTTATTTGTTCAGGTATAAGGGCTGATTCTAGATGAGTATCACTGTTCACTGTGTAAAGCTTACGGCGTTATGGTTCATTCCAAAAGGCTAGTCCTGTCTGAAAGGGACGCATATGCGTATTGGAGCGAGACAGAAATACATACTGATCTCGCTGAAAGAATAGCGTGGCGGGCTTTAATTTCAGTAAAGTTAAATTATTGAATAACCACCAATCTAAATGCATTTTACGACAGTCATTTTGTTAAAATTAACTTCCGTCATTGTGGCGGCATTACGTGAATTAAGTCGTACGTGTTGTGATGCGGGAAGACTTGGAGACGAAAATTCTATGTAGTCTTACTAACCTCTTAGCCTCTTAGGTTGTGCTTTTACGTTAGAGTGAGAAGATATATTCATATTCATATATTTAAAACCACCGAGTGGTACAGGGTACATATTAAAAAAGTCCCATATCGCGGGGTGAATTAACCGCAATTCGACTGTGTTTTTTAAAGACCCAAGGCACAGAACTTTCTAGTTTTTGGCCTCCGATTGTAAAGTAATTTAGTCTACATTTCTACGTAGCTGCTCCTGCCAGTTAGATCTTAGGCTTTCCGTCTACGTTATTTCTTATCTTAAGCAATAGAGTCTAACAAGAGGTTACAAGCCAATGTAATGCTACCACAATAATCGTTCGTCTACCCCTCAGCTGCCTGCGGACATTATCAGCTATTGAACGAGCTTATCGAAGATCTAATACTGGGGCAGACCGTCGCACAACTTAGGTGTTGTTCTCCACGGGTCTGATGGTGCAATCCCCGACGGTAGTGATAGGGGTGATAGTTACCGAGCTCGGGGTAGAAGACGGAGCGACGACAGGGTTGTCCTGGAGCTGGTCGGCCTTGTCGTCCTTGTCGTCGGCGGGCGGGAGCTTCACGATCTGGCAGTCGCCGACGGTCATGATCTGCGCGTCGGCGGCGCCCGCGGGCGCGGCGTCGTCGGGCTCCACGCGCGAGTCGTCGTCGTCGGAGGACGAGTCGGACACGTCGATGGTGCGGTCGCGCGACGTGTCGGGGTCCGCGTCGTGGTCGGCGGCGTCGGCGTCCACGTTGCGGTCGGGGTCCACGGCCACGCTGGCCACGCCGTAGCCCGACGCGTACGCGGCCAGCGCCGGGTTGTACATCATCTCCGTCAAGTACGAGAAGTCGCCGAACGGCAGGTTTGTCGCGTTGTAGTTCTCATTGGGGCGGCCGTCTGAAATCCACCATCGTGTCATAATATCACAAAATAATTGTGATCGGTTTATTTTGAGAAAAATCGTTCGATCCGATTAACTTAATTTACTCTTCGGACAGTTTTAACAGATCGTCTTGTTACCACGATCAATCAGTTTGGAGTTTGAATAGCCTATCTACTATAAATAATGTTAATGAGACTACTTACCGAGTTAACAGGCGTGTTAAGTCGTTAGGTTAATATAAATTTAGGTTCCTACACATTAGAATTTCAATTAGTACCGCATTTCACCCGAGAACAAAGAAGGCAGATGTCGTTATTAAAATACAATTTCTACTTCCACCTTTGAAAATGTTGGGGAATGAAATCTGTGATGCTATCACAAAAAGGCAATAAGTAATATTCATCAAAATTTACATTTAGGTATATGCAAAACTAAATAAATACTGGGGCCCATTCGAAAGTGTGTTCGCTAAATTTAAAACAAGAATCGTCAGACTTGAATTTGACAGCTTAGTGCTATACAAAATCGAGTTTGACGTTTCTTATTTTAAGTTTAGGAAATTTTAAATTAAGAAGACACAGTTTCGAATTGGCCCCATTGGGTCCACTTCGAAACGGTCTCGCCTAAATTTTAAATTACCTAAACTTATGGCCGAATTCAGAAACGCCACTTAAGCAGTTGATTAGAGATCAAACAGTTAGTTATCCCTCAAGTAGTTATCATCCTATACAAAAACGTCACTTTAAGTAAAGATCAATTTGAGTGGCCTTTCTGAATTTGGCCATTAAAATACCGAAAGTCAAACTTAATTTTGTATACTAGCACCAAGCTGTCAAAATCGAGTTTGTCGATTATAATTTCAATTTTGACTACTTTTAAATTTAACGAATACACTTTCGGCCCCATCAAAAGTTTTTAGAAGCATTACGGAGCTGAGCTGATAACATCACACTGTTCACGTTTTGCAAGATTATTTAAATGAAATTGAGTGAAACTCTCAAATGTAGTCTATTATGCTCGGTTCCAGATAGGATGGAATCGCTGACAGTTAACACTTGAAGTGCACTTGAAGCTAGCGGTTCCGGGTTCGATCCCGGTAAGGGCAAATATTTGTGTGATGAGCACGAATCTTTGTTCCTGAGTCTTGGATGTTACCTATGTGTTTAAGCATTTATTTATCTCGTCTATCGTCTCTCGTATATTGTCGTCTAGTATCCATAACGCAAGCCTTTAGAGCTAACTTTGGGACTAAATCGATTTGTGTTATGATTGTCCCCTGGGTTATTTATTCAATAATTTTTAATTTAATTTAAGTATTGTTGTGCCATTGACAATCAAGTCAATTTTTAACGATTATCGTCGAAAAATTACATATAAAACGAAATCGACTATTTGTACGATTTACACAACGATAGGGATTTGACAAGATGCCGGATCCATTCGTTTGATGGTGAACGGTCGGCTCTTCTCGTTCAGCGTTCCATTTCATACTGCGCACAGTTGAGGTCATTGAAATTTATAATTTTAATTTCACTATTTCAGTTCTTTATTTAAAGTGTACTTTTTTAACATTACCCTTTATATTTTTATTGTTTAATGGCTTCATTCGTTGAAACGTTTCATGCGTGAAATGGAAAATCATCAGCTGTCAGCGACACCATCCTATCGTAAACCGAGTATATGTTTCTCCATATGGTATATTTATGTGTCATATGTATGTAAAGCAATATTTTCTCGTCATTAAAGTTCTATTTTCAAACATTAACATCTATTTATTTTTGCATAATTACTCAATAACATGTCTCATCATGGCAAAGTATGTCTTAAATATATACATATAAATACACCAAATTGAGAATGTTAATACACACTACTATTGAGAATTTCACTCAATTTCACTTAAATAATCGTGCTTTAAGGCTATCATTACAGAAGTTGTTTTATTTTTGATAAAGTATTGTTTATATTGGACCAACCATGTTTGCGATATACACATACATGTTTAAGATAGCACACCAATCACATGGAAGCCAAAACAAATTCTAATAACGACATTAAACTTGCTTACGAATACGATAAGGGTTATGAAGCGCTCATGTTAGGTACAGGCCATGCTAAAACGTGTAAATACTAACAAATCTTGTTTAAATCCATTGCAAGTCCGTACTGCATCGGTAAGTCCGTACCTACGGACAGACTGGCTGTTAAGAATAGGAGTTACAAGGGTTTCAGGAGCTTAAAAATAATAATAAATACAAACACGCAACACAAAAATAAACAAATAAATGTAATTTTATCAATGACTGGTGTTTAAGAACTCTTTAAAAATGAATTAAAAAGCCATCAATGATATGATGATTCGTAAAACCGCCAAAAATGAAGCTTCGTTTCGACACACCGTCCAGTTCTGAACCTAGTTGAGATAGAGTAGGCCTAAGAATTGGTTCAAAATCCTTCCATCAAACTGAATACGAAATGTTTGCCATGTCGCTAAAACCTAAAAAAAAATGGCGCCCGTCATAATTGACACACACGTTCGTGTCAGCAGCTAGATTTGGGGCAGATTAAGATGTGGTTGTTTGTGTGCTGTGATTTGTTGTGTGGCAAGCTTTGAAATTGACGAGCTGATAAAAATACAGCAGTCTTGGTTTTTCATATGCCCGCAGATGTTTGCGAGAGCAGCGTAGCATTACACTCGTACGTTCACCTAAGTTACAGTGCATATATTATATAATCGTTAATCTGAGGTTAAAATCCTTAATTTTTTAAATTTATTTATACAAACCCACAGTTTTTTTAGCCTTATTAATTGTAATATGGGATCTTGATAAGTGAACTTCCAATCTACCATCTTGGCTATCGAATATCAAGCGATTTTTTTAAAAATATAATCACAATACTGCAAGGATTCGAAATTATTAAGATAATTATTATCTTTGACATTTATCATGATTATCCGACAGTTATCTATGCTAACAATTTTATTAGTCTTAGTTGTGTACCATCTTTATTTTCTGGCATTTTCGTTTCGCATTACAATTAATAACAAGTTAAATATCAAACAAACAACAGCAAAAAGTAAGAAAACAAAAAAAATGTTTTGTGTTTCGTTGGTTAGTAACATTGATATTTCGAAACGACAAATCGTTTTCGAATACACACAGCGCGAAAATGCAAACGTTATCGTCTTGTTTTTTTTTATTATTATCAAGATCATTATGAACGTATAATTATTATGATACTTTGCTGGGCACCTCTGCGCCCGGATTACGCGGGAAGATTATTTGACTAGGCAATTCGTATTTTGTTTGTTTTATATTTAAGGAGCTCACGGGATAGTTTTTTAGCAATTTACTGCTGCAATTTGGGTTTTTCTCAAAAAGATTATTATAGAGATAGACCGAATTGCAGCAATAAATTGCCGGAAAAATTGCTGGTTTACATACACCTTAAAAAAGACTTGTTTTTCTAAACATAACACTTATATTATGATAGTTTTTTTTCGAATCCTGCAATAATTGCAAGGATTGATTTCATTAAAATATCAGATAGCATTTTTAAAAGCGAAGCCAACGGACCGAGCGCACTGGATCTAAACACGTAAAAAATAAAAATAGCTATGCAATAAACTTTTTATTAAACAAACCGACAAGAACAAAGTGTAAAGCGTAACAAAAGCATACAAAAAAAACACGCACACGGCACACAAAAACGGTGGGAAGTCCAAACAGCGCAACGTGATATAATAATGTGTTAGTCACTGCGCAAAAACATTCACACGTGAATCATGGCTATTGATGTCTAGCTACACGTGTATTTTGGTCTAACTACATTTTCAACGAGATCTATTTGGTTCACGACTTAAATATTTGCGAAATAGTCCGTCGTCCAACAGGTAAACTGCACGGACGTTTATAATTGGGGGAGGGAGTATCCTAGCCGCAAAAGTTGCTAACATTTTCAATTAATTGATTTTATTAGCGGTTACAGCTCTTTTTTATTATGGACCCATGTCAAAGCTATAGTTAACTACATCCGTGAAAAACTAGTATATGAATTCGGTTAGAGACTTTTAGGCGTGTGGCACTAGACTCAGTGCTCGAATTACTATTTCTTAAGCGCCCGCTATGACACTCTAGGAAGATAGGGGAAGGGTGTCAAATATACGAAAAAACGGAAAATACCTACTTAAAATTCGCGGCTCCTAAAATTTTCATTAAAAACCAAAAAAGGCTGTTGTTAAGAATTTTTTGGGCAGCATACAATATTAGAATTCCTACTTGTTTGATTTCGCATGCTTCCTAAAAACTTCGTAAGAAAATCGTATATTTAATTTAATTGAATTTTAATATTTTAATTTTTAATAATGAACATAATGAATATATGGATGAAATATCTGAATAAATTTTTTTTGAAAAAAAAAAATTTTTTTTATTTGTACTTCAGTCGCCGCTATCTTACAAGAACGTCCTAGCCGGCGCGTATGAAATTATTATTAGGGTACTCCTATTTAAGGTCTCTATCAGAATTCATATATTACAGTTTTTTTACTTTTGGACGATAGACTAAAAGTATATAACACCGCGATATAAGATCGGCCAGTGACATCAGCGCTAACTGAACTGTATCCAGAATTATATATATATATATATATATATATATATATATATTTATGGAAACTAAGTCCTAAATGCAAGAATACTTTAGTATTATATTTATACATAAGATTTTTCCCAAGAGGAACAACAAAAACTTCCTACATTAATACATCTTTGAAACTTCGTGGCTGATTGACAGACATGTATATTATTGTGCAAGAACGAATACTTTTTCCCGTTATTGAATCGTCAAGAGTAAATAAGCAAATAATAAATTAATGTATGTAAATTGAATTATCAGTTTCAATCGTGACTTTACTTTGACATTTGAATATTATCTATTATCTACCTATATATATATATATATATATATATATATATAATACCGCGGGTGAAGCTGTGGCGGGTCCACTAGTATAATATAAGCATTTAAAAACGGGTAGTATTTAATCGAGCGGCAAAAAAATACTAAAATAACCTAAATAATATAAGCGGGTAGCTAATAATGGGCGACAGTCGCTAACCTATTAATTTTGATGCCCATTTATGAATTTTTAGCAGCCCGACAAATTATTTATTATCGACTAAAATTTACATAAATTATATTGAAATATTACTAGCGGCTGTTACTTATTTGCATAAAAAGACTTGTCAAGGTTATTTGCATTATTTCCAAAACGAAGTATAAATACTACTAAAATTCTTGATCTTGCAAACTATACAGTTCTCATCTAACCACAATATTTTCAATGCAAGTTTAGCCCTTATTTTACGTTTTAATTTTGTTTTTTTTTTTTTAATAATTGTATTTGCCCGAAAATTTACATCGGGTAAGATTGTGGTCAAGCGAAGGCATTCATAATTAAAGCAAATAATAAAAAAACTATAGCAAAGGTATTACAAAACTTTAAAACTCTGCGTGTCATCCTGATCTTAGATACTTAACGGTATTCAAGTATTCAATCTAATAATCAAAGATTTTAAATCAGTAGATTAGACTTTACAGCGACAATCTGTCTCAACATTTATGAATGTGTGCGTGAACCGATAGAATTAGAATCATCTCCTTTTCTCCTACTGTAACACGCGTTCTCTTTCATGCATCCGCCATTTTTCGATCAGTACTTTAAACTACGAGAGAAAATAAAAATCAATTATTTTGTTAAAACATTGTACTTACGAAGGAAATGTTACACCTTTCGCTTTATGAGTGATTTTTGAATTGTTCTTGCATTATCTAACCGAGCAACAGGGCATGATGAGACACTGTTTTTCAGGAAAAGTTAATACGCTGATTATCACTAACACTAATAATTCCTGGGTAAAAAAAAAACGAATTAGTCCGTCAGTTAGATTATCAAAAAATATTGAACACGTATTTTTTGCTTTATCAAATCAATCACAATTGACAAGGATAACGTGCATCAAAGTTCGGGTGAAGGGACTTATGACGTCACTTATTGGTATAAAGTGTGCAAAGTCGTGACGTCACGCGGAACTTCAACGCACAAAATCTTCGTCATTTTTTGTTAAATTGTCAAAAGAAAAATTACGTTTTCAATCGTTTTTGATAATGTAAATGACAGACTACATAGATTTTTTCAGGAAACCAGCCTATTGCGATTATTTTTTAACCTTCTGCGCGCGCGATTTCCCTCATTTTACGAGTGTCGTATAGCATGTCTCATCTACCGATTTTAAATCTATGCTAATAATCCAATGCAATGACCAAGTGTCGACAATAAAAACCATCACACATTAAAATCCAAGCTCTAAAACACATCACGAAGCGACGTAGAACTAAGAGTGCAACGCACCTGGTCTATTGGGCATGAGGTAGTTCTTGGGCGGGCGGCCGCGCTTCCTCTTCATCAGCAGCTGCTGCCCCGACGGCGACATCGGCACCTGGCTCAGCCCCATCACAGTGCCGCTGGTGAGCACGCAGCCTTCCAAATCTGACGAGGAAATCGAAGGGCAATTTAGGTGGGGGTAGTATTGTTAGTGGAACAAAACATCGTGCATAAAAAAACGGCATACATGGAAAGCAGGGTTAGGTGGAAAAACACCACTTTTGTTTTACGGAGATTGCTTTGAATTTAGTTCTTTCGTAATAAAGGCGCATCCCTTAAGAGGAGTGTGAACCTAGGGCTTGTCATACAAAAGGCGATAACGATTTCCACCCCTTAAATGTTAACCGATTTTGACTAATTTTTGATAGGTTGTCAGTCAAAACAAAATCTAGGTCTATACGTTTTTTTTTTTCATTTTAGTCAATAAATTCAGTTTTATTGTTGTTTTAGTACTCTCATATAAAACTAATTTCGGCGATTATTTGACTTTGTTGATCTTTAATCAATATGCAAAAAACGTACAGACTTAGATTTTATTCTGACTGACAACCTATCAAAAATTGGTCAAAATCGGTTAACATTTAAGGGGTCGGAAATCGTTATCGCCTTTTGTTTGAACAGGGTGATTTTTGCCGTTGGTTCACAGTCCTCTTAAAATGTTTATGGCTTATGGCTTTTTGCCTCTATGGTTCGTCCGGCTATGCGCAGTCTAAAGATATATGGTCTCTGCATTAATACTTGAAAAACAAAACGAGAAAAATGCGACGTTGCCAGCTCAACTTTATAATAGGCCTCTTAAGCTTCACAACGCTCACGTATACTCTTCATCTGCAAAAAAAAACTAACCGAGCGACGTCTTGGGCGGGCGGCCCCGCTTCTTCTTGATCTTGGGCGTCAGCGGCAGCGGCGTCTTGCGGGGGCGGCCGCGGCCGCGGCGCGGCGGGTCGACGAGGTCGCCCTGCTGCAGCTCGTTCTTGACGGGCTCCAGCGTGGAGTTGAGCACCACGGGCGTGGCGCGCGGCGGCAGCATCACGTCGCCGCTCGGCGTGAACACCAGGTGGCCGGACTCGCGGTGCGTGGTGCGCACCATGCCGGACATCACCTCCGAGTTGTTCTCGCGCTTTGTCGCCGTCGATTCGTTAGCCATGTCCACTGTCGGGTCCTCCTGTAATGGAAACGTTTTGTGTCACGTGTGTGTGAAATGGAATGAAATGTGAATGTGTGAATGGAAATGTTATGTGTAACTTGTTATATTTGCATACATCTGCGAAGTAATTCAAAGATGTGGGTGGGGTCTCCGAGCCGCACTGGGCCCGCGTCTACTGTACAGTCCCTCTCACTGCAGGAGGAGGCCGCTGCCCAGCGTTGGAACGAATATTCAACGTCTTTTTTATTAGGGTCCCGTACACAAAAGGTCTGTCTGTCCGTTTATCACCAGGCTGTATGCTCATGAACCGAGATAGTTAGACAGTTGAAATTTTCACAGATGATGTATTTATGTTGCCGCTATAACAACAAATACTAAAAAACAGAATAAAATAAATATTTAAGGGGGCTCCCACACAACAAACGTGATCTTGTTGCCGTTTTTCAAGATAATGGTACGGAACCCTTCGTACGCGAGTCCGAATCGCACTTGGCCTGTTTTTTTTAATAATTCATTCATTCAACTCATATTTTTTATGTTCATAAATAAATCCAAATGAAACATTCCACCAAATGTACAATGGCCAAACGAAAGGAAACCCACTGTAAATTCAAAGCCCGAGCCGCAGGCGAGCAAGGGCGCCAGAATCAAAATTCTATACCTAACAACCTACACGAGCAATTACAATTACGTTAAAAATGTAAAACAAATATACACCAGTGACTACTTCACGGTTCGCGAGCATTCCTGCTAAACAGTTACATCTTCTAGGGGGGAGGACGACGACGACGACAGCAGGCG
This sequence comes from Tortricodes alternella, assembly GCA_947859335.1. Lineage (NCBI taxonomy): Eukaryota > Metazoa > Arthropoda > Insecta > Lepidoptera > Tortricidae > Tortricodes > Tortricodes alternella. The sequence continues at coordinate 21,350,173 of OX401969.1, forward strand.
AAGCTTTTTGGCACGTTTGTAACGTGTGTGTGTGTGTGTGTGTGTGTGTGTGTGTGTGTGTGTGCGTGTGTGTGTGTGTGTGTGTGTGTGTGTGTGTGTGTGTGTGTGTGTGTGTGTGTGTGTGTGTTGGCGTGTGGGTTGGTTGTCGAATAAAGACCCTGTTTTAATATTATTTTAAGCCCATAAATAATGTAATAAATAAGTAAATTTTAATTCCCATTGTTTAGTTAAGTTTTAAATGTAAATTGTTTTTATGTTTAGGTTACTTATATAATATTTTTAATTAAGATTGTAATGTTTTGGTGTCCTACTGTTAGTTACAAATCTTTAAATGAATAAATAAATAAAAGAGATAGGTACAGAAGACAATCTACATACAAGGGTGCTCGAACAAATGCACACATAGACACTGCTCACGGACATGATATCTCGGAGTGGTTCAGAGCTGTGCGATAGCGATTGCCGGCCGCTTAACACGTTGCGTCAGTGAACTTTTGTTGTGCAATAATGGAGCAACAAAAAAAAGTTATTATAACTGTTCAGGGGACGGTTGTTTAAATTCAACATTAAACGGTGAATGGTCGATTTAATAAGCTACCAGTGGTTTCAGAGAGGTAAGTAGGTATCTGGTTGTGTTTCGATGGTTCTTTTTAACGTTACACAGAACATTTAAGTAGGTAGGTAAACGCCCCGCCCCGGCCCCCGAAGAATATATCTAAGATCGATTTATATAATAGTTTCCTATTTTGAATCAGTTTGAAATGAAGTAACTAAATTTTTGTAAGGTAAATTCATACCGCCCTACGTAAGTTGAAAACATGTTTTTTGTTTGTGTAGATATTGTGTTGTTTTTAGTGTCATTTAATAGGTTTAGGTCTAAAACGGATAGGGCAATGGAAATTGTGTAACTAGGGTAATCCGTTTAGAAGTTATTAGGTATTTTCGATACTGAAAATTGACAAACGTAAAATTTTGTAGGTAAGTATGTTATTTTAGTTATTATTAATTTATATTTCCATTCATCCCGTTTCATTCTCAACAATAAATCAACTAGATACGAGTGCCACTACCACGATAGCTTTTTGTGCATAAGCCATAGTTGACAACCTAAGAGCGACCGCCGAATGTAGGCATGAAAAGTGAAGTACATACATGTGTACTAGAAATATTGAATTACTTTGCTATTCCGCGAAAAAAGTAGGGTTAAATCGTGCAAATAGCGGCGCAACACACAAGCGCCGCTATTTGCACGATTTTACCCTACTGTTTTCGCGGAATAGCAAAATAATTCAATATTTCTAGTATAATATGGATTTCCGCAAAGTAACGCCTGAATCTATTAACTACATGCATGTGATTGACTTCTGTACCTATTTCTTTTGTGGTGTTGGTTAGTAGTATCCGTACCCGTTCGCATATCTTGGTGTGCACGCGCAGCTTGTCGGAGCGCGCGAAGGAGCGGCCGCAGCCGCCGCACGTGAAGGGCCGCTCGCCCGTGTGCGTGAGCCGGTGCCGCGACAGGTGCGACGAGCGCTGGAACCTGCCGAGCCACACGCAACCACTTACTTATGGAGCCCGAACCGCCACCGCAGAACATACTCAGCTAAACTTGTGGAACCCAAACCTGTACCACTAAATGGTCAACTGAAGTTATGGATCATGGATAAACGGCGGGGCTTCTTCTCAGCAGATGTCACCTTTCGAAGCGCTGTTAGATTCAGACAAGTGAGAGTGCTTGCTAAATATATTCATAATCATAATCATTTATTGCTTGAAGTAATATGGTACAGGATGTTAATATTGAAAACACAGTACATTATTTCACCGGAAAGACATGAAATTTGGATATTATTATTATCCATAAATAATCTAATCTAATTAAGGATATTATTAGTGTTACATTTACATTATTATTAATACATTAATTTTAATAGATACTTAATAAAAAAAAAAAGTTATCAATGAAATCACACTTTGTAAAGAATTCATCAACGGAATAGAAACATTCGTCTATTAAGAGATTTAATTACTTATTATTTAGTGATTTTTGATTTGATTATCAAATATATTGAACTTACCTTAGATCGCAAACATCGCAAACATGCGGACGGCGTCCCTCCTCGCATTCATTCGCTGCGGAATCAGACATCGAACCGCTAGAGTCAGTCTCTTCGTCGTCATCCATCTTGTTGGCTTTCTCTGCAACGGGACACATCCTACCATTAATAATTGGACCTTGACAGACAAGTCTATAGTGGCACGAACGCCATAGTCATTTATATGTTGATGACCGTAAAGAAACGTCAAAAGGAGGTTTACTAATTGATGATAATAGTGGCAAGACCAGATGACAGGTGGGGCAGGAAGGTCAGAGGCGGATTACTCTTCAACACCAAGCATGTCTGAGGAGTAACACGAACGTCAACCTTACGTCAAACTAATGAAGGGCTTTTTTAGCCTGTATACCCCGAATCGTTGGCGTTGAAAAGGTTTAATGTCAAGAGCGCCCTAGGCAAGCATCCCATCGACGCCGCTCTAGCAGCCATCAATACATATAAAACAGTACCGTGACTCACTTATAGAAAACGCACAGCCTAAACGGGTGGTCCTAGAATTTAGAAATTTTGAGGAGACATTCCTCGAGTACCCTAGAGGTGCATTAAGGAATGATTTTTTGAAATTCCATCCGTAAAGGGGGAAAAGAGGTGACAAAGATTGTATGGAATCGCCGCAGGCGAAGCTGTGGCGGGTCCACTAGTATTTTATAAATTTTAACTAGTACTTATATAATAATTGATGCGCCCCGCGGTGTCACCCGCTTGATGCCCCATCCCGTGGAAATTTCGGAATTCAATGTGTAAATCTGGGTTTGCAATCTGAACCTGACTAGAGAGACTTCATAGTGTTCTCTATACTATATTTTATGTTTTCATATTCGTCGATTTTTCAACAATTGACTTTATTAAAAGAAATATTAGTCTTAATAATAATAATGTTTTGCTTTATTACTTTGGAATGTTTCTGTTTAATTTTATTTGGGTTTTTATATATGATGTTAAACACAAATCAATGTTTTGACTTGAAAAGATCATTTTCTGCTGAGTTAAAAAAATTGTTAAAAAAACATCACGTGATTAATGGACGCCTGGTCATCACACTCAACGGCCCAAAATAATACCAGTATCTTAGCGCCGTGAACAACAAACAACTACCTGACCCTAAGTCAACTATAAGTATGTTATAATCTCATTTGCGAACTCGAAGTCGTGACCTTGAGCTTCGTAATCCAGACATATATTACTGGGTGCTATGTCGAGTTGAATACTTATACAATGCAATGAAGTGTGTTCTATTCATTATATTAATTATTTTCATCCGGTTGTTACAGCGATTATCCAACAATTTATTCATAATTGTGTAAGTAAACATCTTAAGTATACTGAAAAATGTCGTATTGAGCTGAACTCTGCAATTTCATACACCCCTTCGTAATTATAGGGCACTTTTAGGCCGGCCTCACACGTTCGGTTTTCTGGTGCGATTTCATATGAATAGATCTACATGGCGCACACGTTCATAATTGTACCAAACGCAAATATGCCAACGTTCGGGTGCTCAAATACGGAAAACGTATTCGGTAATCGAACCAGGAAACCGAGCGTGTGACGGCCTTAGTCCCAAAATTTCAGCTAGAAACACCGCAACATTTCTCAGAAGCCATGATATAAATCGCTCGTTTAAAATTAAAAAAAAAAATGTGAAATACAAATCCATTCCAAATTCAATTCTAACGCGGTTGAGTAAAGTTTAAAACAAAAGTGAATTTCATTTGGACGTATTTCCTTTTATTTTTAAACGTGCTAAATGTAAAAAAAAAATGTTACATTGTTTGGAGGAAATATTCCTGGAGTACCCTAATGCTGCACTAAGGAGGGATTTTTTAAATTACATCCCTAAAGAGGTGAAAAGGAATGGCAAAGAAAATACCGCGGGCGAAGGTGTGGCTGTGGCGAAGTATGAGTATATTAAAGATAGCAATACCTCTATAATGTTCAGCGGGTTAGTGTCTATAAGCACAAAATAGATAATAGTACTAACGTACAGAAGAATCACTGTCTAACAAAACCGGTGTTTAGGCACGAAAATATGCCTACTCATGCCTTCTCTCTCCGTCGCATACAACGTGCTCTTTCGTGTACGCTAGGGTTGTCAGGTTGTCAGTTTTTATCCGCGTCATCCAACGACAGCAACGCGCGTATCGCCCAGCGAGCGAGCGAGCGGCAACCTACTGCAATTTACACCTCCGAGCAACGCGACGGCCGCGCGTACCTAAAGTGCGGAGTGAAACCCGCATGCTATAAGCCCAGATCTCGATTCGACTATATATCGATACGACTAAATCGCGATTGGACCAGATATCTATAAGTCTATATCTCGATTCGACTAGATCGCGATTTGACTGAGTCTCGATTGTACTACATCTCAATAAGGCTGCATTGCCATTTGACTAGATCGGTATTTAAAACTTAATTCGTATTGTTTAATTCTTTTTCTGCAGGGAATTGTACTTCCATAAAACAATACACTGCGTCATCATTATCAGTCAACGGTATAACAGTCCAATACCGATCTAGTTAAAAGGCAATGCAGCCTTATTGAGATGTAGTCCAATCGAGACTCGGTCAAATCGCGATCTAGTCGAATCGAGAACTGGGCTTATAGATATCTGGTCCAATCGTCGTATGTCTGTTAATGATAGTACTGATCACACACTCCATTTTGTTATTATAATAAACTCTTTTCGTCACTATTTTATTTATAAGTCAAAGTCAAAGTCAAACTATCTTTATTCAATTTAGGCTTTTACAAGCTCTTATGAAGGTCAAGGAATGAATCTACCACCGGTTCGGAAAAAATCCTCTACTGAGAAGAGCCGGCAAGAAACTCGGTGAGGTATCATTTTTTCAAATCAGTACACATATAAGTCAACAATGATGTCTACAGTTTTATACAAATCTAAGTATATACCACAGCAGGTACGCTCATCGAGACCCAGGGATCGCCAGTGCAGGTCACGATTTAAGCCAAACGTCCCTGTCCATGACGTAGTCTTTTACTGAGTAATATGCCCTAGAAATAAGAATTCGCTTTACAGTAGATTTGAACATTGTGTCTGTTTGTTCTATTATGTTTTTAGGTATTTTTTGTAAAAACGTGTACAATTTCCTAGAAATGATTTTTTAGTTTTAGCCAGTCTATAAGTTGGTACTTTAAGCTTTCCGGTATTTCTAGTAGCCTTTGGCCTATCTACATTTGTAGGAAAATTGTATATATTTTTTCTGACATACATTATTATTTCAAATACGTATAGCGAAGGCAGGGTTAGTATTTCAATTTCCTTAAAAAATTCCCTCAGTGACTCGCGGGTGCCCATGTTATATATGGCCCTGATGGCCCTTTTTTGTAAAATAAAAATAGACTCTAAGTCAGCAGCTGATCCCCATAAAATTAAACCGTATGAAATAATACTTTTGAAATACGCGAAGTAAACCAACCTTGCCGTCGCTACATCAGTTAATTGCCTCATTTGTCTGACTGCAAACGCAGCAGAGCTCAACCTACTCGCTATGGCTGTAATATGGGAACCCCACTGCAGTTTTGAGTCAAGTGTTAATCCTAGAAAAACAGTTGACTTTACAAATTCAATGTTTTGACCGTCTAATTTAATATTCAAGTGTGCATTAACATCTGGTGTGTTTACTAAAGAAAATTTAATACATTTGGTCTTTTTAGGATTAAGTAACAAATTATTTGCAGCAAACCATTTAGAAATCATGGACAGAGTGTTGTTTGGTTCAGTGAGCTCGGTATCCTTCCTATTTACCTTGAACAGCAAAGAAGTATCGTCTGCAAACATGACTATGCCTGATGTTTGGCTTACCATGTAAGGAAGGTCATTTACATAGACAAGGAACAGGAAAGGGCCAAGAATTGATCCTTGGGGCACTCCCATTTCCACCACAGTCTCTGCAGATACTGCACCGTTAACTGATACCTTCTGCAATCTCTGTGTAAGATAAGATCTAACGAGTTGAAGGGCATCGCCGCAAATGCCATAGAATTTTAATTTTCGAATTAAAGTGTCATGATCTACACAATCAAAAGCTTTGGAAAGGTCACAGAAGACACCAATGGCATCGTGTGAGTCTTCCCAAGCCTCTAAAATGAATTTAACTAAGCTAGCACCCGCGTCGGTGGTAGACCTACCCTTAGTAAATCCAAACTGCTGTGGATGTAAAATTTTATTAGAGTTGAAATGTTGTAACATCTGCGTTAGCATTATTTTTTCGAATATTTTGCTAAACGCTGGCAAAATTGACACAGGGCGGTAATCAGAAGGATTATCCTTTTTGCCCGATTTGAAAATGGGTACTACTTTACTGAATTTCATTAAGTCGGGAAAGATGCCTTCATCTATGCAACTATTGAATATAAGGGCTAAAGATGGCGCAACAACGTCTAGAATAGAATCAAGAACCTTAACTGATACGCCCCATAAGTCTTCCGTTTTCTTTCCCTTTAACAATTTGAACGTCTTTAAAATGTCTATGACAGAAACGTGGGAGAACTTAAAATGAGATATATTACTAAGACTAATGTATTCATTTAGTAGTAGACCGGCAGTATTGGAAGAGGAAGCTAAACATCTAGTCGTTTCAATGGGAATTCTAGAAAAGAAAGTGTTAAATTCATTTGCTACGTCAATCCCGTCTGTGATAAGCATGTCTTTTATTTTTAAGGAAATAGAAGCCTCTGCGTTCTTTTTCTGGCCGGTTTCTGAATTTATAATTTTCCAAACAGTTTTAACTCTATTGCTGGATGATTGAATTCTACTGTTGAGGTGGGCTGACTTAGCTTTATTGCATACGATTTTAAACAATTTAGAATAATCCCTAACATACTGGTGGAAGCGTTCATCAGTAGTACAAGATCTCTTGTCGTACAGTTGGTACAAGTTGTCCCTACTTTTACGAATCCCAGTTGTAGCCCATTCATTAAAAGTGACTTTAAGCCCTATCTGAATACGTTTCTTAATGCAGGTTCTGTCAAATTCAGTACACACGGTATCTAATAACATTTTAAACTGTTCGTTCGGACCATTCGGTTTGGCTTCAGAAGTGGATATTTTAAACGCGATGTTTGATTTTAGGCACTGAAGTCTATTTTTAGTCAATGGTCTAATTTCTATTACCTTAAACATGTAAACTGTGTAAAACATTATAAAGCGCACACAAACTCACACACACACACACATATCAAAGTTAACAGGTACACGTTATTTATTGTATCTATCATGACTACACTTCTTGCTGTTTCGCACGTCTACCTCAACCTTGGGTTCACTGAAAATCAGCGTCGTGATATCCTCGGGCATCTCGACACAAAGCTGAGTGGACGCCATTTTTGCAAACCTCAATTGGTTTCTTTCCTAGTTTTACTGTTAGTTATTAATGGTAGTTGTAAGTTCTTTCTTTTTTATATTGTGTTTGCAAAATAAACGTTTTTCTATTATATTCTATTCAATCGCGATTTAGTCGTATCAATATATAGTCGAATCGAGATCAGGGCTTACAGACACTAACCCTGTTCAGCTAACAATTTTTCATAGTTCTCATTAATACATAAACTTAATTAAAATAAAATTAAAACAATGGAAATAAACAGCTTTTTTTTATAAACTTCAAAAAAGTCAATTCGTCTTTCTTCTATCTATCTATGGAAGGTGATGGTACTTACCATCCGAGTCGTCATGGTCATTGTTGGTGGATGGTTTCTGCAGCGCCGACAGCTGCACCACCTTAATGCCGCCTGGTCTGGGTTCGCCCTCGCCCTTGTACTCATTCGCAGCGCCTGCGAATAAAATAGAACTCACTGAAAATATTTATTTTGTAAGAAGGCTACACGGGCTGTTTCACATCTCTGATTCTACCAGCGCTTCCTAAGGTCTGCTGAGAAGAAACGAAGCAAGAAACTAAACATTAAGTATTTTTTTCCAACTTAAGCATTAAATTTATTTAAGTAAAACTAACACATAAAAAGTGCAATAGACAAACCTAGGGAGATGTAGGTATAGTCTCCGCATCAGTATACCTCGTCTACAGTAAAAAGAGCGCTGATGGCCATACATTTTTTATGGCTGTCAGCGCTCTTTTTACTGTAGACGAGGTATAGAAATGCTTACTAAAAGTTGGAGATATGTACAGGGACAAGTAATCATGAATACCTCATTTACATGCAGCCACTGCCATTGCTGCTGGCGTTGCCAGAAATAATTCCCGCATACTGCTTTTGTAGGCAGTGGGTGTTTACATGGTGCTTCCTGACTAACTGCGCGCCAGGCGACGCGAGCAGCGTCGCCAGGAGCAGGAGAAGTGACCCATTTACATACTCGCGCTGCCCACTTCCCTGCCCACTTCGGCTGCATAGGCAACGCGAGAAGTAGCTGCAGGAGCAGGAGAAGTGACCCATTTACATACTCGCGCTGCCCACTTCCCAGCCCACTTCAGCTGCATAGGCAACGCGAGAAGCAGCGGCAGGAGCAGGAGAAGTGACCCATTTACATACTCGCGTTGCCCACTTCCCTGCTCACTTCGGCTGCATGGGCAACGCGAGTAGCAACGGCAGGAGCAGGAGAAGTGACCCATTTACATACTCACGCTGCCCATTTCCATGCCCACTTCCCTGCTCACTTCAGACTATATGCAAGAAAGCGTGCCCCGAACGCCGAGTGACGGCTGTAGCCGCCAAAATGCATGTCGTCGCGTCAGGGGCACGGATAACAGCTGTCGGCTACAGCCGACTGTGGCGTTCAAAAGGTTAAGACGAATTGTGACGAGCATATTCAATGAAATAATCTGGATATATATATATACCTATAAGCACGCGATTATTTGAAACCCATAATTAATAAATTCCAATGAATATAATTTTTAAACAAAGAAAAAAAGTCGCCGCTTGAGATTCGATCTCACGACACCTGCATTCCCCGGCCGCTAATTTAAAAATCTTAATAATATCATTATACTATAAATTTTACGGTACCTATTAATTTCATAAAAATGCAATTTTCGATTATATTAAATCTACTTTATTTTCAGAGTAAAAATCATCATTAATTGGACTAAACCTCGGCTATTTTAATGCAAATATCATAAAGTTTTTCAATCGCGATGGAAAATTCCACAATACATATCTTAACTCAGGTTTAAAGTCTTATTTAAAATAATACATTGTATTTTCTCGCAACCATCAATTTGATACAACAATGGCTGAACCAAGACAATATAATTTAGCGTAATTTCCCCCCCGTTTACACAACCACGCCACGGTACAAACCGCTGTTTATTATGGTACATTTATATCGTCTCTATAGTTTGTTTTATTGTTATGCAATAAGAATATACTACGTAAATAAACATTCTAATATTATTAATAATGTTGGAAACGATTCATGGATGAATTAATTATAGTTATTTATAGGTCTAAAGGAAACATTATAAATTATTATTATTCTCTTTATACATTGTACAATTATTATTATTTTTAAAAGGCATAAAAGCAGTCAGGGCCAGCCGTGGGCCTCGCCCAAGCTCCCAGAGGTCAAGTAGAAACGTTAATATTATTTTTCATTTAGTTTAAAAACATAATATTTATTTTTCCAATTCACTTATCTTATCAGCCATTGCGAAATATAAAGAATGGAAACTAGTTTTGTACATTTATTTTTATTAATCCTTGTGTTATTCAAGTGTAATTCAATATAAGATCTTCAAATATGGATTTTTATTGTGTTGGAGACCCTCATAAATATTCATAAAAATGCACAAACACTTTAAAAAATATATTTTATCGGAAAAAATATAATTCAACGTTTTTACTGCGGCAGGTTTACTTGAGGTCAGTTATTTTTGGGCCAAAATCATTTTATACTTTTAAATTTTTAATGATATCTTGCCGGCATTAAGTGCATAAAGTTAAAGCTTTTATAAGTTATTATTTTAAAAATAATGATTAAAACATGATAAAGCACAGCTTCAAAGAGATTTGATCAAAAGGATATTTAATACATACAGTTGTGGAAAAAACAAGTCATGTCGAAAGCGAAGTTATACAAGTCAGTTACATAATCATCTCTCTGGTTAGTTAATAAGTAGGCAGGAGCAAAGAAATAATCAGCTTGGCTTTAAGGGACCACTTTTATACTCCTGGTAATGCATTTGAACAATTTATTATCTGTGATCGTTGAAGTAGTTTGAAATTGTGTTTTAGCTGTTGAAATTCTAAAACAGTCCGATCACGCAACATAATGTAGCAATTATGCTACCTACCTGCATCCCTAGAGACTCATAATCATAATGTTACTGGCTTTTTATAACTTAAGTTTTTTATGTTATTATGCAGCCAGGTCTGTCTTGGTTTACCACACCCATGTACACTTCGCGCTACGTAAAAGAAAACTTCGTTCTTTTTACTTGACGCGACCTATATCTATTGATTTTTTTCACACGCTTAAACCTATTAATTTGTTTTTTTTTGTTATAAGGCGACTCCAAAGAAAGCAAACCTGTCATTGTTTCTATATATATATATATATATATATATATATATATATATATATATATAAATAGAATATATAAATCTCGTGTCACGGTGTTTGTGGTTGCACTCCTCCGCAACAGTTCGACCGATTTTTATGTATATTTGGTAGGTCGTAAAGTATATTTCATACCGCTAGGTGTTTAGGGTGCCTCTATCCATTTTTAAAATATTTTTTGCAAATTGTCAATTTTTTTTATTTGGCATAAAATACCTATCACCCCACATTTTCACCCTCCTACCCCCACCCTCCCATTTTATATGGCAGAACAAAGTTTGCCGGGTCAGCTATTAATAAAAAATAAATGATTTATTTTTCCTCATCAAGCTCTTTAATAAATAAATTCTATAAAAATATACATATACTGTACGTTCTGTTTATTCGCACCATTTGCATTAACGTCAAAGGCAAATATTTAAAGTACCTATTTTAAACACTTTAGCCAAAAGCAAATGTAAAAACATCGTGTTTATTATGCGCTAATGTCTGTAGGAATTCATGCATACATTTTTATTGAATAACAACTGCCACGGTTCTCAAAACAACTTTTGTTGTGGCGCGTACATAGAACATACTTTAAATACGTTTTTGAGATACGTTCCCACTAATTCTATAAGTGGCTCTGCCCTACAGGCCTACATCTACATAATGATCTATTTAACTTGTAAATTAATGTATGTACCATCTTACATGGAATGCAATACAAGATTGAGTATTGATTTCTTAGTTATAACTACAAACATCTTTACAAACTTATGAATTTACATGTTTGCAACATAAGCTTTTAGAATGTTGATAAACTAGAAAATACTTTTAATCACGTCCCTTACCGTCCGTCTGTCAATTGGTATTGCTGTACAGGGACTGACATTTTCTACAGCTATAATGTTATTAAAAAAATATGTATGTAGAAGACTGCCATATTTTCTTCATACAGTTTTTTGCAAAATATTTACTTGAACACGGTATCTTAAGTTAGGGAGCGTTGGAAGCCATTCTTTATGTAATGCGTATTCTCTTCATTCTGTGATGTAACTGTCAGGATAGATTTGGTTACTATTGGTACACATTTCACATTTGCCGCATACAAAATATGACAATTTATACCTGATAGTAAGCAAATCTATCCATAGATTGAATATTGGTAACAGGCAATAGTGTTTATCAGATTTACCCACTTAAGGACTAACAAATGTAAGCGATTCACTGCTGACAATGAAGCCTCTGCCTCTGTAAGTGGCTTATTTAATTATTTATTACAAGACACAGTACATGAACAATTAAAATTGGAACGAACATTAACACAGACTTGACTCCTGCTTATGCACTAATAATAGGCATGCGACAGGGATCATGCAGTCTAGGGACTAAAACTTATAAAACAATTTCAATTAACCATAGATAAAATATTTGTTATAATGGGGAACATGCATGAAAATCAAAATGAGGTTTAAATTATATGTTATGAAAGTAAATGTAAACAGAAGGATATTACAGAAAAAAATAAACCATTTTGACTATTAATTTTTATTTGATTAAGAGTCAAAATTAGTGAAAAATATATATTGTTTTTTAATTCTGATTTTAGTTTTTTGGACATCTTTATCAAAATGTCATATTTCTACGATGTTGGTCTAAAAACAGTATTTTCGGAAATAATTGCAGATTTCGTTTAAACGCCATACGTTTTGGACAGTCTAACGACAGCTGTGACGTCATACCTGTTGTGTTGTCCATTTTGTATGGAGTGTTTTTGCGAGTGGTATGAACAATGACTTTTCAAAGCTTCATTATTCATAAAATAAACATTATAATGTTTTGCGTACACAGATCGGTTTCTATTACTCAGCACTTTCCAATACAAGATGAAAAAATAAATGACGCCTATTTTAATACTTTTGCTGAAGTTAATTCCGTGCGTATGGTGCCGGCTCAGAATAGCATCACCCCATCTCCTCCCGTGGGTGTCGTAAAAAGCGACAAAGGGACCAATCAAAGGATGGGTAGCAGCGTCCTTCGAGTACTATCATGACCAACTCGCCTGCCAAGCGTGGCGACTAAGGCAAACCCCCCCCCCCCCCCCATTTTTGTGGGAGGCCTATGTTATTGATAATAGTTAATGATAATGATGAAGATTAATTCAAATTTGAAAGAACTTAGATTTATGCAGTGGATCCAGTTAGACTAAGCCTTAAAAACGATATGGAGTCACGAAAATCGAGATTGAATAGGCGTTTTTCCTGAAAAATTCTAATTAGTCCGTCATTTATATTATAAAAAAAAATTGAACACATAATTTTTCTTTTGTCAATTAAACAAAAAGTGACGAGGATATAGTGGGTTGCAGTTCCGTGTGACGTCGCGACTTTGCACACTTTTTATTTTACCATTAAGTGACGTCATGAGCCCCCACTCCGCGCTTTGATGCGCGTTATCTTTGTCAATTTTGATTGATTTCATAAAGCAAAAAATACGTGTTAAATATTTTTGATAATCTACTGACGGACTAATTAGAATTATTATTTTTGTAGCCTGGAAAACCCTATTGCGAGGATTGCTGTTGCTTCTAACGTAAGTTACATTAAGATTTGTCTTGAATATATAAGTAAAAAAGTGTAGCGAGACTTGACACAACTCACCAGGCGAATTAACCTTGTTAGGGCGATCGTCAGTCTTGTCGTCTTGGAAGCGGACGGTCATTTTCTTTTTAGCGCGGAGTTTGTCGTCCTCCGGGGTCAGTATGGACGTCCGCTTCTTTGGCCGCTCGTCGTCCAACTTCAGCTCGGGAGTCGACGCCGCGGCTGAGGGAGAAAGAATGACTGAAAAAATAATATTTTGATTCTTATCTTATCTTAGAATTTGCCGAGGGCGGCTACAAGTTGACCATGTGAAAACTTTTATATAACTATAATAGTCTACTAGTGGACCCGCAACAGCTTCGCCCGCGGTATTTTCCATACAAACTTTATCACCCCTTTAGGGGTGGAATTTCAAAAAATCCCTCCATAGTGCACCTCTAGGGTACTCGAGGAATGTCTCCGCCAAATTTCAAACCTCTAGGGCCACCCGTTTAGGCTGTGCGTTGTCTATAAGTGAGTCATGGTACTGTTTTATATGTACTGATGGTAATTATACATTTATGAAAATGTTTTCTTAAGCCGTTGTGTTTAGTTAATATGTTAACAAATCACTAATTTAAAGATGCTTCATAGAACAAGTACAGGTTCCAATTAGTATCCCTCACATTTCGATTATTTAACTTCCTGTGGCGTGTGTTTGTTAGTGATCTAATTAGAAACTATTATGTATGGTTTTGTGCAAGGGGTGTTGGACGCGCGTCTCTCACGCAGACGGCGCGGTTTCAAATCTCGACTAGCACCTCGAGTTTTTTGGAACTTATGAGCGGAATTCAATTAGATTTTTAGATTTATTTACCGCGAGCATTTCGGTGAAGGAAAACATCGTGAGGAAAGCTGTAAAAATCTATGAAGTAATTCAACGCTGTGGGTGAAGCCCAAAGGGCTAGACGGTGCCGTGCACCGGAGCCCCCAAGCTCAGGGGGCCCGCGGACCCTGACCAGCAAACCTCATGTCGTATTGAACTAGCTAAAATTTTTGTACTTTTGAAATTTGAAATTTATATAATTAGTTGAGAAAACCTAAACGGTTTAGTTAGGACCCCTGATCTTTTTTCCACCAGGGCCTTGTTACCTAGCTACACCTCTGGCTACTGCCCAGTCCCTCTTATTATGATAATGGATTTACTGTCATTAGGTACAAATGGAAAATCGTCCACTTGAAATTAATCGTTAATTAATTGTTTAATTAACAACGAAAATAAATTTGGTTATAAATACTTTTCAGCATAAGCAATGTCTTGTTTGATTCGAGGTTGCAACTTCAACGCAGCGTTCCCCGGGCGGCTGCGAAAGCTGGTCAACCTGGAGGGTGCCGTAGGCATCGGCTACCACGCCCTCGCTCACCACCACATCTGGTTTGAGCGCTCCTACGCCAGCTGCTACCAGAACTACTACCCGTGAGGACTTGAGTGTAACCCACAGAACTATATCGAGATAGAAGGAATCTTTTTCCCGCGTGCCAAAAAGATGTCCTGAGATCATCTTTGTGTCTAACAACGGCGGTGCCTAGACTCGGTTTGCGACGTGCTAATCGACGCTTTTGTATCGTTTTCGCGCGACTTGTGCTTCCCGTCACTAAATTACACTCGTGATATCAAAGTAACTACGCATAAATGTTACACGCTCAGTTTCCATACAAATCGACGAACTCTCTCCTTCTATCTCGATATAGTTCTGTGGCGTAACCCTCCAAAAGATTCCACACACCAAACGCGGGTCAGCACGGGGCGGGTCGCTTGCGGGCCCGCGTAAGCAGTGTAACCAGAACTAAAATGGTACCTTTCACTATGGATACTATTACTTTTGACCCAACTTCAATATGGTTATTTCACGTGGATGATTTTCCATTTGTACCTAATGACAGTAAACCTGATAATGATGTGTCACAGTAGGCACTCACCCTCGAGCTCGGTCTGTATGCTGGCCACGACCCTGTCCCCGCGCGCCGCGTGCCGCGCCTCCTCCATCTCCCTGGCGGCCGCGGCCAGGATATTGTTGACGGCGGTGTGAGTGCCGGGGGTGTCGTCGCGACGGCGGCGGCGCAACTCCTCCGTGCGCATCATGGATTGTTGGTACATGTGGATCTGTCAGAAGGGTACTTGCAATTAAATAAGTTTTTGTTAAAATAGATTTTCGTATAAAAAGCTTTTATTTAAATGTTATCGGGTTTACATATGTGAACCAATCGCAAAATCACAGTTTCGTACAAACGGTGAAATCGTTATTACCCCTTTAAATGTTAACCGATTTTAACAGTTTAGGTTATTATATGTCAGGTACTCTAAAATCTAGGTTTATAGGTTTTACATTTTTTATAGTGAATATAAATAAGAAGATAAAGGCAAAAATATGCTCTGTATGACAACGCTAATACAACATTATTTTAGACTATTTTAATTTAATCAAAATTAATATACAAACCTAGATATTGGTCAGCAGCTCAATTACGCAGCACAATTGGTATCGGTTTGGCTCGAAATGCAAACCAATTTAGTCTACACTCTGGGTAAATAAGGGCACAATTGGTTTACTTTTCGCGAAAGCGATACCACTTGGTGTTGCGTAATTGAGCGGCAGGTTGATAACATGTAAAAAAATCAAAATCGGTTAACATTTAGTGGGGTACCAAATTATGCGTATTTGTATGGAAAGTCCACGATCCTATTAATTTTACACAAAAGCAAAGCTTGGAATGTATTCAGCTCAGTCTCTGACGTCATCTTTATAAAACATATATAAATCACGTGTATATTCATTCCGCTTAACGAACCTTAGGACCCACTTATAGCAAATTGAAATAAACGAGTTTCTACAGAGCTGGCCGATTTAATTGATAGCAAGTCGTTGATTGAATTTAACGACTTCACTCGAATCATTAAAATACTTTCAAATATGACAGAGAAAGATATTAATGCAACGTGACGCAAACATTAAAAAAACGTGATATTGCTTAAATAAATGTATCAAAGAAAAATAACCTTATCTAGTACAATTAACCGATAATATTGTATAAAATCGCAAATCCGTTTAAAGGCAGCACACCAAAAAAAGTATGCGTTTAAGCATGCAATTTGGGTGTGGCCAAGCGTATTTGTAATTAAACGTATTTTTAAAATTTTAATTGTCGCTATATCTGACTTATCAACTCCATATTTATCTTGTATTTTATAATTTGTTGAAAATATATTACGCGATAATAATATCATAAATGCTTAAGTACCTACTATAGATAAATGGGCCTGAATAACAAATTGTATTTATTTAAATTATTATAATGCTGATTACGTTTTTTCCATCTAACTTATTTGATTCGGATGGTAAATCCTACGGCAAAACAGTACATCAGTTAAATTTAACAACAAAAAACACAACCTCGCCGCCTTTTAATTTGCGCGTCCTTGGTCACATATAGAAATAAAAACACTATTTCCGCAAATCAATCCTAAAAATAAAAACACTTGATTCCAAGAATTGCGCCCACGTCATTTATATTATAGAGTTAAGTACAAGTACTTGATGGCGTGTTTTTCACAGATTAAGGTGAACGTTAGACCAAACTGTATAGATATATGTATATATATATTATTTAATATAGTCACGTGGAGTACACGTCCCTCGCCTACATTACATTTTATGTGGGTGTGGTACCGGCTAGTCTTAACTCTCACCTTGTAACACTAAAAACCTAGGTATATCATTACATTCCACTTCCTGTTTTATATATACATGACATACAGTTCAAAACTGACCACCAGTTGCAGGTTAATATAGAAAATGTATTATAGAATTTTGTTTGTTAGTTTAGTTAAAATGTTAGGCAAAGGTAGCAGTGGCGCAGCCTGCCTACAAGCCGATTCCTGACGGCTTTACCAAGCTAGAAAGCTGCGGCTAGCTGTCAGTGAAGTCCATGTTTCTGTACCTAAATGTCAGACTTGCACGTACGGTTTTAATTCTTCCGGCTTCCCTTAGGAAATATTTCACGCTTCGCCACTGAAAGGTAAGGTCAACCCTCAGTCAAAAAACCGGGCAATTGCGAGTCAGGCTCGCGCGCCAGTACCTTTAGATACGGAACCCTAAAAATTTCAAATGAGCTTCTAATAACCGGGTTAACATTTACAACCTATGAAATAAAACAAGAAAAAACTTTCGCAAGCTCCTATCTCTGTGTAACCGTCGAGTGTGATACGACCTTGCAAAAGGTTATTCCGTTTTATTTTGTTTTCTCAAAACCTATAAGTATTTGGAACTTTGTTTTATTCTAACTATAAATTATACCTCACTCCTCTCAGCAGGAATAATTCGAGATTTCTGGGTTGGTAAATTTCGGAAATGGGGGGAACGGTCATAATTTGCACATTTTTGTTAATAAATAGGTAACAAAAATATGCCTACAGAAAATATTTTAAAAAGCTTGAACGGAGTCATTTTAAATGACAAACCTTTTGACACTATTACTTGACTTTCAAAATTCGACCCACTTCCTTGGCCCTCTTTTCCAGTAAAATATAAAATATATGTACAAATTTTATTCTTGCAATATCTTTTCTCTTCTTGGTCACGCAAGTTCTATAACTATTCAAATTTTAAAGTTCAAAACGTCTATGACACACAGACAGACAATGAAGTCTCAGAATAAAGGTTCCTTTTTTACTTTTTAGGTACAGAACTCTAAAAACAACTGATTTTAGGATAATTGGTTTCAAAATAAGAAAAAGATGCTATTGCTACACCACATTTTTGTTTATTAATTTATGAGCATATATTTGTAAATATAATCTCAAAATCAATAACGCGTCATTATGCAATTTATTAGTCACACCATGAGTTGCCTTGGCTTTTGTATTGTAAGTATTGTACCTGTATGTATTTATAAATTTTTATCTACGTAGATAATGCTTCATCATTACTTTTAAGTACGTATAATAATGTAGGTAATAATTTATAGAATAAATGGCGAAAACAAGTATCCTTTTCACGTTCATCAAAATGGTTAGGATTAAGTTACATTTTTACAGATTGCGTCATGGTCTTATTTTAATATTAGTTAACGATCTGTGCATTTTACAATTGAACAAAGGTACTTGTGACTGTAATGCTCACAGAATGATAATGTCAATATTTTGGTTGATTTATAAGACAATTGCATGGAGTCTTTTCAAACCAACAAATACATAATATATAATATACTTGGCTCGCATCCGAAATATATCATGAATTTAAAAATAGTCTTGTGCACTTAGGAATGATTTTTTGGTAGAGGCAGAGTGTAATAAATTGGGTTAACTTCCGTCTTGAAATACAGACCAGAAACCGAAATACAGACGAATAAATTATCCGCCAAATTTTATTTTATATTTTTATATAAAACTAGCGGCTGCAAACTTTAAATTCATTCTTAGAACATGTCTGCACCTGCACTAACCTAACTGCAAAATATATAAATAAATAAAAAGCCCTATATAGGCATACAAATTTACGTCTGAGTATTTTATTACGGCCATCACTGAACTTTTTTCATCTCAAGGCCGCATCATACACATTTTTTACGTGTGCCCTTTTAATCGAGACCTTTTCCTACAGGTATTTTAAAACAAACAGGTACACGCTGTTAAATATTCATAATGTAACATTTTATCTGCATACAACTTATTTTATAACTGCCACGAAACGTATTAATGTACTTAACTAATTTGCAAGTAACGTAAAGTAAACTCGCCTCGGAATATTTTAAATGGTATAACATCATTTGTCGGAACGGATAACGTTTATAATTATTACACGCCAAACTACGTAGGTACTAGAACGATTTCTATGAAATGTTGAATTTTGTAAATAGGCCGACACCTATACCGTTCTATTCTCGAACAAACATTGTACCTAAATAAACAAAACCCCTATCCGCAGCGAGCTTGCGTGAGGACTTACTGACAAGTCGTGGTTTTTGTACTAGGGTTCCGTCAAAGTAGGAACTTATAGTTTCACCATAACTGCATGGGCTGCATGGGACTGGGCCGTCTTTAACCTATTGCAGGGCCTAGGCACATTAGGATAATGGGGCCCCTATGACTGACCTATGGCATGCAAAAGTAATAAGCAATTTGGTATTGACAGTCAGTCATTTAGGTTCGATTTATTCGAATTAAATAAGTTTTTCTGTAATAAATATCGGTTATCGTTTGGTAATACTAGAACTAAAGGGGCCCCTATCGATCGCGGGGCCCTGGGCACTTGGCCGGAGTGCCCAATGGGAAAGAGGAGCCTGCATGTCTGTCTGTGTCTGTCCGTCCATGTCACACCTACTTTCCTCGAAGACTAAAATTTACAAAGCTGAAACTGTACAACTAACTATAGAGGATGGCCCGCGCACACGGACAATGTATAAAATTATTAATAACAGTTTTTTTAGGGGCTATATTTTCAGAAATCTATTGCTGCAATTCGCGCTATCCTCAAAAGTTTACATTTAAACTTTTTGTCCCCATTAGTGATTTAATATGTAATCTTTTTGGGGATAGCCCGAAATGCAGCAATAAATTGCCGAAAAACTAGCCCCTTAAATCAAATGAGAAAAAATGAAAAACTCATACAACCTCGGATCAGGTTTCGTTGGGTAGCACTTTGAAAAAAAGTATGTTACATCCAAATTTTTAGGAAATCGAGCTCTAAAGGTGTGATTTTTGTAACAGCCACAACTGTAAATTCTGTAAATCAATAAAATATCTTAAATGTCTTATAAAGCGAGCGAAGTTGAAACGAAAAGAATCACGATTAAGTAGGCCTCTTTGTTTATACCTACTGAAAATCATCGAAAATAGCGACCAACCCCAAAACAAGAAGCAAACGCTTAAAATTGTGATTAGCACTGTATCGTTACAATGTCTTGGGAATGACAGTTATAATTTGCAATAAACTGCTTAAAATCTACGTCAAAATCAATTTAAACTTTTTACAAATAAAATAAGTGTTTTGATTCGCTAGAGGAACTTTTAAACAACACCATTTGATTATTTTTTATTTTATAATATTGAATTGTCCTATACTGTACTATATTATAATTTAATTTCAAATTATATTGCACTGGATAGGTAGGTATAACTGCTAACAAAATTGTCTATATAATATAATGTCGTGTAATGCAATTACCAATAATTGATGTTAATTCTAAATCACTATGGCATCCTGCATTAAACTTTAAGCAATTTTTAATATTTGCATGCCTAATTAAATAATGTACGGATACTGTTGACTGACACTCTAACACAAATTCTTCTGTAAATGATGTTTCGCAAAGTAAACAATTTTATTTCATTTCAATAACTTTGAATAAAAAACTAGCTAAAGTTATCGTTTTCGAAGTTACAATGGCTACGGGACCCTGGCCCCCAATTCTCGCTGCATTCGAGATAATGTCGATTGCGAGATTAAACGTCAGATTCATATAGTTGTGTCAAACGACTGTATGCACTGACGTTTAATCTCGATTGAAAGATTATCTCGAAAGCACCGAGAATTGGGGGCCTGCACTGAGCATGGCCTGAAATGCTGATGACCCGTTTTATTAATTCTCTTTAATAAGTGGAGGTCTGTATACGTTTGACTGTAATATTAAAAACAGACTTCAAAAACCCTTTGAAAAGTAAAAAATAATGCCCTTAGTAAGTAAATTACCTAGAAACGTCAGGTATATTGTTGATTAAGTGATACATTAAATATATCGAAATTTACTTACTAAGGGGATTATTTTTTACTTTTCAAAGGGTTTTTGAAGTCGGTTTTTTTATTTGTTAAATTTTAATTTTAATTTCACTTTTTTAGTGATTATCATATGTGATTTAACGACAAACATTAACAACATCAAGTAACAATAGCATAATACCATTGCTCATCATCCTTTACAAAATGTTGCTATCCAAGATGCAAGGACGTCAATCGTTGAGGAGTTCTCCTGGTTCTTCATCACCGGTTCTATTTTACCACATGAATTTTTATGAGCATAAGTTGTTTCCTAACCTTATACAGAAATCTAATCGCCACCCGTGAAATACTTTTCATGGAAGTGTTCCGATGGTCACCACGGGTGACTTCTTCTTCATCATCAGTTCCACTTCACCAAATAATGTTTTTCAATCGTAACTGCTTGAGTCATGAAAGAAAATATCAAAATTTCTATATGCGTGCCTATAATATTTGAGTAGTTCCTTTGATTCCTCATAGATCCTCTCATCAGATCTCGACTTCGATCACAACGGGACCAACATTGAGAAATACCCTATCGTTTAAAAAAGAATTAGGCAAATCGGTTCAGCCATCTCAGAGTAATCGGTGAACATACATATAAAAAAAAAGCAAATATACGCGTCGAATTGAGAACATCCTCGTTCGGTTTTTTTGAAGTCGGTTAAAAATCATCATTTTCTTTAACAAAACATATTTAAATCCTTATTATTAGTCTGTACAAACTGCTATGTAATATTAAGTTCCCTTTAACCTTTTTTGAACGCCACGGCTAACGGCGAAAAAGCATGCCACTAGCGCTCGACGACGGCTATAGCCGACGCAAATGTATGGAAAACGGTATATCATGGCGTCGGGGGCACGGAAATCTGCTGTCGGCTACAGCCGACTGGGGCGGGGCGTTCAAAAGGTTAAATGGCAAAAAAATACCATGAAAGTCACTTACGGCTAAATAAAAACTTAAAAATTCAACATAAGGTGCTGGTTGTTGATGTAATCTTAGTATTATAACATTTTGATTATCATCTGAGTAATCAAAATTAAGTGTAGCGGTCATTTCGGACTTAACTCATGTTAAAAAAAGCAAATTCAAAAATTACAATAGTAATTAACAGCAATCCTAATTTTAGCATCTGCATCACTGTAATTAAATGTAAATTAATTTTCTTGTCTAATTATTATAATTGTAATATTTTAATTATTTATTATACTTGAACCAAACTGACAAGTAGTTAATTCAGAAGGAAGTTTTAAACTAGCTCTAATTTGTGGCGCATATTACAGGTCACTAACATGGTACAATAAAGGTTCTAAAAATGTGACAATTGTTATTAAACTGACT
The DNA here is from genome assembly GCA_947859335.1 of Tortricodes alternella. Taxonomy (NCBI): domain Eukaryota; kingdom Metazoa; phylum Arthropoda; class Insecta; order Lepidoptera; family Tortricidae; genus Tortricodes; species Tortricodes alternella. The sequence continues at coordinate 21,372,544 of OX401969.1, forward strand.
CAGGATGGCATGCCATGACAGCGGCACAAGGGCCCATTTATAGGATGGAAACCAGATACTTTAAAAAGTCACTTTTTGGTTTCCATACAAAATATAAACCCCTTATACAAGCTTTTTGTTTTAATATTTTTATTATATCATGGGGTGCTTGACCCGGTGAAATAATTCTTAGGAATGTTTAAATAAAATGTGTGATTCACAAAATACCTAATAATATGATATTGTATAAACTTGTCAATTTTATAATTTTTTGTCACTTTCTTTTTAATAATAAAACACAAAATACCTAAATAAGTGACATTTCATTATGAATTCCATTTGGAATGTTTTTTTTTTGATGTTTTTTTATTACTTTACTTAAATAAAAGTTTACATACGTCTGTTCCATAAACAATTCGTTCAGTTGCGTTTATGGCGTTTTTATGAAATTTTTACTCAATTTCAAGCATGTTATTTATTTTATTTAGATGTAACTGACAATCGACCGTTTTTACCTGAATGACGCATTTTAGTATAATATAACAACGCCCTTTCAAAGACTACGCAGTTGAGTGCATTTTAAAATAAGCATGAACACTTTTCACTGAAAGTGACTCCAATGTTTTGTTCCAACTTTTTTATCTTTGCTATATCCATGTATTTATTTTTATTTTACCTTGTAGTCCTCGCTTAAGGTATTTTGTTAATTGAGATAAAATTTTACCACAATAAAAAATAAATTATATTGTAATAAATAACAATATTACTCACTTACTCAAGGTTGATAAAAATCACAACTTTTAAAAGAATATCAGAAACTCGGATTTAAATCGATTTTTTATTTCGTCAATCAATTAGTATTTTCTTAGAAATCAGTCATATGAAAGAAGCGGAGACTTTTAATTCAATTTCAGTTTACTCCAGCTAATAAAAAATCTAACCATATTAATTTTAATATCATGTTCAAAAATGTTTTTTATAATACCTATAAAGTAATAGACTTATATATTCTATAGCATTTCCACCTAATTTCACGGAGCTGCGCAATGCAGCTAAACAGTGGGCGAGGAAAAAATCCAACAATGAGATTGAGATCACTTCAAAATGAATCTCATCTCATTGTATTCAAAAGCTTTCATAAAGAAAATAAAATAGTGTAAATGGCAATAAATTGAAAATATTAATTTATTAAGAAAAAATATCACACATTCACTGCCAACAATTCTACTATCGCGTTCCCCATTCGTTTGTCGCCACGCTAGACGACCCGCTAGTCGGGTTCGTAATACAATAACTATAGATGACTGAAGCCCACGCCAAAGGACCTCACTATTAGGTCGTGTATTAATGAGAGAGCAAGCAGGGTTGTCACTTAAAGTATTAATGAAAAATATGTTGAGTATTTCAATGCTATTAATACTTTTATTAGTTGGTGAACTTATTAGGTCATTTTAATTTAATATTTTGCGGGTTTTAGGATGCGGATTACTCTGGCAAAACATGTGATCTAAATTATTCCATTTTTATCACATCTACTGTACCATTTTTACAGAAGTAATAAATAAATAAAGATAATAAAACAATGAAAACTTTAAAAGTTAATACCTAGCACACCTCCCTAACTCAACAAAGTTGTTTTTAGCACAGCCTTCCACCTGCATAAGTGAACCTCTTGGCATGTAGCATTTGATAAGTGTGTACGTATAGTATAGGTACCCAATTGTCTGATCTTATAGAGAAATTTGCTGCTAAGCTGGCTTGAGGATTGGGACTCGATTTTAGGGTTATCAGTGAATGTTTTTATTCAATCAATGAAAGCAAAGGAAGCAGCCCTTTGCTTTCGCGCAGTCTGGTAAAAAACACCCAAATCTAAATTAATTGATACTCATCAAATGTGGAGGTTTTTCTGGAGACTTCTGCACTTCTTAACATGCTATGAAATTAACTTACCTGCTTGAGCCTTTCAACATCTGTCCGGGCCTGCGGAAAAGCCTGTGTCTGAGACTGGGACACTTGCGTCTGTGTGTATGTTGGATACTCCAAGTTAACATTTAACAGTTGCGCAGCATTATCTCGTGCCTCATAAGCAAGCCCTCTGATCTCCAACTCTGAAGCTGTGTGCATGAGAGACTGCAGGTCCAGCTCTTGCACATCTACGGAGCCTTTGTACATAAATTCCACAAGCAGGTTGATCTCCGAAAATGGAATCCCCTTAAGGATGACAATCGGATGTTGACATGGATTGTCCCTATGAAAAAAGAAACAAGTGTTACTTTTCATACCATTGAGGGGTTTTAAGCGAAGTAGATTGAATTCCCTAACAAGAAAATCTGTTCATTATATTGTTTTTCACTAAAGCCCATTCATTTTTATATTATCTCCAAATTTATCACAATATTGTTTGGTAAAAATAATTATTTAATTTCTTATCATAAGATAAAAGTCACATTTACATGCAAACAGATATTTTAGCCAAACATTTATGTAACAAAAATCCTTAACACATTTTCTAAAAATAAATATGATGTAAAAATAAATGACTGAACATAATACATCTCACAAGATTAGAATGAGTTCACAAAATTATATTAAATTGGCATGTTACTGGCAAAAGCAACTACTGTATGCTGGAAACAATAATGATGTCATTGTGAATGAAGGGATCAGTTTCAAATAAGCTGAAACAAGCATGTTATTTTTTAAATAAATTTTGAATTTTGAAGATGTAAGTGTAGTTAATTACCTGAAGATCTGTTCGAAGTAAGGGCTGCATGCGGATAGCACAAGCTTGTGAGCCTTGAGGGTGCCATCCCGGCAGGAGAGCGTGACGTCGGCCAGCGCCGACGACGAGTAGATGGTGGTGAACAACTGGCTCAGGTTCTGCAGGTGGTTGTTCCACTTGAGGTGGAACGTCTTGTCGCTTGCCAGCCCCTGCATCTGGACACCACAAACACTCCGCTCACGACACCGACAAATCACTCAAACACGATTTATTTCCACTGACGAAAGATGAATAATCGACAGAAAACTGACTGTGTTGCGACCGCTACATAAAATTATAATTATTACAACTTATTTTTAGACCGATGCCCGTAAAAAACACTATACGTACGCGGTATGACAGTGTAATATACTGTAGGTACGCGCCGCCAAGACAATTTATAGCTATATAAAATATCTTTTATATTTTATTCAACTTGTACGGATTTTTTGACACAAACTAACAAGTTACCGGTATCTTACCTCGAATTCGCACTTCCGACTTCCCGATTTTTCACAAATAACACCGACACATTTCACAAAATTAAATAAAATTATGTTACACAGAAAGCCGTGTCGTAAAATAACAGAGTGGGGCACGCCGTGGCCCCCTCCTTGCCCCGGCCCCCTCGCACACAATCAATATACGGAATATGAGAGCGCGGCGCGCCCCCTCGCCCCCCGCATGCTTTATTATACCGTAATTAATATACACAAGTTTAATTTCGTAGACTACACGCACACATTCTAAGACGTAATAATATACTTTAGTAAGTAATAAAATTGGTTTTGCCATTCGGCTTTTAGAGAAAAAGTTCGTATTAAATAAAGTAAGTTCTTTGTATTGCCTTAACTAATAATAACCGTTGCATTAAAATGATGCACTTGTTTATTGGTAAACTTTATACAAAAATGTGTATACAATACATATATATATATATATATATATATATATATATATATTTATTAAAAATAATTTCCTAAATTTACTCATTTGTGTACATTTCAACCCAACTGAGCCCCTTCTTTAAATTACATCGTTAGTGTGATGGGAAGTATGTGTGTAAAAAAAGTACTTCAATCTCTTTTCACAGCGCATGCACACATACAAAGACTTAGAATAGGCGGATTGTTATTCTTCTTTTTATTAGATTCCATCCATTCGTTTATACTACAGATCCATTCGAATATGCATGCATGTTTTATTGCTATTAAGTTTAAGATGTATGTATAACGTAAGTATCTACACAGTCCGCAGACATATTATTTATAGGTAACTCTCGAGTTGAAAGAGAAGGGCGCATGAGCGGTTGCATGAATATTAAATTATTTGTATTACAAATATACGTAGCTATTTGCCTTGGATGCTTGTGCCTAGATGTGGGGGAAGAGAATTTTAAAAGGCGCTAAGTGGCAATGGCAATGCACCTACTGAATGCAGCTATGCAACGCTATCTTAAAAGTACAATATTTGAGACCAGTTTACCTATTTATTAACGGAAATATTAAACATCATCTGTGATTCTTGGAAAACGTTAGAAATAAAAAAAATGTTTAGTATATTATAAATAATTATAAGAAAAAGTTACAATGTATTGCAAAGGTTAAGGTACCCCACACATCGAGTTCGAGTCAAGACTCGGAACAAAAAAGAAGCACACAGCAAAGGAAAGCTACACACATACAACCCATGATTACGTGAATAGGGTATTTTACCTTGTACTAGCTATAAACAAACCTACTTTGTATAGCATAGCTATTCTTATACTTTTTTATTGTGAGGTGCCTTTACACGGAACCTAGCACTATGCAAGCACGAAACTATAGTAGGTACGTCACGATAAAATAAGTACAAAATGGCTCAATTATGTTTAAAGCATAACCACTTAAAAGTTATTTTTGTTACAAAGTTTAAAGAAGCTTTTAATAACCGAAGTCATTCATTACCGGTGCTATAAGGTATCGATAATTGGAATGATGCATACAATCGATTTTTAACCATAGACACGAGAGGATCCTTTAGTTACTGTCCGTGTTACTGTCCTTACGTTCCAAGACGCGCTTACAGCCCCAGCACTGAAAGCGCGCTATATATTATCATAACGTGCTATCCAAATGCCATCGGTGCTATGATGCATTTTAAGCCCGTCTTGGAACGTGAGGTATTGACGTTTCCTTTGTCGTGCTGTCATGCTGACATACAGGTTGCCGCTGTCATTCAGTTGTCAGTTTAGTTCAGTATCGGTTTGGTTCGGTTAGTTCTAGTTAGTTCCACTGAATTCTACCCGTACCCTATTTACTCTTTGGAATTCTGGGTTGTTGGTCTGTGTCCATTGAACATATAATCACTACGCTTAGTTCTTGGATGTTCTTTGCTGCGAGTTAACGTCTAACGTGACTTAATTTGCTTAAATTGTCATATAACTTTTAACTGTAAGAGTACTTCGTGTCGTCATGGAAAGAACTTCAAATTTGTTAGTTTCTAGCCCTAATGTGAAGTATACGGATGATTATATTTTGACGGATTACGAGTATGAAGAAACTTTAGTTACGAAGCAAGGCATAGACTTGGTGGTAAGTTTTTTTGGCCTTGTTTTTCATATGCAATGCCGGGCTTGCCGGCACTGTTGTGTTTATTGATCAGGAAATCTTCTAGAAAATGTGCGATCTTAGTAGAAGGCTATAATGTCCTTGGTCCTCAGAATGTGCGGAGAAATCATTCGGAGTATTAACGGCTAATAGGATTTAATAGCATTAAGTGGCGTAGGAAATTATTAGCTTGCATTATTTAATTACAGATTGTTTACATTATATTGATATTCTATATGAAGGGCTGCAGAGCAGATCTTATTGTTTTATAATATTCCCATATATGTAATAAGTAATGTACGAGAGTATTGATTGCAATGTGACTTGAAGCATTTTATACTAGCGTTGCAACGGATATTGGTTTCACCAGATACCAGATGCCCGATATCCAACTTGGCCATTGGCACACAAGTTATCACTAAACATCATGTTAGCTTGGTGGGCTTTGCAGGGCGAGCAAGTTTCTACTTGTTACAAATTATAAGTGCTCGGTGAGGTCCTTTGAAGTTCAATTTGCACTATATAACGTCAGTTGGAAATATTTGAAAGTGCACAATGTGAAGTTACATGAAGTTTAATATTTAAATTTAAAAAAACTGACATTCATTTCGTTATTCCTGATGGTGTTTCATTTCTTTTATCCTATTTCTGATCCAAGCTTTTACTATCCAGTATTTGGCTAGAAACCACCTCACTATCCGGTATCTGGCTGGATAGTTAAAATCAAGGCCGGATAAACCAGATACTGGATAGTAACTGGATATCCGCTGCATCTCTAATTTATACTCCTTAAGCGAGAAAGTCAAAGAACACTAGACATGAGATAACTTGATTGTTGAACAGGCAACTCCATACAAAACCTCGCTATGCATTCGCACAGAGCGTAAGGTGGGCAAAGTGGGGCTCATGCTTGTAGGATGGGGTGGAAACAATGGGTCCACATTCACAGCTGCCCTGCTGGCCAACAAACATCAACTGTCATGGAACACTAAGAATGGCACTTTGGAGTCTAACTGGTAAATGTTGACACAGGTTTTATGTAGCTTTAAAAGCTTAATTAGTCTAGATTTGATCAGTAAATCTTTCACTTATTATATCCTATTCCAGTTAAAAATCATTCTTAATGTCTAGTTTGCTCTGAACATGAGGTTTTTTGCATTTCAGCTGTTTAGCTCATAATAATATGTAAACTTCAGAGTACATTAGAATTGGTGTGGTCTGTATCATGTTCTTTTAATTAAGTTAAAATTCTATAAAACGTTTCACTCCTTCAGGCTAGGTTCAATCACTCAGGCTTCTACTGTGAGACTGGGTATGGATGAAAAGGGACAGGATGTTTATGTGCCCATGTCATCTTTGTTGCCCATGGTTAATCCTGATGATTTAGGTAAGCTTAATTACCAATTCAGTATTTATATATTTTGTACTAGTGAACCCACCACAGCTTTGCCCACGGTATTTTCCATACAAACTTTATCACACCTTTAGGGATGGAATTTCTAAAAATCCCTCCTTAGTGCACCTCTAGGGTACTCGAGCAATGTCTCCTCCAAATTTCAAACTTCTAGGGCCACCAGTTCACGTTGTGCGTTGTCTATAAGTGAGTCACGGTACTGTTTAATATGTAGTGATTCCACAAACTATATATCCAATAGACTGCACAGCCAGGTGAGCCAGCATTAGATACAGAAAAACCTTTAAAAACCTTGTGCACCGGCAACTTTGGCAGCTTTATTTGTCAAAGTTAGGCTAAGCTGTGTGTTTTGGATATGCGGCATACTTGCAGAATAAATTATTTCCTTTGATTGGAACCTCCTCTTTTTCTTAAAGTTGATAAATAGAGGATTCTGGCAGACAGATGGACAGATGTGGTAGTTTGGGTATGGAACCTCTTAAAACTAGTCTGAACATCAGTCAACAATGAGAACCTATTGCAATTGTATGTTCCCTTTTAAGTCAACTGATCTTTCTTGGTTTTTAGGGTTCCGTACCCAAAGGATAAAACGGTATTTATGACTAAGACTCCCGCTGTCCGTCCGTCTGTCTGTCCGTCTGTCACCAGGCGGTATCTCATGAACCGTGATAGTTACACAGTTGGTGTTGTTTTTGTTGCCGCTATAACAACAAATACTAAAAAACAGAATAAATTAAATATTTAAGGGGGCTCCCATACAACAAACGTAATTTTTTTGCCGTGTTTATAGATAATGGTACGGAACCTTTCGTGCGCGAGTCCGACTCGCACTTGGCCGGTGTTTTAAATTATATTAATGAATAGGTCATTTAAATGAAGGGAGAAGTTTCAACAGCTCATCTTTATTTTAGTGATTGATGGTTGGGACATCAGTCCTCTAAACCTGGCAGAGTCTATGGTGCGTGCCAAGGTCATAGACTACGACCTCCAGCAACAGCTGAGGAAGGAAATGGCAGCCATGAAACCACGGCCTGCTATATACGATCCAGATTTCATAGCCGCTAACCAGGTAAAATATTTATTATTTATTTATTTAGTAGTCCACAAGCCAGGTACAAATTTCATCAATAATTTCCTCTCGGGCGATTACTCGTAAAATGCTTCAGAAAGTTGTATCATGAAGCCTCGTGAATGTCAGCTGCGGCTCCGTGGGTGGGTAGGGCAGCGGTGGTTACCCAAGCACGTTGAGAAGTTCCGTTCCTATTGAGAATTTATCAGATTATAGCTAACCCAATATCTTGAAGAATAAAGGAGTCCGCTGACTATAAAGTGGTGGATTATACGTCAGCTGGTTAGCAGAAAGCTGCATTAAAAATGGGAGACTTAACGCTCAATGGCATTATCTATCAGTCAACTAACAGGCCAAGCCCAAAAGACTTAAAAAACGAAGCAACCGCGATCGAGAATAAATGCTTAACTATTAACCATTTCACCGTCGGACTAATTCCGAGGGTTCCTCTCCTCTTCCTCACTTGCTTATTTTATCTATGGTGATGTCTATCACGATTTCCAATAGAAGGCAATAGATGGCGTCACGCTGCAGCTGCGTCGAGCCCATACCGCGCCAGTGTCACCGGGCCTTTATGTTTATACTTTACGCCAACGTAAGCAGTCCAAACTTGCATACCGTCACTACTTTGCAAAAAGTTCGTATCTCAAAATCAGGTAATGGTAAAGTAAACTTTACGCGCTTGCAGTTAAGTTGAGTTTGCTACTGGTTTATTTCTAGATACGAGCTGTTTCAAAAGACGTGTTTGTCGCTCCGGACCCGCGCGTACGCGCTGGTATAATTCTATAATCCCCGGCACATAAGTTGACCCAAAAAATGGCGGTCGTCCGCGCGCCTCCGCGCACGTACAATTATGATTACTTCGCGGCACGTAAGTTGAAATATGGCCTTGAATGCGCAGAACACATTTTTGGTTCTCAATCGAAGTGCCGGATGAGGTGCGACGCGAGAGGCCGCGCGTAACCATAGACCGCTATTTTGGGTCAATTTATGTGCCGGGGATTATAGGATAGAGTTTTACTTATTAGGGTACAGTTAAAGTATTGACGTATGAACCGAAACATTGCTGCAGTTTACAAATGCAGCGATATTGAATGGTGCTGTTGAACGATTCTTTTGTAACGGGCTGTTTTGTTTATTAAACACGTGTCAGGTGGTGGTCTTGGGTTGCTAAGCGTTATAGAGAAGAACGGTTTCCTGTTGAATATGATTTTTATATGATAAATGACTGCCCGAGTGCGCAATCAAATCAGAGTATGTGTTACGTGCGTATGTCGCCGGCATACTAGAGAGACGTATCTGCAATATGCTGAAAGGTTATAACTGCAATACTCTTAAGCCTCTTCAGCCGCCGCGTTGTATGTTAAAATGGTTCTATGTTTGTTTGTATCTCCGTTTATTTGTGTTGGCCTAGAAGCTAATGGATTTCAAGGAATGTGGTGTCGTTAGATTCGTTTTAATGTCACGTGTGTCAATCAAACATAAAATTCCAGAATTAGAATTATGAAAATGAAAATATTTATTTTGCAAGTAGGTAGGCTACTTGGGCTATTATTTATTTTGCAATAAACGCCGCAAGAAACTCAGCAGTAAGTCTTTTTTTTCATCTTTTACATTAGAGTTTTACCTAAAACTAACACATAAAAAAGGGCAGCAAACAAACCTAATGGCTACAAATTAATTATAATAAATAACTAATAAGGGAGATGTATAGTCTCCGCGTCTGGACAAGTTAAGTGACTTAGAGATGTATAAAGGCTCTAAGGGTCATAATTCGAATTTAGTATTTCAAATTAGCATACTGAACATTCTCGCGACGTGTCTTAAAAATCTTTGATATTGGCGAAATACATCTCGTCTGCAAAAATGAGATGTGAAATCCATAAAAAAAAAACTCGCATCGATCGAAGGTTTTGAATGACCATTTAAAAAAATTTAGCTTAGCAGTCGCGTCTCTAATTTTAAAGCTTTTACGTGACTGAAGATGTTACGTGCGTTTGTTTGCTAAAATCTCTTGGTCTAATCCTGCAAGTCGATTTCGACCTAATTTTATCCAGGCATCCAGCGGCCCTAACATGCAAGACACAAACATAAGTTAAACCCGTTTATCTGTAGGTATGACCATCCCTTTCGTCAGCACTAGTAATAATAATAATTTATTTATTTCAGGTAATAGAGACCCATACATTTTGTTACTAACAATGATAAATTTAAATAATAAGTACCTAATAATTAATTAATTTCATTTAATTTAAAATAATCGACAAATAAATAAATATTTTTCATTGAGCGGAATAGTACGAGTAATGTCTTGTAAAAATATTATTTGATAATGTCAGTGTCCGGAAACTTTTCGACGGCAGTATATATATAAATTGGACAAAAAGTTTATTTTGATTCTAGGACAGATACCTTACCTATCAATAATAAAATAAATAGTATGTCTGTTTAACATACATAAACATAAACGTACACTTAAATTAATATTAATTATAAATAAAATAAAGCCCTAAAATTACAAGTCTCCCAACCAAGAAAAAACTATATTTATATAAATTCTAGCAAGGCATCTTAATATATACTTCCTACTCATTATATATAGGGTTATTAGATATTTATTTATAATTAATTAGTGTAACATATTTTTTATTTTAAAAAAACCGTCGTCTAAATAAGCTCCGTTTTATTGCTGGCACTCCTGCAACCGACTACGCAATAAGGAAGTTTTCTGACAAAATCTAATTAGTCCGTCAGTTAGATTAAAATAATGAACACATATTTTTTGTTTTATCAAATCAATCATAAATGACAAAGATAACGCGCTTCAAAATTCGAGTGTAGGGACTTATGACGTCATAAGTCCCCACCCCACTCATTGGTACAAAGTGTGCAAAGTCGTGACGTCACACGAAACTTCAACGCACTATATCTTCGTCATATTTTGTTTAATCGACAAAAGAAAAACATGTGTTAAATATTTTTTTATAATGTGAATGACGGACTTATTAGAATTTTTCAGAAAAGATGTTCACAATCATCACTTCTGGTACCTACGTAACCGCCCTGTTCGCTTAATATTCGTTGTTGAACCAGTTTCTTTAAACTTTTCTTTCCAGACTTTGCTTAAATTGACGCTGGGCTTGATCGCATTTAAACGACGCAATCCGTATTCGATCCTAAGAAGGTATCGCATATTAAAGTAAGACTGTTTTTTTTTAAGTGTCAAAACACGAAAACCACGTTTTTGCTTTTCCGTGAAACGTACCATCCGCATCCTGATCAAAAATGTACAAAATGACGTTTAATTTCCCGCAATCCGTTGTACGGGTTATACCGGACAATAGTAGTTTACAAAAAAACTGAACCTTTTTGCAAAAAAATATGGCCCGTCCTATATATCATAGCCGAGCGTGTGGTCTCTTCGAAATCGCTATAGAAAATATGTATTAAGATACCTTGCTTAATAGTAGCATTTTACATATCATTAAGTTATTTTACTGTATAATATATGTATGTTAGTCTGTAAGGTATTTATGTATGGGCCACTGATGCCTGAAATAAATGGTTTATTATTATTATTGTTATTAAAACGCGCATGTTCTCCGGAGCCTTATTCGAAGCCTTGAAGATATATTTTTAGAGCGGCAACTCTTTTGTCTACGGCCGTGACATCTCTTAGTCTGTGGTATCTAGCTATCTCGCTTTTAGAGCAGCACAGCCACAGTTCTCTTCGCTCCGTAGCCAGGCGGCCAGCAGCGATCCGGTAGATCCTCATTTGCAGTCTCAAAATATCTGAAATCTTGGCTTACAGACAGCATTTGGACCATTGGAGCTTGTTTGCGTGCAATTCGGTTATGGATATTCCCTCGGGAACTTTTAAATTTTCCGGGATAAAAAGTATCCTATGTTACTTCTAATACTTCCAAGAATATGTGTACAAAGTTTCATGATGATCGATTTAGTAGCTTTCGCGTGAAAGCGTAACAAACAAACTCGCAAAAACACTCCATACGAAATGGACAACAACTACTATGTCGTCACAGCTGTCGTTAGACTGTACAAAATGTATGGCGTTTAAACGAAATCTGCAATTATTTCCGAAAACCATTTTAGACCAAGATCGTAGAAATAAAAAGATTCCGACGAATTGAGAACCTTCTCCTTTTTTGAAGTCGGTTAAAAACATGAAATAAATGTCCAAAAAACTAAAATCAGAACTAAAAAAAACAATATATATTTTTCACTAATTTTGACCCTTAATCAAATAAAAATGAATAGGTATTCGAAATGATCTGCTTTTTTCTGTAATATGTCATTATCATTTAAACCTCATTTTGATTTCCATGCAACTTCCCCATTATTTCATTGTTAGTTGTTCTACGGTCGGTCTAACACTAACACTAAGCAATGTCAATTCATGAATTTGTATTACTGTGCAGAGCGTAAGTAGAACTGCGCGCATACTCTAGATCAAGGATCACCAATTAGATTCATTCGGGGCCCGTTTTTTTTTTAAATTCTTATTTTAATCATTATTCTTTTCTTTTTATGATATGACTGTCGCAGTCCTTTTGGTAAACGAGTATGGGTCGCACAATGAGAACCTAGCACTGCGCGAACAGCGTTTCCTCGCGTCGTCCGTTGTCGAGTCGACGGCAGCAAACACAAAGCGCGGGCTGATTTAATTTACGTACTAAATAATATAAGTTAATTTAAAATAGAAACTTAATTTAAGAAGATTATGTTTCTGTTATATATTGTACTGTTTACTTAAAGTTCGCGTAAATAGGTCGGCGGTCCGGATCCGGACCGCGGTCCGCCATTTGGTGACTCCTGATCTAGATATTTCTTGCACACATTACTTGCTGAACCAATATTTCTCTGTCCTGGCATACAATCAAGAAATCGTCTCAAAGTACTGTTATTATTGCTCCCTGTTCTCGAAGAATTTGTACCGTCCAATTTATCAACAAAGAAAATGTTTTTGGCGCTCAAGCCAGGCCGTAAAGAAAACAAGTAATTTAAATTAGTTGGTCCTTGACATACATATGTATACAGTCGAAGAAAACAACGATATCCTGGGGATAAAACCACATAATAATAAGCTTGGGTGAGGTCGATCTTGACGATCCAGCCTCTTGGCTGAAAAAACTCCGGCACTCGGCACCGATAACAACCTGAAATTCCCTTTGTCTAGGAAAATGTCCAATCTCTTTAGATTAAAAAAAAATGTCGAAACGTTTCATCCTTGGTACGAGAAAGAAGCTGTAAAGGAAACTGGGTGGGGGCTTGCTCTAATTCTTATCTAAAAGATTTGATGTATTTACTCGACTGCCTGAAGGACGGATTTCAACATATGAGGTATCATTGCGGGCTTGTTTTTAGCTTTTTTTTAGTTTATATTTCACACAACAGTCTGTTTTCTTATATATATTTTTTATTTATTTTTTATTTCGTAATATGCCATTACAATTAAATATTAGACGTAAGCCAATTTAAAAGAAAATAAAATAAAATTGTTGAAGTTTAAAGTTTAAAATGTTCTGTTTTCCATAGTTAGAAAAGCTCTTGGAATCGAAAACTCTTTATCTGTGCCTGCGGCTTTGTTCGCATGGGATTAGGATAAAAATTATTCTATGTTTAATTCCAAGATAATACCTTGTCAAAAGATTTAATTTCCCTTATTATGCGGCGAATAGGGTTCTTGAGCGCAATAGGGAAGATGCATAATTTTTTTCGTGTTGTATTGGAAAGTGCTGACTAATAGAAACCGATCTGTGTAGTGTTTACGCAATACATTATTATGTTGTATATTTTATGAGTTATGAAGCTTTGAAAAGTCATTGTTCAAACCACTCGCAAAAACACTCCATACAAAATGGACGACAACTATGACGGCACAGCAATCGTTACACTACAAAATGTTTGGCGCTTTAACGAAATCTACAATTATTTCCGAAAATACTGTTTATAGACCGACATGGTAAAAATAAAACATGAGATAAATTTAATGAGGATGTCCAAATAACTAATTTCAGAACTATAAACCAATATATATTTTTCACTAATGTTAACCCTTAATAAAATAAAAATGAATAGTCAGAATGATCTGCTTTTTTCTGGAATGTGCTTTTGTTTACATTTACTTTCATAATATATCATTTAAACCTCATTTTGATTTTCATGCATCTTACCCATTGTAAGATCAAAGCAGTAAATAATTTTTCAAATTGAATTAGTATTTATTTACCATTTATCGTTGTTCCCGCCAGGACATTTGCATTTTTCCGGGTTAAAACTATTCTATATTTTGACCCGGGATATAATAAACTATCATTATACTTAGTTTTATTAAAATCCGTCCAGAAGTTTCCGCGTGATGCGTGCACAAACAGGCGGATAAAATAACAAGTTTTTTCGTAACAACTGATTCCAAATAGTCGCCTTAATATTTTTTCCTTGATCAATTTAATGTTTATACATTACAATGGACACGACCATTGTAAAGTTTTATTATATTATGGCTGCGAAAGTAACTCGTATAATAAAGTCGATTCATCCTTACATGTCTTATTTTGTAAACAAATGTCTAACCTCAAAATGCACCCTTTTTGGCAAAAACAGCTATTTCTTCAAACATAATATAAAGCAACCGGAGATAATATTTTGGACATCACTGCCAATTTTTCACCTAGGATTGCTTTACTAACTGTTTCACCCAAAAAAGTACATTTGTCGTTATAAACGTTTACCAAATAAGTCAAGTAAGGATGAATCGACTTTAGTATTATTATTACTATACTACAACGTATTTTAAATGTGTAAGTAACTCTGTCTCAATTTGGATTCAATTTGTAAAGGATCTACTTTACTGTATGGGGAAGAGATACAGAGAGAAGACATAAAATATTTTTTATCAAGGAAAATACATTATAAATCTATTGAGTAGGTACACATGTACCTACTTAAGATGCTGTAAGTACAAATAACAAGGCCCCTAAGGTTTCGCGGATGCGGCGGGAATCTTCTCGAATCTTCTAATGATTACGTGGTTAAAACGAAATTCAACAATGGATTGGAAACCGATGTCGAAATTGGCGCTGTCGCATCTGGCTACTTCGGCATTGTATGTAGGGGGCGTGCCCAACCCAGAATTGTCTAGTGCCCACCCCAGGACGTTGGATTACCAAACAATTGTACATTAGGTTTCGGCATCCCGGTAACCTCTGCGTCCTAAATCCTCTCCGGGGAGTGTTTATCTAAATCATACATAATTTCTCGATTACCTTAAACCGTATGCATGATATGCAGATACTTGTGTATTTCACTTACTTGCTGAGTAAGGCGTTTGCTTTACCCTCTACTAGCCTTTGCGCCTTCTCTGAATTTCTTTTCCTGCCGTCGCGCGACGCTGGCTCCGAACTGGACAAAGTGGTTGAGGATGGTTTCTTGTCGTCCATCATGTTGCACTTTAAAAGTTATTATAAATAAGCCCCAACGCTAACAGCGTTAACTTCAAATGTTTACGGTCCAAAATTCAGGAAGCCAATGAGGAGCAATCGAACCGTAATTCGCCGCCTCGTGACCAAGCGGAGAGAACTGTAGCTATGTTGCTCGAAGAGGGAGATAGAAAGATACCTACCACAGACCTGTAAAAGATGTTACGGCCATAGACAAAGCGTTAGCGTTCTCAAAATATATCTTGAATAACGGCGGAAGTTCCCACAAAAATAAATTGGCGGGGTCTAATGGGAAAAAAAATCGTAGTAGTCCCCGATGAGGACAAAACGGCAGGGACAAATGGGAATAACCTTGTAGAAGGCGAGACAAATCCAAGAAGCTGTGAATGTGAATCAAAATCTGATCTCAAAATACTTAAAGTGCGATTAGCGTTGATTCAATACCAATCGTATGGAAGAGGCGATAGACCAAAACAGGGGCTCCAAAGTATTCGCAAAAGATCTGTCTATTGGGCAGAGCCGGCAAGCAAAATGGAAGACCGAGGATGGTGGAATGGTGATATTCATATCTATACCTGAGCTTTTGAGAGAGGTCGAGAAGTTCTATGGTCATGGTCAGTTATACACATTAACGCGGAAACCTGTTTTAAATCTAGCTAACGACCAGAGAGCTAGATTAATCCGATACTATACCGAAGATATCCTTTCAGCATATACGAGATTAGAATGGCTCTCAAACAGCTCAAAAACAACAAAGCGCCAAGTGAGGACGGAACTACAGGCGAACTTCTGAAGGCGAGTGGAAAACTGGTCCGTCATGCACGAGGGGCAAACACCGCAAGCGTGAAACAGAAGCTTGGCGGTGCTCTTCTTCAAAAAGGGCGATAATGCTCTGCTGAAGAATTATACCCATTTCACTTTTGAGCCATATTTACAAGCTGTTTCGAGAGTCATTACGAACCGTCTCGCACGCAGATTTGACGACTTCTAGCCTCCCGAACAAGTCGGTTTCCGAAAAGGCTTCAGCACCGTAGACCACATACGCTACATCAGGTTAAACAGAAAATGGAAGAGTATATCCTACCCCTTTGCTTAGCGTTTGTGGATTACGAGAAAAAGCCTTCGATTCGATCGAGACCTGGGCTGCATTGCAGTCTGGTGCCAAGTCTACTACAGGTACATCGAAGTGTTGATCTGTTTGTACGAAAACACCAATATGTCAGTCCGACTACAGCACCAGAACTCGAAACATCCACATCCTGTTTGCAGCGAGGAGTCAGACAGGGAGCTGTTATCTCCAAAACTGATCACCGACAATTACAAATATCATTTGAAGTGTCTAACCAAAAATATGTCCTGAAATGCCAACTTTGAGGTATAGCAAATGGCGCTCTCAGTTTCTTTTTGTGAAAAATTGTATGATATTGGCGTAATAAAATGATATCTCCGCTATCGCACAATTGTCCCTAATATCCAAGTAGGTAGTAAAATGCTGGAATAATTTTGGCGTTTTTACTCTATGTCATTTTTTATTTTACGCAAACTTCGCGCCTTCCGTTGGGGATATCACACTCGTCAAATAATTATTGTCTCATAAAAAATAAATAAGTAACCAAGTACTTTTTTAAATTTTGTGATCACGTTTTTTTTTAAATAGGCGGATCGCGCGACTAACCTTATCCGCGGCACGAAACATGAGCAGTACTTGCAGATTCGCGCCGACATCAAGGACTTCAAGGATCGACAGAAACTGGATAAAGTCATCGTTCTCTGGACTGCAAATACTGAGAGGTGAGTAACTTTTTTTTTGTCTTGTCTATTATCTACATATCAATGCTGTATAAACAAGTTTTAGAGATCATAGTGACTATTAAGGAAGTTTTCTGAAAAATTCTCATTAGTCCGTGTGTAGGTATGTTATACATATACTAGCTTCCGCCCGCGACTTCGTCCGCGTGGAGACCCTAAACACCTAGCGGTATGAAATATACTTTACGACCTATTCTCATACTTATCAAATATACATAAATAAAATACAACCGAATAGAGAACCTCCTCCTTTTTGAAGTCGGTTGAAAATCATAAAAATCGGTCGACCCGTTTCGGAGGAGTGCGACCAACAAACACCGTGATACGAGATTGTTATATATATATATATATATATATATATATATAGATTATAAGAGCCATCGTTGCCTGATTTCCTTCCTCGTAGCGCTATTTTCCTGTTTCTAATTCGGGTTACGCTTTTTTGACCGTAATCTCAGATTAGACAGGTGGGGTTATTGCATACATGGCAACCGCTTGGATTCGAAGCCGGTTCCTCACGATCACGAGTCGACATCCTTAGCCACTAAGCCATCGACACTTGCCACCGTTGGCTGATTTAAATAAATACGTTTATTTAGCATGTTTGTATAGCGCTCCGTGAGTCACAGACGGTGCTGGCAGTAGATCAGCGCTGCAGGTGTCTTACACCTCAGCATTATGCCATGACACGCACCTCCACTTTATTCTTGTGTTGTCTTCATTCTGTTTAAGCTGTGCTTGTTTTGTCTAATGCAGCGAATAAGTAAATTTATTTCTCTTGAAATAGAAATAGTTTATTTGTTCACCACAGGTGGGTAAAAAAAAAAAAACACATAAGGAGGATCCCTATGTTGCGCCGCAAGGCATACAAAATTGTATATGCAGTTAATGAGGTGCAAGCATGCATATACTCGTATATGCACAATTCAACTTAACTGCAGTCAGACAACAATTCATTGACTGTATAGTAAGGTTTTTTAATCTACATAATGTTTTTTTTAAATCGGCCATACTTTCTATTTTGTTATTGTTTCTTTCGGTACATTATTATAAATTTTAGTGGCCATTCCGAGTATACTTTTCCGAAATAGAGCGGTTTTAGAGGGTATTGTGCATATTTTGACGACGCGGTTAGCCTAGTTGGGAGTGACCCTGCCTCCGAAGCTAGCGTCCCGGGTTCGATCCCCGGTAAGGGCAAATATTTGTGTGATGAGCACGAATGTTTGTTCCTGAGTCTTGGATGCTTCCTATGTATTTAAGTATTTAGTTCTCTATATAAGTATGTATATCGTCGTCTAGGACCCATAACACAAGCCTTTAGAGCTTACTTTGGGACTAGATCGATTTGTGTAAAAGATTGTCCCCTGATTTATTATTATTATTATATTTTATTCCTAAGACGTGTACTCCTAAAACTTTGAAATAAGTGCAGATTACATCTTGCAAAAATCACCACTTCATATATATAAGCAAGGAAAAGTAAGTATTCGTAATTTCTGAAAATGAGGTTTAGGAGCGTTCAAGTATTACGTAACGAATTTGGGGGAGGGGGGGGTCTTGTAAAACGTTACGATGCGTTACAGGGGCGGCAGGGGGGGTTTGAACTACGCGTTACGTAACAATTTTTTTAGAGAAATTCTCTCACGCATTTTTTAAAACGCTTTTTTGCTCAACATTTCAAAGGGAATGACCACTTTGTTACGAACTCTTTCGCTGGACTGTTTTGATTATTTTACTTTTTATAGATTTTAATTAATGTCAGTTGATATGTAAAAATCTGCTATCGCAAACAACTCGATCTAAATGTAATACAAATTAAATAAAGTTATTGTTAAAAAGCAACGTTCCCTGAAGAGCTTTTATTTCACACTTGATAATTTTTTGTTAGGTAAAAATGGTCACTTGTTGGTTACGTAACGTTTTACTACGGGGCCCCCCTCCCCCAGACAGAAAAACGTTACGGTGCGTTACATGGGGGGGCGGGGGGTCAAAAATCTCCAAAAATTGCGTTACGTAATACTTGAACGCTCCCTTACAAGCGTCAAGATAGTAAATGCCACACAAGGATCTAATACATCTTTTCAGTGCTTTAAATGCCATTTCCCTATCAGTTGAATTAGCCCAGAATATGATGCCATATATCAGTACCGATGTTAAATAAGCATGGTATGCAGTAAACACCACTGACTCATTTATAACTTTTCCCTAAATTATACAAAGCATATGATAATTGATTCAGTTTTTTCTTTTTAGCAACTGGATTTTACGTCTCTCGTATTTTGATCTTTGTTCCCGTGAAGCCAAGCCATAAAAGTTAGTGTTTCGTATATAAAAAAAAAACTAAAATGAAATTCAAGATCAAAATTAATGGTTACAATGTAAACTAGCCTTTATTAATGACAACGGCATTGGCTTTTCATGACAGCCAATTTCTTTATATACTTTTGATCTCAAATTCACAAACCACTTAAAAATTCATCAGATATTAAATAGTTCAGTGTCCGTCTTCCATCTGGTAAATTAACGACGCATTAATCCAGGATCAATTTGACTGACCTTGAGAATTCGACCTTAAGGGGGAAAAATACTGATATTTGATCATTTTAAATTAAATATAAATGACACAAAAAATGTCACGGTTTTGCTACACAAACCATATATCCTATATCCGCATAGTCGGACAACCCCCGCTGCCAATATTAGAGTCAAAACTATAAAAACCGCGGCTACTAGCAGGCAAGTGCACGCGTAACCTCCAACGCACCACGCACCAATAACAGCTCTCTAAAAACCCCCCCGCGCCCCGCAAGATTGGTAGCTTTATTCGCTAGTAAAAGTTAACCTAAGCGGTGTCGTTAGGATATTTGATCTGTGTTTTGCACAGCACGTGCAAAACACAATCGTCTGTTCAGAGATCGTTGAACTTAGACGCAAACCCGTCGGAATTGTAGCAACTTACCGTGCCTGTTTCTATGAGCTCTATCTCAAAGGCATAAGATATTAATTAATTTGGTTTTCTGCCATCAAAACTTGACGTGTATGTACATGCTACGTGATGCGTGTATGAATGACGCACGGTTGTAAAAAAGTCGTTTTGCATACTATGAAGTGGTCCGTTTAAATCGCTGAGATCGGCTCGATAACTCGTGCTTTTTAAATATGTACTTTGATTCTTTGTCGTAGGATATAATTTAGATGATTTGGTTTAGTAGTCGGTTAGATAAAAATGCGAAATTGTTAATCTTATCGTGAAATACATGATGTGTGTACATAATAGGTATGAATAGGCTCTGGTTAAAATGGTATTCGTTGGTAGGTTCCATAGCACAGTCACTAGCGTAGGTGATGAAATACATTTTTGCTTCCCATATCGATTTGCTAGTGGGAAATATTTTCAGTCATATTTGCATAATCCTTTTAGGTATTGAATTTAATTCTACAAGAACTTTTATCAAAGGCCCGGTAAATCTCAAGATTTTTAAAACATTGATAGTTAAGCCTATATTTAACAAACAATTTAGAAATACACACCGCCACTGACTGCTTTGACCACGACCGCACTCAACCCTTGAAGAAGGACTCCATACGAGTCCGAAACATTACGGACTATTTCTGACAATAATTTGTGAATAAAGCCGTGTTTATTTCTAGTGTTAACAATGTCTCACGAAAGTTTTAATTTAACTATGTAAGTATATATTTATTGACGTTTTTTCTTAAGATGACTGTGAACCTACGGCTTTTCATAGGGAGTCAGTCGAGGTCAGGACAAAATCTGTGTCTATACGTTTTGGGTTTTTCGATTATTTGACTTTGTTGATCTTTTAATCAAAATTCAAAAAACGTATAGACCAAGATTTTGTTCTGACTGACCACCTATCAAAAATTGTTACATTTAAGGGGTGGAAATCGTTATCGCCTTTTGTATGAAAAGGGTGATCCTTGCCGTTGGTTCACAGTCCTCTTAAAAACTATGTTTATGTTTTTCCTCCGAGGAAGGCCCTTAAGCGATAATTTAAGCCGTAAAAAATAAGTCAATATAAGACTCCGCGTGTCTCTTCAACCTAAGTTCTCGGAAGGCAGTAACAACAAGGAAATTGCATATCTTCGCGGCCTACCTATTTAACTTAATGTCTGAGGGTCTTTGGAATTCGGGATGCGCCGTCTCGTTCACGCAACTGTGTCCTTGAGCGGGAGGGATACGACTAGACGAATCGTATTTAGTTTTTCAGAGTTTAGACCCTTTTACGTAATTTCTATAGAAATCATTATAAAAGATCACGCGTTGAAGTTCTCAACGCGTTAGTATAAAGGCTTGAATCGGTTGAAGTTATAAAATGGCAAAACTGAACAATGTGTCGCTATAATTATCAATATCAACACATTTATACTTGGAAATTAAAAATTAGATGCTTGGAAGTTCGTTACGTGTCGATTCAGACAGGCTAGCGAAACATGCACGCGGGTATCAGGCTCAGCGGGGCTCAGTGCTTCCCTTACTTACTTGAATAGATGGATAGGGGCATACTGAGCGACAAAGTAAGTTTACTGTCAGTGTTACTGTATAATTGCAGGATATTTTTTCCCTGCACTGATTAATAACGTTTGCCAGCTAGGCTGCCTTCACACAGGCGTTCGTCGAATGTACATGCGCAATACGGGCACGATTAAGTTCATATAATTGAATTGTGGAATGAAATAAACGAGTGTTGATTGTACATTATTGATTACGCGACGTGTGCGCTGCGCATACGTTCGAGAAACGTCTACGCTGAAACAAACGCCAGTGTAAAGGCAGGTTTATTGTGCTAGTAACAAGTGATTACATTGGTTTACCTTCGATCATTCGTTGATATTGTCAGGCATAGTCATTATTATTCAAACGATCGAGCCTTTTTTTATCTTCGATGGTTAAATAATCTCAATACTCATCAAGTAGCAATGCAATGGCAGCAAAACGCTTCACAACGATAATATACTAAAATTAACAGAAGAGAGAAAGAAACCATTTATTCACTAACACACAGAGTAATATAAATTAAGAAAACTATACAAAACATAATGGTGGTGTGTGTGTCCTCGCGGCAGTGAACGGGACACTGAGCGTAATGCTGAGGTGTAAGAAACCTGAGTGCCTACATAGGCGTGCAGTCCATATAGGCATTTAGGCAGTGTCTACCCTGGCAAAATGACCCTGTGTCCGATTTATAACTCGTAATTCGCATTGAATTATTTGTACGATTCAAAAATACCTAAATATTTATTATTTATGAAATTGATTAATAAAATCGTACACAGGGTCATTTTTCCAGGGTAGGCACTGCCTAAATGCCTATATGGAATGTACGCCCTGCTAGCACACTAGCTTTTATCGCGCACATAAAGCATCTGTCACTTTTTAACTAATATGCGGGTGCGAAAGGGACGAATGCTTAATGTGCGCGATAAAAATTAGTGTGCTAAGCCCTCTGCAGCGCTGATTTTCCGCCAGCACCGTCTGTGTAAAATATTCGATGTAGACAGTTCGATTGACAGATTGAATGTGTGTTTAGATTCTGCGAACTGAAAGCCGGCGTGCACGACACTTCCGATAACATCGAGAAGGCCCTGCGCAGTAACAACTCGGAGATCTCGCCGTCGACCATCTTTGCGCTCGCCGCTATCGATGAGGGGGTGAGTCGATGAGGGTCTCTACAGGTTTATGGCAACATTTTAGCGTTGAGCAAGTCATACAGTTCACCAAGTGGATTCATCCTTACTTGTCTTATTTCGTAAAC
Source organism: Tortricodes alternella (assembly GCA_947859335.1). NCBI lineage: Eukaryota > Metazoa > Arthropoda > Insecta > Lepidoptera > Tortricidae > Tortricodes > Tortricodes alternella. The sequence continues at coordinate 21,395,401 of OX401969.1, forward strand.
AAGTTTCTAACCTCAAAATGCACAATTTTGGCTTAAACAGCTGTTTTATCGTAAACAAAGCAACCGGAGATAATGTTTTAGACATAACTTTGCCAATTTTTACCTAGGATTGCTATACTTAGGATAAAATAGCTGTTTCACCCAAAAAAGGTACATTTTGAGGTTATAAACTTGTTTACCAATATGACAAGAAGGGATGAATCCACTTTAGGCGCGTACGTGAGCCAGGGGTAAGGAGTTCTTTAAGATGATAATTTTACATGGAAGTGGAATTATAATTCGTAGCACATCAAAATAAATAACGGATATATTTTGGAAAAATTTACCTGAATTCAAAATAATAATTTTTTTGCACGTGATCAAATATGCGATATTGAGAAATGATCATCATTTATAAATCATACTTTTATAAATAAATCTTGACATGTCTAGAGAGTGTGTATAAAAGATACAAATTTGTTTTGAGTTGAAAATCCAAATCGAGGTAAAATTCTTAAGTTCAAGAGCTGCACACGATTTCGATTTCTCATTTCCCACATTCACGTGCCGAAATTGTCGAAATATCACTTCAAACGAATGACCGATCTCAACATTTTTGTGCACCAAACGCGTAAATATATTTTATGAAATGAGGTACTCATACAAATTCATTTTAATCATGTTCCTTGTGCCATACTATATTCTATGTATATTAAATATTCCAGTGTTGCTACATCAACGGCTCGCCGCAAAATACTCTGGTGCCGGGCGTTATTGAGCGCGCCGAGAAAGCGACCGTCTTTGTGGCGGGTGACGACTTCAAATCCGGACAGACCAAGCTCAAGTCGGTGCTCGTTGACTTCCTCATGTCGGCTGGTGAGTCACTCACGTTGGGTGGGTTATTAAGTATTATTTTGTATTTGATAACGATTATTATCACAACGTTCGTTAAAAGACCGCTTCAAACAAATCGACATCCTTCCAGTAGCTTCACAGTATATTTATGAGGTGATCTTGTATACGCTCAAGAATATAGAAGGTTTTAAGAAAGTGTCTGATGTCCATAATTTTAATACACGCAGTAAGCATAAGCTCTTGGTTCCTAAGTTTCGCCTTATGAAAGTAAGTAAATCTTTTTTGGGGAACTGCATAAGCGTCTACAATAAAGTTCCCCTGGAAGCATGGGAATTGTCTGTTAATCCATTTAAACGGTACATTAAGGCCGCATGACGTAAATATATGAACTTTAAACACGAGGGGCCACTAAATTAGAAAATTTAAAAAAGTTATGCATCCTATATCGTGTGACATATCAAATGAAAGGGCTTATTGTGAGGATCTTGAATATATTTTCTTTTGAATTTCAAGTATAATAGTTTGGAAGTTTTTAGGAAAATAGGCGAGAATTGACCATTTCCCCCCCCTTATTTCCGAAACTACTAGGGCTAAAATTAAAAAAAAAAAAAACAGAAATGAGTTCTTTACCTATAGATTACAGGAAAACCTATAAGAAGTCTATGGTATTTAAAGTAACCTAGTAAATTTCAGATAATCATGTACAGAACGGAACCCTCTCCACGCGAGTTTAACTCGCACTTGTCTGGTTTTTTTTTTAAAAGACGGTACTGACCATAGAAATTGCTTTATTGTGTCGAACAATTCGAGTTCAATCCTTTTAGAATGAGTACGTTTTAATAAATGATTAATAAAGCTAATATTACCTACTAATAGCGAGCATAAAAAAATATTGGTGTCTTCCTCACGCAGAATTCAAGTTATAGTCTTAGAAATATGAAACGTTGTCAATTGTTTAATATTTTATATAAATTATCAACAGGCCTCAAACCAGTTTCCATTGTGAGTTACAACCACCTCGGCAACAACGACGGGAAAAACCTCTCCGCCCCAAAGCAGTTCCGCTCCAAGGAGATATCGAAGAGCAACGTCGTCGACGACATGGTCGAGAGCAACAGCATACTGTACAAGCCCGGAGAGAAACCCGACCATGTGGTGGTCATCAAATATGTGCCCTATGTTGGTAAGTTATAGAGCACGTTATTCGTTGAACAGATGGCCGGGAGGAGTTTCCGAGTGGCGACAGCGTCAGAGTAGATCCAGAAGATTTGTTGAACTCCACCTCTTTAAGGTGCTTGCTAACCGTTTATTGCTGCAATTCCGGCTATCCCCAAAACTTGACACTTAAACTTTTTGTTCCCAGTAGTGATGTAATATGTAATAGTAACTTCATAGTGTTCTCTATACTATATTTCATAGTTTTTCATATTCGTTATTTGTATTATTAGGACATGAAGTGTTTTACTTCCAATTGTTTTTTTTTTACATTTGAAGACCTTACATTACATCTCCATCTTTATAATTGACCATCTCCATAATGTAGGTTTCATTAGGTAATCAATTTAGATGTTTCTTTATTTTAATTATGACTGTTAGAGCCTTCATACATCTCTAAGTCACTTAACTTGTCCAGACGCGGAGACTATACTATATCTTCATTATTAGTTATTTATTATAATGAATTTGTACCCATTAACTAGGTTTGTTTGTTGCACTTTTTATGTGATAGTTTTAGATTAAACTCTAATGTCAAAGTTGAAAAAAGACTTACTGCTGAGTTTCTTACGGCGTTTCTTCTCAGCAGATGTCATCTTTTGAAGCGCTGATAGCTTCAGACATGTGAAAGAGTCCATGTGGCCTACTGGCAAAATAAAAATTTTCATTTTCATAATCTTAATAATAACCCAAATTGCAGCAATAAATTGCCAAAACTCTAGTCCGTTTACGAGCCCCTTAAGGGGTGTCTCACTCCGCACGGTACGCTCGGCCGTCAAACAGCTCGGAGCTGTAAATCGCAGTAGGTTGGCGCTCGCTCGCTCGCTGGACGACTCGCGCGTCGTCAAGTAGCCTACATGTTTGGTTATGTTGGGTGACGCGGATAAAAAATGGACAACCCTAGCGTACACGAAAGAGCACGTTGTATGCGACGGAGTATTTTCGTACCTAAACACCGGTTTTGTTAGACAGTGATTCTTCTGTACGTTAGTACATGTATTCTATGACGTGGTTCTGATTTGTATGTTCTGTTTAACTAGGAACATGTATCTGGGAAATTCGCATAACTATTTGTTATTTTCTTATTTCTCTGGATAATAGTTAACCTACAAAGCTTGTGCACATTGAAAACTTACCCTGTAATAATATAACTGAATCACTTTGGGTAAGCACTTGTGATTGTAGTGTTGTTGTGTTCGTACTGTGTTCTATATTTAAAACATAGACACAAATACGCACACATTTATACTTTTCCGTATATAGGTACACACATGAAAATGTCTTCCCCAAATTCATTTACATATACAATTTTTTCATTTGCGATTAGATTAATTAGGAAATACATTACGTACGTGTTATGGTTGGCAAAAAAATTATATCAACATCTCTGTTAAAAAGATTTTGTTTTTTCGACAGCTGTGTAAATAATGTTCATAGTAATCCAAGTGACACTACACAATGGCTACTTGACTATAGTAACAAATATTAATGTATTTCTATGGAACGGTAGCGTAATCTTCAATAAAATAGTATAGAGCAGGATTTATATAAAAATACATCTAGGTTATTTAGAATTTAATAACTTAAGCACGTCATTTTTTAATTTTAAGTCACGTGACTTTAAACACCAGTCACGACGTAGGTATGACGTACTTATGCATAGGTCGGTTGCGTTCCGAATCACGCTGCCCACCTTAATCGTTGTGATTACCGTGAGTGTTATTCGTACCGCACCCAAATACAGACTAGACGTGTTTTGACGTTTACGACCGATTTTAGTAAGTTGACGTCACACGCGATGGCTGACAGTAAGATGACGTTTAAGTGGCAAATTTAAAAATGAAAAATATTATTAGTGCTTTTTCCTTGAAAATATAAAGAATTCATTAGGAAAATACATCATATTTATAATCTAAAATGAGCTAACAAGCAGCCAAAAATATTTTGTAAATAATGGTCAAGAACCATATTCGCACCACGTAAGTTGGCGTTTGTGAAGTTAGCTACATTAGCGTCGCAGTAAATGGTTCGACGGATTCAGTGGGAGGAGATCGCGCAGAATAATAAGTGGACCTGCGCAGAACACGGCTTGATGCTAACTTCGCAGACGCGAACTTATGTGGTGCGAACTGTTGATGTAGTTCCGACATCAAAGTTAAGGCTAAATGAAATGCTTGAAATGTTTGAACTTTAATACCTAAATGGACTTCGATTTGACGATTTCGACGATAATTTTATTATTAATTGTCAATTCAGTCTCAAGAAATATCATCGGAAAGGTTGTTGTACCGTACCGACATATTCCACGATGATTGTTGTTTCTAAAGAGCAGCTCACCCCGCAGGCGACTCGAAGCGCGCAATGGACGAGTACACGTCCGAGATCCTCCTCCACGGCACCAACACCATCGTGGTGCACAACACGTGCGAGGACTCGCTGCTGGCCGTGCCGCTCATCCTCGACCTGGCGCTGCTGTGCGAGCTGTTCTCGCGGCTCGCGCTGCGCCGGCAGAACTCGGGCAAGTGCACACACACGCGCACACACACACACACACACACAGACACACATACACATAACTGCACTTTGTTACCACCTGGCGCTTAAGAGGACTGTGAACCAACGGCAAAAATCACCCTTTTCATGCAAAAGAAGATAACGATTTCCACCCCTTAAATGTTTACCGATCAGTCAGAACAAAATCCAGGTCTATACGTTTTTTGAATATTGATTAAACATCAACAAAGTCAAATACTCGCTGAAATTAGTTTTGTATGAAACAACAATAAAACTGAATTTATTGATTATAGTAAAAATAAAAACGTATAGACCTAGATTTTGTTCTTACTGACAACCTATCAAAAATTGGTGAACACCGGTTATCATCTAAGGGCCAGAAATCGTTATCGCCTTTTGTAAGAAAAGTCGTAAGTTCACACTCCTCTTAAGGCTTTACCCCATCATGGAAGGTATATTACAAAGAAACTCATAAAGTTGCATTTCTCCCGCTATTCTCGATTAGTTTCGTGAAATTTAGTGAAATTCAAAAAGACTCCGGCCTTAGAAAACATTCTTACATTAAGTGTCTGGTAAATAGGGGTCTTGGCAATTCAAGCAATTACCTGGCCCGTTCTCACTTCAAAGAAATGTGTAGGAAACAACACGCATTGGCAGCACCTCTGGTGTTGCAGATGTCCATGGGTGGCGGTGACCATGTTCCATCAGGTGGGCCGGGCCGTCTGCTCATTTGTCAGTCAATGGACATTAAAAAAAAAAATTTTTTTTTGGGATAGGGGTTGTACATTTATATAAATTTGAAACTAGCTAGTTTACCAAGAAACTGTTATAAGTGTAGAATAATAGGGATGTTCCCTGGGTAAAAACAAAAATAATTATAATTAGTCCGTCAGTTAGGTTATCAAAAAATATTGATCACGTATATTTTTGCTTTATCAAATCAATCAAAATTGACAAAGATAACGCGCATCACAGTTCGGGAGTGGGGACTCATGACACCACTAATAGTAAAAAGTGTGCAAAGTCGTGACGTCACGCGGAACTTCAACGCACTATATTTTCGTATTTTTTGTTTAATTGACAAAAGAAAAAATATGTGTTCAATCTTTTTTTATAATGTAAATGAGGGACTAATTAGAATTTTTCAGAAAACTAGTCTATTGAATGACTCGACGGATCAGTGGTAGTGCCATCTATGCCAGAGGACGTAGGTTTGAATCCCGCTAAAGACAAACTTTATGTGATGGGCACAAATGTTTGTTCTAGAGTCATGGATATTTTAGTATCTACATATGTATTTATCTATATCTAGACAACATAACAACAAAACCAATTCTTAAGAAAGCTACACTAACTCTCAGTGACATAAGTTGTATAGGCTTCTTTATCCTGGGAAATTCAGGTTTTCGAGGGTACAGTGATAAAGGTAGGGACACACTCATCATACGCAACGTACGCGTACGTGTGTTTCTAACTAATCTGTTTTCATGCAAATTCAAGAGTCTAGACGTCTCAATGAGTTGCATACGTGGCGTACGTGGACTCAGTTTGTCCCTACCTTAATAGAATTCCACGCCGACGAAGTCGCGGGCAGAATGCTAGTTTATCTATATTAGTATCCGTATCCATAGCACAGGGAATCCTTTGGGAGTAGACCATGTGTGTTAGGGTCCAAAACGGTTTATATTTTTTTAATAACCTGTTCAACGCCAAGCATGTCTGAGAAGTAACACCAATTTCAACTTTACGTCAAACTAGTGAAAGGTTTATTTTACCCTGTATACCCTGACGAATATATCCGTCGTTGGCGTTGAAAAGGTTAAATAATTAATAGTATCCCCTTAGCTTCCGAGTGGACCGGGCTCCACTCCGTGCTGTCGTCACTGTCGTACCTGCTGAAGGCGCCGCTGGTGCCCGCGGGCGCGCCCGTCGTCAACGCGCTGTTCCGGCAGCGCGCCGCGCTCGACAACATCATGCGCGCCGCGCTCGGCCTGCCCGCCAACAACCAGCTGCAGTTGGAGCACAAGGTACACGCATGACACGACTAGTGGACCCGCCACAGCTTCACCCGCGGTATTTTGCATACAAACTTTATCTCCCCTTTTTCACCCGTCCAGGGATGGAATTTCAAAAAATCCCTCGTTAGTGCACATCTAAGGTACTCGGGGAATGTCTCCTCCAAATTTCAAATCTCTAGGACCACCCGTTTAGGCTGTGCGTTGTCTATAAGTGAGTCACGGTAATGTTTCATATGTATTGATTAAATTCGACTCGACGCGTTCCGTGTCCAATATGATAATGGGTTCAGCGCCTCTATTCGGGAACGCTAAGTGATTCTGTAGCGATGCGCGAGCGAGATTTCTCATCTCGCTCTTACGCATTACGCGTCGTGCGGAAGAGTGGGATGAGAAATCTCGCTTACGAATCGCTACAGAATCACTTAGCGTTTCCGAATAGAGGCGCAGGATGTTGGGTCTACTGCCAGGGTGATCTCACTCAGTACCTTAGGTACGCTCCGCCATCGGACAGCTCAGAGCTGTAAATCGCAGTAGGTTGCCGCTCGCTCGCTGACAAACGACTTCTTGACTTTAGGCGCAAAAAAGCCGCATCCTTGCTGTGCAGATTGCGTGCCAGTTCCAACTTATCCTGACGCCCATAGTGCGGAGGTATGACACCCGTAGGTGGGCACCGTTAATCAAATAGTTAACTTCGTTAATCGGTAATCCGCTACTAAAAAAGTTAACTTCGTTAAATGTTCGTAAAGTGTCACATTTCGGAAGATTTAACGGAAGTTAACGTTAATCGTTAACTCGTGATAGAAATTGCATTATTTATGGAGTTGTGTTAGTGATTTGCTTATAAAAAATGTTATGTGGGCTATGGAAGTTAAGGCAGAACATGAAAATTTATAAAATAATGGTCTGCGCGCGATGACCGCCGACAACGGACTTGTCAGAACGTGTTTTTCGAGCCACAGCGTGGTCCGTGCAGTGTTCTTTTGGCAAATAATAGGTTAAGGTTTAAGATTAACGGACGGACAAGTTAATGAGTCCGTTAACATTTTTTAAAGTTAACTTACAAGTTAATCCGTAAACGATTAACGGATTAACGGTATTGTGCCCAGCTATGATAAATATAATCGACAAAATCTGTGTTTAATAACCGCAACAGCAGTAGAGTCTGAGAATATTGTCTGCTGTTAAAGAAGCCAGTCGAAATCTTGTCAAAAATCAAAATTAACACCAACATTAAATTGTTCTCTGTTGATCACAGGTACCGTTCCTTATGTCGGATCTGCGCACAGGCCGCCTCTTCGCCACGGAAGCACCACCAAGCAAGAAGCAAAAGGTAGCCCAAGCAAACGGCGACCACTAAATACCAACAATCAGTACCCGGCCGAAAGTACATTGGATAATAGTGCGTCACTTGCTCTCAAAGCGACTATACTTCCCCAGCCTCATACCTTACACTTTATTTAGCGTAGAAACCTTAATAGGCTCTTTATAAAGTTCAAATTCAGTCAATCAATTGGTGACTTGTGAGGTTGAGAAGCTCGTGGAACTAAGTCAGTTCAATAATGACATCTATCAAATTAACAAAAGAATTCACTAAGTCTATGTCCTACGACGGGTTAAGAAGCGAAGTTTACTGCTTATACTACAACTTCCTCAACCCTTTTACTTGGAATACATGACGTGGCATAAAAAACCTTAGAGGCTGTTTATAAAGTTCAAAGTTGGTCGGGTACTTGACTGTATTGCTACGCCACCCTCTTGACTGTTGTGGTTGTTGCGGGGTTGTCTTCACCAGTTTTACATTTATTGTCGAACATATCCAAAAACTTAAGTCGTATAACCGCTATTCCGCTGTCCAATACAAAAACTTTTTCGTCAACCAGCTGTAATTTTACATAAACGTCATTATGACTGTTGTTTTCCACGACAAAATTGATTGTTATTCTAAAGAAATAGTTTCAAATTCCGATTCGTGTTGTTGATATAATTTCACACACAAAAATAATTTTGATGCAAATGGGCAATATTAGACAATCCAGTGGTGACCTATACAAGAACACACAGTTGAAATCAAGTTTAAGTTATTTATTGACTGTTTTATACGTTTTTCCTATAAGTAAGAGAGCGATATTTATCGATGTTTTACCGTTTTCTGTTGTTTCAAATTATTTACTACATTGTTGTTTTTTTTTAAAGGCAGTGGTTTACAGTTCTTGTATTTAAAATGATTGAATTGAATTTTCTAATAAAACATTAAAAGTATTATTTTGTAGGTTTATCTATTAAAAAGCTGGATTAAAACGTTTTAAACGAAAAATCTCAATGACAGAATCTAATCAACGTGGTTAAAATTTAGTCTGTAATGTGTCTTGGAGACTAAGAATATCGTACTTTTGGAGACTACTTTATTCACGTGTCAAATGAAGCGTATATTTACAAATATAGGGCGTATAATAATAGTTTAGGAGGCAGGTGGGAGGCAGTGATAAAAGACGACATGATTTTGTTGTGTAAGTTGAGATGTTTATTCGTTTTCAGTCTTGGAATACAAATATATTTGTTCCGTTCAGATCGAGTGCGACCATATAATTTGTATGGTGAATGAAAAACCATGTCATGCTTTCTATCCGTGATTTAATAATTAAACACAATTGAAATCATTACTTTCATAACAAAAATATGTCGATTTTTTCTATAAAAACTAAAGAGTTTATAGAGGAGGCAATTATTCCTAGGTATATTGTTTTCTTTTTTTGTGTACGAAACGATTTTTCTAAATTTTGTTGACGATAGACTATTGGTTTATTGAACTTAATTGTATTTATTAAAAATTAATCGGTATTTATTTGCATTTGTAATTTTAGTATTCTCAAAGAGTCAAGTATTAAGTCCAGTGCTTAGTGAGATCTAATTATTTTGGCACAGTATTTAAATAGTATTACAGATTTTTTGTTATTTAGTTTATTTATATAAATAACTGTGATTGAATACATGGTTGTTACATAATTATCACTCTTAGTTAATAACAAGAACTTGTGTAACTAAGCAATACTGCACGTTTCATGTCTTAGTCTACTGGTACAATGATTGTTCGAATCTAGAAATAATTTTCGGACAAAATTTCAACAGTAAATTTTCTGTTTTAAAGAAATATATCATTTATTCTTACCCATTTTTATGAGCTGTTATTCACTAAGTTAAAAATGTGAATTTTATTCAGTCATACAAACAATGTATTTTTCATGAAGGTAGGTCATTGACTCAATCTCAATATATCAAACTAGTAATATTGTGCGTAGTAAAGTAGATATTACCTCGAGGATGCACTACATGTATAAATAGTAGTCTATTCGAGTTTCTTCCCAACTGCGTAGATGTTTCGACCTCCTCTCGCTATGTCCATGTAATACAGAAATAAAATTATTTTGCGATTTTTTCGTTCTTTTATTCCCAGTGAGGTACCCAAAGCTATTTACACATGTCAAAGGCCTCTATTCGGGAACGTCCAAACGATGTTGTTGCGACTCGCGAACGAGATTCGCATCTCACTCTTACGCATTGTGCGGAAGAGTGGGATGAGAACCTCGCTAGGGCGTCGCAACAATATCGCCGAATAGAGGCGCAGGTAGTGACATGAGAATGTAGTAAAATGGGCGCTTTCATGTAATCGCACCACAATCGCACAGAGAAAAACGATTGAAAATTGCAAGGTATGTATGTAAGTAAACCACACATATCTGACGAACGCGCCGCGAATGCGCCGCTCGCGCGCTACACGTGTATTTATTGTAACTTTATCTACACCCATATCATAAAACCTCCATAGTGTAATCAAAAACCGTAGGAAATGACCACCATTTTGACAACCAATTAGGTAAAACCAGTGATGCAATGTTATTCCCGTATCGATTTTAGTATAGAAATTAGATTAAATTTGGAACAGCTGTCAAAACTCAAGTGGGTCTCTATTCTAGTATCCATAGATATTAGAACAGTTATTGATACGAAACGTCAATTCAGTATGTTTTTTAATATAAACTGCACAACATTGGATCTCGAGTGACATGAGAATAGAGACTTCATTCCTTTGTCTATGATTTAAAAAAAAATGGTCTTGACGGAGGATCGAATTGCCGCCATTACTGCTTTCATGATGGGTTTTTGCTGAACGAAAGTAGAACTGTAAAAAGTTGTTTGTAATTTACATTTTAGTTGAAAATATGAACAGTAGTCTTCTCGGAGTGACTGTGTGATGTGAAAATGCGCCGGAAATCGGAAATATGCAGCCACGATTGCAACAAATAACTTGTTGCCAGAAAATATTGTTTCTGAACCCATCATGGAGTAATTATTTATAATATGTGTGTTAGGGTGTCCCTTATTTTTCGATTTTTTCTTTTTGTAACGCATACCCTCTTATTATATTTATTACGTGTTTATATACTTCCAGTAAAAAAATCAGGCGCCTCATTCGGGAACGCTAAGTGATTCTGTAGCGACTCGTAAGCCAGATCTCTCATCTCGCTCTTACGCATTTCGCAGTGGAATGCGAAATCTGGCTTACGAGTCGCTACAGAATCACTTAGCGTTCCCGAATAGAGGCGCAGGTCATTCTATGAACGGGAACCCGTGCCGACTTGCATCTTTATCATGTTCATACAAGTTGCGCGTGACAAGTGGCGCGTGCCACTAGTTAGTTTAGTTTAGTTTAGTTATTTAGTGACTGTTTTCATTCAAATAACGAGTATTAAATTACTGTTCTAAGATGGCAGTCGAGTAACGAAGTGCTAAAAAAGATATTTAAGTACATAGTTGGTGTTGGGTTACAAAATTACCTCCAAAACGACAAGTCCTAGCTGTTTTGTTTTACAATATACGGGAAGTCAAATTAACAGTGAGTGAAAGTGCAAATCTTCTGATCCGTGAATGTATAATCTTCTGGGAAAAGGCTTGAATACCAACCCGAGCAGTACCTAACTGTGTTAAAAAGTTAGTAAATCTTTATAAGGTGTGGTGAGATTTACAAAAAAAAATTGCAAAAAATCCCATGAAGTTTAAACTAAACGCGAACAAGATTTTCAAAATGAGTCGGTTAATTTATTTAATATCGCACATGCCGATGTTTTAAATAAAATTAAAATAGAAGAGGATAGATTATTTTTTCAACAACAGAGAGAACCAGGGCACAGAGTAAAGATATTAGACACAGAGGTCCGACGAAGCCGTCTAGACGGAGCAATCGTCGGTGTGTGCGGGGCGAGGAGGCGACCCATACTGGCCTTCGTATTTAAGGGAGGGGGAGGGATTTATAAAAAGCTGAAATTTCACATTAGAGTATATTTTAAGAATACTAACATATTTAAGGGGTATGCGTTTCAAAACCGTAAAAAAAAATTTTTCCTTCATATAAGGGGTGTGTAGATAAAGTTATGTATGGAACTCTGCATAATTTGGCCTTAAAACACACGTGCGATCTTATTATGAAACTCGCTAAAGCTCGTTTCATGAAAACCGCACTAGTGTTTTAAGGCCTATCATTATGCAACCGTTGCATAAACTACTATTTTGCGCGCCTATTTAGCGCAACTAGCGCTAGGCTCGCATAAAGTGCGCGCGCTGCACGCGTTGAGTTCGAGCCCGTGCACTTATGGCGGTGCATATATGAGACAATTTCTTTTTCAAGTTACACTGACACAAGAGGCATCAAATTTTGCGTAATTTTACACAAATTACGAAAAAGGTAAAAAAAATTAGAAATGCGTGTCATCTTGAGGACTCTACCGAACTTTGAAGTTTTGTAAATTTTAATTTCTTACTGACTTAAACCATATGGCTAAAATAATACAAAAATCAAGTTTAAAAGGTATTTTTATAGTGGAATTAATGAAACAAACTACAAGAAAACAAAATAAACCAAGAAAGAGATTATAAACAATTACAAAAACAGAATAGAAACTTATACTTACTTATTTACTTAGACGACGTCTCTACAATGCAAAGGTGGTTCATCAGTAATGGTCTAGTTTTAAACCTAGGAAAAACTCAACTCCTGCATATACACCTCGGAGGCAGGCCTCCTGTACCACTTCGCGTTGTCATTGATGGCACAATAGTACCGCAAGTGCATCACGCGAAGTTCTTGGGTGTCACGATAGATTCCGCGCTCAAGTGGCACAAGCATATTGACATCCTTTGCGGTAAACTGTCCGGCGCATGCTTCGCTCTGAGCAGACTTGCCCACATTTTGCCGCAAACACAGTTACGCTCGAGCTATTTCTCCTTGTTCCACTCTGTGATGTGCTACGGGCTCGAGTTGTGGGGTACCGCAGCTGAATGGCACCGAGTGTTTGTTCTACAAAAGCGCGCTGTGAGAATAATTTCGTTTGCTGCACCAGGCACGCCAGCCAGGGAACTTTTTGCAAAGAACAACATACTTACACTACCGTGTCAGTTCATTTTTGACATTGCTAAGCACGTGAACAATAACATCGATGCATTCACAAAAACAAAACCATCGCGTACGCGGTTAGGAAGCAAGGGGTTGTTACTCACAGCCAGTTGTCGACTGACCAAGTCCACCAAGACCATGCACGTGCTGGGGCCCAAGGTATACAACAAACTACCTGATGACATTATAAAACTCGAAAGTAACGCTTCCTTTAGAAGCCATTTGAAAAAGTGGCTTGTGCGCAAGTCATTTTATAATATTGATGAATTTTATGTAATAATTAATGGATAATTCTAATAATAACAATATATAATTTTATTAAAACTGATTGTACTTAACTATAGAAAATGACATGTACTATTAAATAATATTATGAATAAATGAGTATGAGTATGAGTATGAGTATTTTTGTGTCCAAAATTAGGCATTTCCGTTCAACTTTGCAACTTGTTTCTAATAAAGCCATCTCTAAAAGTAGCGTCAATTACACTTTGTAAGGCCTCGTTACCAGTTTACCACATTTTTCTAGAGATTTTGAGTGACAAGGAAAGTCAACAATTTCCAAGCTTTTGCCATGATAATGAATAAATTTTCAAAACTTTGAAGATCGGTAGAACCCTAAAGATGTAGTCTTTTTTAGTTTTGAAATTATATTGGTAATCAACGATTAATTACGCAAATTTTAAGAGGTCTTGCGTTAAGCAAATCCAAAGAAAAATTGGTCGGGACACCTTAGCGCGCGCGCGCTGTATGCAGGCGTGCATGCCAGGGCCGCAGACTGTCAAGTGTCAATAGAGTAAAGAGCTTATTACACCTCCCTAAATGAAGTCACTTACGAGAGGGACGCCGCAGTACGTTAGATACACATGGAGATATCTCAATCACATTCCACATAATTGCGGCGTCCCTCTCGTAAGTGGCTTTTAGTAAAGTGTAATAAGTGCTTAAATCCGCCACTTGGTCCGCTTACATAGACCCCCATACCATAGAGAAGCCAGTTCGTTTCGGTTGAAAAAAAAAGCTCAATTCAGATTAATCTTTGTTTATTTTCAATTAAGCACAGAATAATACAGTATCCCGAGTTATCCAGTCTAACTTGACAGTAAGTCGCACATACAACCGTTCACGCGTCACACCCGTTAAGTAACAATATTGGTGTTCCTGTAGCCAATTAAACCATCCAGTATGTAAACAATACATAAGCAACGCCGTATGGATGTATTTGATACATACAAACTTAAAACTAACGTACATAATTTGTTCTAAGCAGCGTTCAACATCTCAATAAAAGTTAACAATTCCTTTTACAATTAACACGTTTTAAATGTCATTCTTCATGCGATTAGTATTTAATACACGATTGTATTTGCTAAAATACGTACAAACTTAATTGGCTAATAAACAATAATAGTTTTGGTTAGGTAAATAAAGATAATCTCAACGTTTTAATCTATTGAACCGTATAAAAAGGCGAATGCAGCTCTCCAGTTTAATTTCCATGCATGTCAAGAGATTGCAAACTTCGGTCGCACGTCTAATGGACGCATTGGAATGTTAACTAAACTTACACGAATTAATAGTACCAAATTAATGCTTAATAATAATTAAATACTTAAAGTAACACGACACCACGCAGGCCGCGACTACGATCGCAAAGCCTTTTCTTGCTCGACACAGGCAACACATTGATAAACATATGTAACGACAATATGGTTAAGTAGACAAAGATAAGCCAACAACGTCTCAAAAGTTAAATAAAGCGACTTCTCATGCGAGACCGATCATAATAACTAGCGGTACCTCGCTCGTTGTAAAAAGAGCGCTGACGGTCAAACATTTTATATGGCTGTCAGCGCTCTTTTTACAACGGGCGAGGTGTATAGAACTGAAATAAACATGCCAATATCATAGACGCAGCCTTTATTATAGTTCTGATGGAAGGGCGAATGTCCGTCCGTGTATACTCGTGATGAGACTGAAACAACAACAGTTTCGCTCCCTTTCTTGCACCAGGTGCGGATAAAGAGGACAATTGCCCTCTCCTGACGCACGGACCAAGCATTTTTGAATCAGAACGAATATTCTGGAAGAACACACATAGTTTGCTCACTATTGCTGTTTCAGACTCATATGTTTGCCCTCTCAATTGAACCAATACTTCTCCTTAGATTTGTCCTACCTTATTTAAAGTTCCATTCTAACACAATAAAATACCGATCAAACTGTACGAGTGGCAACACTTATGGAATGCAGAAAAATAATGATACATTTAGATTCTTAGGTGTGTTAAAATAGAGGCAATAGTTCTGCGGGATCGCCGAGCCCGAGCGTGCGATCACTATAATATCGGTGCAAAATGACTAATAGATACCTACTACTTTCTATTTAGAATAGTCCGCGGACAAGGACACCTGCGCACCGCCACTCCTCAATAATCATCACTTTATATAATAAGTCTTTCCTTCTACTGTAACAATACTTTGTTATAATATATTTTTTTATAACCGATAATATTTTCATTTGTCAATGTACACGACTTTTGTTTCAGTGCTCAATATTTATAATTACACATAATAATATAATTTATAAAATTCGTTGGCTACCTATACGAGTGGTGTTTAGCTATGAGCTATGAACGTCAACCGGCGCTACGGTAGGGATTGGAATACATTAATTTACAATACAATAGGAAGAAGCGTGGCATATTTACAATTGGCTCACTACAGCGGTTGGTTGGCGGTTATAATCCTTACCCTCACACAAATAAGGTTCAGGTTCAATTACATGCGTACGCGCTTCTCCGCTCAGGGGTGTCACAAGGATATTGTAGGGTTCTGTACATGTTGGTTAACATGCCACGCCGGAACCCTCGCAAAGAATCGTAGCTAAGACTAGCTTAAAACTAGGCTCCTAGGGAAAACACTAATATTGGAGAAGGTCTAAAATACGCGCCTGCGTTGAAAGGGCGATATTTTTATCTACTTTTAATTCCTTACGTGCCATTCATTGAGCATTTCACCTGTCCTCATATAGATATAACTACAATATATTATTGCTCAAGAAACATGAAGATCGAAGCCGTTGTTCGGTAGATCAGAGAAATATCGATATTAGAATAGTTTCAAAAATATTTATAATTTTATAATATTTGGTTGTATAATTACATAGAGATAATGTTACTTTTTATTTACATAAGAAGCGCTTTTTGGCCCGAAGTGGCTTCGGGTGTAATTCGAAGTGATCTATTATTTATTATATTATAGTAATAGGAAAAGGTGTGCCATCTCTGCCCCTACGTACATGTCGAAGGACTATTTCTAGTTATAGACATGCTCAATAAAATCTCGAGCACCAAAGTTAGCTAGAATAAAGTGTTGTTTTAAACTTGCAATCAATTCCTTCAATGGAGTAGAAACAGTTTATCCAGATCTATTGGTTAATAGGTAAAAAATAGGTTGGAGTTATTATAATATGTGTGTTGGATGAATTATTACAAGTAGCCTGTAGAACCTTTTCACAGCGAGTCATGTACTGTATTCTAAAGTAAAGTTGTAAGATTATGTCATCGCTACTATGACTTGGTTGTTAGAAGTCAAGTTGGTGATTGTACACAATTCATACAAGAGTTTCCAACCTAGTTCTTACCTATAACTACAGTAAATATTTCATACAATAGTAGAACATTACAATTTATTAGTATTTGTTTTAAAAACCAAAAGAAACGTTCAATTTTTATTCTAGAAAGACCAATTAAAAGTTTATAAATTATCTGAAGTGTATATGAAAACAGTTTCCAAGTAACGACTTATCTATACAACGTTACATTTGAAAGCTTTTTTATCCACTTCAGTGAAAGTTATATTAATACAAGCAAATGAAAAGTCGCTTATCATGTTTTACAATTGACCTTATTCCGAACCGTATCATAACAAGGCAAGCCTATGTCCGCTACACTTCCACTCCATATTTTTTTAATTTAAAAGATTGCCGCTGTATTTCATGTTGCTACTTAAATATCGTAGGTAAGGCCTTTTGCCACACTTTGGAAGTGACTTTTGAACTATGGTGCAATATTAAATTTCGAGATAAACCATCGGATTATTGGCACTTTAAACCTAACATTTTAAGATTTTACCTAATTCAGTTAACATTTTAATTAATTACTTTTAGTTTGTGATGCTATTTTGTGATAAGTTATCTACGTTTTGTCCGTATAAATTAATTTATCTTAATAAACATGCTCCATCATTAAGGCAGACAATTTATTTAAGAAATTGTTACGATTGAACGCAAAACTTTTTACAATAAAAAAAGTTGGAACCGCGCACAGAGAATAAGTCGACAAGCGACAGTCGGATCTATCTTTCGTACACTCTGTGGAAGACAGATCAGTTACAAAAAAAAGTAGCTCGTCCGCGCTATATTTTGAAATTCGCACGTTACCAATGTCGGCCATCTTCCAAAAGTCACTTCACAACTCGCTGGCTCACTATTACAAGGTTCAATGTAGTTTTAAGGTATTCAAAACTGAACCTCATGCTAAAAGAAGTTCAGTGTTATTTTGAATACCCCAAAAACCTTGTAAAAGTGAGCCAGTGAACTTTGAACCTTGAGCTAACGTGTTAAAGTTATTTGTTGCGTTTGGGTCAGTTGAGCGGCAAACAGAACATGTGTTGGAGCAGCGTCGGCTTGCGCGGCGGGAGCTCCGAGCACACCGAGTCGTAGTCCGAGGATGAAGACTCACCGTAGCCAAACGCCTGGGGAATTGAGCTTTATTATTTAATTTTTATGGATCAAATTTCTGTGGCTGTTTTGGGACATGGATAGGATTGAAATTTGCTAGGGAAATGAGCTTTAGTAGTATTATTATACTAAAGATTATTTTTATAAGCCGAGTCGTAGTGCGAGGAGGATAAGGCACCATAGTCAAACGCTTTGGGAAATCAGATTTATTAGTATGAGTTATGCGTCTTTCTGTGACTGTTTATGGACACAAGTAGGATTCAATCTGCTGGGGACAAAAGCTTACGTAAAACAATGGGTCAGATAAAAGTAGATATTTTTTTGTGGTCGTGGTCGCGTGTTGGATTTCGATTCTATACAAATAACAAACAAACACTAAACAGTTGGGGATCTTAGTGGCAGGCGCAAATACCGCGCAAAAGCCGGTGTCTTTGTGTAATCAAATCTTGCAAGTTAAATTTTATCCACTTTTTTGTAAATCGGATAACAATGCAATATTATGATGACATGGAGCTGATCTGATGATGGATTTGGAAGGTGACCATGGGAACTCCGTAATAAAACGACGCAACCCCATCGAGGTTGGGGTCTTTTGATTCTCCTTGACAAGGACTCTGGTCCTAGATGGTTCTTTTTTATTAACAATTAATAATGACTTAAAAATTATATTTTTAGAATAGTTGTTTAGATCTAGGGTTGTCGCTGCGAACTTCAATCTCACGTTGTGAAGCATGTAGTGTTGTATCGTGTACCTGCGGGTCGTGGTAGGGGTGCAGCAGGCAGGCGTGGTGTCACACGCAGTCCTCCAGCGACATCAGCAGCGGGTTCACGTATTCAAAGCCCTCAAACTCCGACTGGTCGATGTCTGCGATCACGTTGCTGTAAACACAGGGAGAATATTAGTAACAGTTCACAGACCACACGCACACATGGGTGTATGTTTTTGATGATGATCTTGGCTGTACTAGACCGTATATTCTATAGACTCCGCATAGCCAGCGACCCCCACCGCCAATTATCATCATATACGAGTATATATTATTTCTAAAAGGTGTTTTTGGAAGACGCTCTATATCTCCGTTAATTATTTACCATAATTAATGATTTAAACATCATTTTAAAGCTTATGTTCGTCGCTTTGTGACAAAAATACACAAATGGACTACAACACGTTTTCACACGCGCCGTCTACTGACAGGCTGTTCAACTAACGTGTGTTGGCAATTTGCACATGCAGACTAATGTCAAGTTTCCTCAATGTAATAAGAACGCCGATGTCGGTAATACTTACCGAGTGTGCGATGGTGTCATTTGACACCAAAAAAGTATACATCGCGAAAATCGCGTTGGGCAGTTCCTTACTATATATTTCTATGCTTTTACTAATAATACTTGCATTTACTTATTCTCACTTTATTACATTATTATTATTACTCTAGTATTAAAGTTAAATAAAACCAGCAGGGCCCAAAAGTTTGGGAGCTTTATTTGTTAGTAAAAGTTAGACTAAGCGATGTCTTTAGGATACATGGTCTGTGGCTAGACAAAAAGATGATCGGTGAGCCATGATAAAAGACAGAGGCTCGTTAATTTTTTCTGCTATTCCACGCTTTTTGGTGGTTTGTAACATACTGTAACTGTATACATAGTGGAACTCTTGAGTAAGTTTATAAAAACCGGCCAAGTGCGAGTCGGACTCGCACACGAAGGGTTCCGTACCTTTATCTATAAAAACAGCAAATAATCACGTTTGTTGTATGGGAGCCCTTTTAAATATTTACTTTATTCGGATTTTTAGTATTTGCTGTTATAGCGGCAGCAGAAACACATCATCTGTGTAAATTTCAACTGTCTAACTATCACGGTTCATGAGATACAGCCTGGTGACAGACGGACAGACAGACAGACGGACAGACAGACAGACGGACAGCGGAGTCTTAGTAATAGGGTCCCGTTTTACCCTTTGAGAACGGAAACTTAAAAACGAACTGATTATTATGTGGTGGTGGCTATTTCTCAAAAGCGATAGGTGTTAACACTGACTGATAGACACCGCACAGTCTAAAATGGTGGGTCTAGACTAGAAGCAGGAAGGCACTAAGAAAGGATTATTTCAATTCATTCTTGCGTGTGTGCGTATGCGTGTGTGTGTGTGTGCACTGACTCGTTGTCGGGCGTGAGGTGCACGGGCTCGTCGGTGAACTCGGGCGGGAAGTTGGCGAGGTCGCGCTCGCCCTCCAGCCGCGGCTTGAACGGCGGGACCACCTGCTTCTGCTCCAACTGGAAACGATCACATCATTTTTTTACGTGCAAACACAGGTATAGGTCTCGTCACGGGAAACTCGTCAAAAGTCATTGGTTACTGGTTGTTTAATAGTAGTTTATGCAACGGTTGCATAATGATAGGCTTTAAAACACTAGTGCGGTTTTCATGAAACGAGCCGATAGGCGAGTTTCATAATAAGATCGCACGTGTGTTTTAAGGCCAAATTATGCAGAGTTGCATACATAACTTTATCTACACACATATTATAAATCCTCCATGATGGGTTCAGAAACAATATTTTCTGGCAACAAGTTATTTGTTGCAATCGTGGCTGCATATTTCCGATATCCGGCGCATTTTCACATCACACACACTCCGAGAAGACTACTTACTATTCATATTTTCAACTAAAATGTAAATTACAAACAACTTTTTCTATTCAATTAATTCTACTTTCGTTCAGCAAAACACCAACATGGCGCCGATTCGATCCTCCGTCAAGACCATTTTTTTTTTGATCATAGACAAACGGATGAAGTCTCTATTCTCGTGAGAATAGACGAGTGAGTGACGTGTCACTCGAGATCAAATATTGTGCAGTTTATATTAAAAAAACATACTGAATTGACGTTTCGTATTAATAACTGTTTTATTATCTATGGATACTAGAATAGAGACCCACTTGAGTTTTGACAGCTGTTCCAAATTTAATCTCATTTCTTTACTAAAAACGATAAAGAAGTCATGTTATTTCTTTATCGCAGCACTGGTTTTTCCTAATTGGTTGTCAAAATGGTGGTCATTTCCTACGGTTTTTGATTAACTAATGGAGGTTTTATGATATGGGTGTAGATAAAAATCTTTATAAAATTTTTAACTGCAAAAGACTTTCGTATTAATTCTTAAGAGGGCACCGAGTGTTCAGAGGCGTGGCTCATCACTGTAATTGTGTTTTCTATAAAACTAGTCTTTTATTAAAATCGAAGCTGTAACTTATGGCGCAAATTAATACACAATTTATATGCTATGTAATATAGCTTTTTATTCGTTACTTTCTCCGTTTACGGTATTAAGTAAAAAGTGGCCGCTATTTTCTTAAAACCGTAAACGTACGTTACGTAAGTTACTTTTAATGCCAGAGATGGGCTTAGTTGTCTGAGTTATCTGAACCTGGCTAGAGAGACTTCTTCTATATTCTATATTTTTATAGTTTTTCAGATTTGCTGATTATCGATCGATAATCGATTTTACTTTTATAAGTCTTAATAATTATCATTTATTGCTTTATTACTGTGTAATGTCTATTTAATTTTATTTGAGTTTGTATATATGATGTAAAATCAATTGATAAGATTACTTTCTGCTGAGTTTCTTGCGGCGCTTCCTCTCAGTAATAATGGCGCTGGTAGATTCAACCATTTTAATTTAATCTCAAGTAAAAGAGCCCACAGGTGGCCAATTAGATGAATAAACGTTTTGATTTGGAAGGAATACCGATAATTTCCACGAGGACCAAGTCATTAGGTGTCGTATACTAACCATCTCCCACTCGATGCTCTTGAAGAAGGGGTGCTGCACGATGTCGAGGAAGCCGCCGTCGCCGCAGCCGAGCCGCTCCGCCGGGCTCTTGTTGAGGAAGCCCTTCAGCACCGACGCCGCCTTCACCGACAGCGAGCGCGGGATGCGGATCGTCTTCTCCAGGATCACCTGCGGGAAGCGGACGCGGGCATATACTCTTACATCCATATAAGAGGTAGTCCATTAATCCCGTGGTTTTTTAGCAACTTTTTAACCCCTTTCCTCCCCCCTGGTGAAGTTTTAGACTAACTACCCCTCCCACTATCCCCCTATCCAAAAATCACGTGGATTTTTTCGTACAAAGTATCTTAAAAAAATTCAGAATATTATTGCGGCGAGCGAGGAAATCTTTACCTGGCAACGGTGAGTCAGTCACGCACCGCCTTTTGCTTTAGAAATCGCGCGTTTGACGAAAAATACGTGATATCTCACTACACCCCCCCTTCCCCCTTGTAATATTTTTCCGAACTCCGTCCCCCACATTCGAGCCTCACGTAACTAATGGATGATCCCTAAGAAGAACCGGAGTTGATAAATATATATCTCAAACTTTGCAAATTTAAGTGGCTGGGGAAATAGCTCGAAGAACTGATGGCCGATGGGACGTTAAGGTTCTCGAGAGGAGACCACGGACAGCAGAAATCGGCACCACGAGATGGACCGACGACCTTGCCAAGCCTTGTAAGTTCTCTTTGTTTCCACGAATTTAACGATTCGGTTTTTTAAATTTAAAATTGCTCCAACCGAGAATTCTACTTTGGTCTTTTTTTGGCTTTCAACGCACGAAATAACCGTCGCTCTAAATTGTAACATGTACAAACAACAAACTAGCAATTCGGCCTATAAATGGAAAGGCCGTTATGGAAAGATTGCACTGCACCGTTCTATTAAGCTATCTCTCTCACCTGGAACAAATAGTCCTCAGTATTCTGGTCAGGGTTGTCGGCCGCCTGCGCGATGTCGAAGGGCGAGCGGCCGGCCAGCATCTCGTACGTGAGCACGCCGAGCGCCCACCAGTCCACCGAGAAACCGTACTCCTCGCCCCGGAGGATTTCCGGCGCGATGTAGTTGGGGGTTCCGCAGAAGGTCGAGGTCGTGTCGCCGGGGCGGACGCCCTCCTGGAACCGGAGAAATTGATTATGGATCTGTTTTACCCACATTTCAGTGAAAAGTAGCGTCCCAGCTAGGGGTTGGCTAGGCGAGCGGCAGCCAGGGGCGCACTTTGCAGCTCTTCCGTTATTTATCCTCCTAGAAAATAAGTGTTTGGGGCGCAAAACAATTTTTATCAGGGGCACTTATTAGGGTGTCCCGTCAATATATTACAACAGATTAAGAAAAAGGTTAAAACACTTGAAATGCGTGTCACCTTGAGGGCTCTACCGAACTTTTAAGTTTTGTAAATTTTAGTTTCT
This sequence comes from Tortricodes alternella, assembly GCA_947859335.1. Lineage (NCBI taxonomy): Eukaryota > Metazoa > Arthropoda > Insecta > Lepidoptera > Tortricidae > Tortricodes > Tortricodes alternella. The sequence continues at coordinate 21,418,426 of OX401969.1, forward strand.
TACTGACTTAAACCATATGGTAAGCCATATGATACAAAAATCAAGTTTAAAAGGTATTTTTATAGTGGAATTGATGCAACAAACTACAAGAAAACAAAATACTCAAACCAATCAATGACAAAAACTTAAAATAGAAACTTATTTATGTGTCCAAAATTAGGCATTTCCGTTCGAAATCGCAACCTGTTTCTAATAAAGCCATCTCTAGAAGTAGCGTCATTTACACTTTGTAAGGCCTCTGTTACCAGTTTAACAGGTTTTTCCAAAGATTTTGAGTGACAAGGAAAGTCAAAAATTTCCAAGCTCTTGCCATGATAATGAATAATTTTCTAAACTTTGAAGATCGGTAGAACTCTAAAGATATAGCTTTTTTTTAGTTTTAAAATTATTTTGGTAATCCATGATCGCTACGCAAATTTCAAGAGGTCTTGCGTTAAGGAAATTCGAAAAATAAAATAAAAACGGGACTCCTTAGCACTCATGTCCTTAGTTACGAGGCTAATTCGAAGTCAAAAGAATAGACATAATGGAACTTGTAAAGAATTGAAGCAATCTTAGTTTTTGTGGGTATGTGTCAACACTCGTGTGTGCAACGGGCACCGACCTTGCACATGCCGTAGTCGGTGAGCTTGATGTGCCCCTCGTGGTCGAGCAGCACGTTGTCCAGCTTGAGGTCGCGGTAGATGACGCCGCGCTCGTGCAGGAAGTGCAGCGCCAGCGAGATCTCCGCCGCGTAGAAGCGCGCGTGCTCCTCCGGCAGCCGCCGCTGCCGCTGCATGTGGAACCTGACCCACCAACCACCAACATTACTTGTTTATACTGAGGGCGGTATATTTGCTTTAACATTATCACCCAACACCGCTTTTCACAGCCTTTAAGAAAGTAAATAAAAGACCTGTTCTCAAATAAATTATAAATAGTTACTTGGTCAATGGGTCCCATTCGAAACGGTGTTCGCTAAATTTAAAATTTTCCTAAATTTAAAATAAGAAACGTCAAACTCGATTGTGTATAGCTCCAAGGGTCAAAATCGAGTCTGATGATTCTTATTTCAAATTTAGCGACTTCTAAATTGAGCGAAAACACGTTCGAATTGGCCCCAAATCTGTGAACAAAGACGTTGCCACTAAATAAAAATAAAACACATGAATTGTATTTTTATACGATACTAGAGGATCCGCCACAGCTTCGCCCGCGGTATTTTCCATGCAAACTTTATCACCCTTTACTCTCGCTAACTCGCTAAAAGCTCGTTTCATAAAACCGCACTAGTATTTTAAGGCCTATCATTATGCGACCGTTGAATAAACTACTATTATTACATTACAGTAGGATATTTACCCCTTACACTCACAGGCCACTTATAAGAGCGTCGGTGGCGTATTGGCTTCGAATCTAAGAGTTTTCCTAAATTAAGTAACTAGTTGTGAATTGCGGTAGGTAAGCAATGCTCTTACGATAAAGGAAAACACCGTAAGAAAATTTGCACATTTAGATAACTAAATATGTAGCCATGATCGACATTACCGAGGTCTGATGGCAGTTGCTCCACTGCCCCAGCTTGCTAAATCTGGGATCATGGTCAGCGTACCACCAATTATAAACAGGACAAAGTCACAGTATAATTTATACTGTGACAAAGCGTTAGGAAGTTGATAACTCACATAAGATCACCACCACGCACAAACTCAATCACGAAGAACAGTCTACTCGGCGTCTGGAAGCAGGAGTGTAGTCCCACGAGGAATGGGTGATTGGAGGCGGTCTCGAAGACGTGCTTCTCCGTCTGCACCCAGTCGATGTCTTCGTCATCCGTGACCAGAGCCTTCTTGATCACCTTCATGGCGTACACGCGTTTCGTCCGCTTCAATTCCACCATCAGCACCTGAAAATTTAGGTGGTGTTAGAATTATTTATTTAGCTTCGTAGATTTTTGGTTACTTATAACGGTGAATTTCAAAAAATTGTACGTAATTAAGGCGTAGTTAAAAAGAATCCTTTGTGTTACGAAAATTAGCCATAGAATTATATGATAAATTTTCGTCACACAGAGGAACTTTTTAAACTTTTTCTTAACTACCTACGCTTAATAAATTGCCTACCTTCTGTGGATGCGTGAGCTCACCTTGGCGTAGGAGCCGCGGCCGATGACGCGGATGAGCTCGAAGTCGTCGAGCGAGTACTGGCGCGCCGCGCCCGGCTCCGGCTCGGCTCGCGGCGCGGCCGGCGCGGCCGCCGGCGCCTCCGGCTCCGCCCGCGACCTGCGCACCAATACCGGCTTGTAACTTCCTCAACAGTTGGCAACGCGAACGAGAAATAACGAGCCAGAGATATATAGGAGAACAGTGGAAAGCAGAGGTTTCTATAGCACCTGAAGCTAAAATGGAAAGGGTAAAACGTAATGTTGCCAGTACTCAAAGAAGTCTTAGCGGCAGAAGTATTCAGTAAAACGGGCAAACATCACAAACCGGATCCCTTTTGTTTCCGAAGATATAACGAGGGGCGGCTGAAAAGTTATCTACCTAGCCTATATGTTATGCGAAAATAATACTGGCCACTATGAGGTCGTGTTCACTGGTTATTCTTTTTTCAAAATCACCAACATTCATTTGTTTCTTGCTTCCTGCTTTTTTTGGGACTGGATTGTTTTCAAAATGTCGCAAGAAAAAAATAATCTGATTAAAATTGAGCAGCGTGCAGTGATAAAATTTCTCACTAAAGAAGGAAATACACCCTCGCAGATTAGACTGCGTATGTTACCTGTTTTTGGTGGTTCGTGCCCTTCTGAATTTACAATAAAGTTCTGGTCGAAACAGTTTAAGCTTGGCCGTTAGACATGAGCCGTGGAAAAGAGGAGGTAATTATTTCTAGAATAGTAACCTGTGATGAGACTTGGATCCGGCAGTGGGATCCCGAAAGTAAACAGGAGTCATTACAATGGAAATTCAAGGATGAAAATCCTCCTCGGAAATTTAAGGTTCGCCCGTCAGCAGGCAAAGTAATGGCAACATTTTTTTGGGATGCGGAAGGAATTCTGCTTGTAGATTACTTGCCAAAAAAAACTACAATGAATGCTGAATATTACGCAGATTTACTTGACCAGCTCAGAGAAGCCATAAAAGAAAAAAGAAGGCGCAAACTCAGTAAAGGGATTCTGCTTTTGCATGATAACGTACCTGTGCATACTGCTCGCTTAACGAAGCTAGCAATTAATGGAAATGGGTACGAAGTAATTTGGGTCGTGATTTGGCCCCATCCGACTACTTCCTGTTCAGACTTTTGAAGAAAGAACTGAGGGGACGAAGATTCGTAACCGGTAACGACATGAAGGCTGCTGTTAATGACTTTTTCGATGATAAACCTAAAGTTTTTTTTTAACGGGTTAATGTCTTTAATTGATTAATGTAATAAGTGCATTTCCCTGTCAGGAGACTATATTGAAAAATAAAAAAAAACTAGCCATGATCGTCTTTTGTTTCATAGTTAGGTAGATAACTTTTCAGCCGCCCCTCGTAAGTCTAATAGTTATGGCTCTACTTCAAAACCGTTTACACTGGCTACAGAACTGCCATGCAAGACTCCAGCAGTATTCACAGTCCTTACCTGACGGACGAAGCGCGTCCCAGCGTACTCTCCCCGTTGGCGTCATCTTTGATCTCGACAGGGTCGACGTGCTCGCTGGAGCACGGCTTCTGCACGAGTTTGTGGCACTTCTTGTGCACAAGAAGCTTGCACTGGATGCATTTGAAGCCCTGCCGCCCGAGGCCCCAGATGCGGTCCTGACAGAAGGCACAGAAGGCGCGCTGGAAAGATTAAAAATATTGATTGTAGAACAAATAAATTTTGGAAATATAAGCATTTATCAAACTGTAATTATACAGTGGTATAATCTTCCTGTGTTAAAAGAGTATAAGATGTGAAAGAAACGTGTAATGTCAATAAAATTTAATTGCAGATTGAAACCGTATGAATGTAACTCATGCTCATGACAGAAAATTTAATTTCACGTTACCCTTATTTTTAACAACAAAGTATTGACATAAAAGCAAACGGGGTAAAGAAGCGCCCTTTTCCTAAATAATCCATTAAGCAGGCAAACTTACTCTATTAAATCTCTTGGCCTGGAAAATATGCCCGTTCACGCGGTAGAGCTTCCGCCACCGCCGCGCGCCGCGCCTGTATATGCTGCCTGCAGACAAACATTAAATATTATTTCTTCATTCAATAGTGATGCCAGACTACAGTAGAGAGATAGAGAGAGACAAAGATTTACTTGAGCTAGATTTGCTTGAGCTCGAGAGACGCAGCGAGAGTTAGGTTTATAAGATGAACTATAAGTGGCCGTCAACTAGGGTTGCAATCTATTTATGGGACAAATATATAATTTTCCAATCAAATTTATGAATAAAATAGTACATTGCGCATCTTGTGGCTATCCGAGCTACGAAAATGGCTATTAAACTGGCCAACTCAAAGCCCATAATTTGTAAGGACTAACCTTTTTGCGTACTATATATTTCTTCAATAGAATATTTTACACAGAACCAAAATATAGTACAATACTATTTATTATAGGACAGTTGGCAACCCTAATGCCATCTAAAGTGACGACTGGGGCCACAAAACACTTAGAATCATGCTAACTCTTTCGCACTTAAATGGTCTGGTGGTGCAGGAAAGAAAGGAATATTTTACTCGACTTTAAAAAAACCGAAGGAGGAGGCTCTCAATTCGACGCGTATATTTGTTTTTGCCCCAGTTGTCACTTTGGCTGACGGCCACTTATTGTGACTTAGTGAATAAATCTAATCGGAAAGCGTTGAATCGTATATTGGGTTCATTCCGTGATAGTGTAATATAAGCCTTATTTTAAAGAATTATGGTCACTTTCATTTTGCTGTCTCATTGTGGAAGGCTCCAGAGGATTATGTCAAGAGACTCATAATTTAAGTTTAATCATGTTTAGGGTAATGCTGTCGACAATTATCTTGGTATCACTAGAATACCTACAGGTAATGAAATGACCCCAAGGGAGTTTCAAACAATCATTACCATTACCGAAATATATATGAAAATGTGTATGGTTTGACGAACTTTTAATTGAATCTGAAACTGTAGTCGTCAGCAATGCTGGCAGGCAGGTTTTTTATATTTAGAATATGATAGATGATTAGTTTTTCATATATATTGTTTTGAAGCAGTGTCAATAAACTCCTCGTATGAAGTGGTGGTTTCCTTTGTTAGGAGCTACCGACGACAGTCACAAAGATAATGAATGTGAGTATGTATTGACTACTTCTACTATAGTAGAGTCAAAGAAAAAGCAGTATCTAATAATATTTTTATTTTTAAAGCCGCTGTAACGCTATCTTACTGTCAGCCGTCGCGTGTTACGTCAACATACTGAAACCGGATGTAAACGTCAAAAAAATCATAGTGTGTGGTATGGTCCTTATAACACCTATGGTGATCACAACGATTAAGGTAGGCAGCGTGATTCGGAACGCAACCGACCTATGCAAACGTCATACGTCGTGATTGGTTAAGTTTTTAATTTATTAAATTCTAAATAATCTTTTTTTTTTACATAAATCTGTTCCATAATGTGCTATTAAGGGTGAAGCTAGCGTTCCACAGAAATATATTAATATTTATTACTATAGTAGCCAATTATAAGACAAATTATCCAGCTCATTTCGCCACAAATTTATACTTAATTAAGACAAATTACTTATAAATGTTTGTGTCACTTTGTACAGGTGGCAACAGGACACATTCGATGAAAATAACGTCTGTTAAAGGGTAAAATATTTTTCAATCATTTTACAAAACTGCAGTTTTAGAAAGCAATAGTCTTGAATATGTTATAGAACAGTAAAGAAAACTATACCAACTCGGGATATCTTCCAGAAGTTCAATCATCTCTACGGCGAGATGGTTTTAAATTATAAACAAACACTCGAACTTCATTATTTCTAATTATTTATTCGAAGCTATCCTTCGTAAAAATTCAATGACAAAAAAGTTTTCAAAAATCCATTCCGATTGAAATGATAAAAGCACTTTACGATTCAAAGTAAGCAAATAACGCCTCAGGGATTCCACCATCATTTACAAAAACACGTCGATCGGCCAAAAAGGGACGCACTCCCCGACTACAATTTTAACGATGTTTCTATTGGCACTTTAAACAAAATTAGGCCACCGAAACACCTCTTTCACTTCCACTGTCATCAATCTCTCACGACCCCATTTCACACTCGGTAATGACGTTGCACTGTCACGGTAAACGCGATTGTCACTTGTTCGAAAATTTGGAGAATGACGCGGTACTTATTCATTTGTCTAAGAATAAATGTTATACACCTGCCAGATGCTTGGCGATGTCGCCGGTGCAAGACATCGGAGTGGCTTCAAATCAACGGCTTATCGATATTATCTTATCGGTTTAAACCGAATTTTGTGAAGTAGGCGATTTATTAATAAAAAATTGAGTAAGGACAGATTAAGAACTAACGTATGCATTAAATAATTCTACGGGAAATGATGATTCCTTTTTTGTTGAATGGATCACGTATGTAACTTTTGTGTCTGTGTAGTTTCAATACCGAACAAAAGGAATCTCCGTAAGTTACGAAACTGTCAAAAAAGTACGCAACGAGCTAAACTGACCAGGATTTAAAGCATACTTTCAATATCATAACAATTTTCCGCGCGCAAACTGCGCTTAACACATAATACATTATTTACAGCGCCGAGTCGGGTAGTCAACGGGGTCTCGGCGAATCCCCCGAGCGCAGGAAGCCGGGGCAACTTTATACTTTTTTATTTAAAAACCCTCACCGCTCGCTCATTACCATGTGAATGCTGGATACTGCCAAAATAGAGCGCTCAATTTGAGCTCGCGCTCGGTTGCCTCGCCCATTGTCATGCGATCAGCTAGAAGATTTTAAATCGCGTAATTTTAATAACGAGGTTGTTTTTTAAATTATTTTGTGCACGTTTCAATTAAGTCGATGTAACGTTTTAGCTAATGTTGTTTGGTTATATAAAACAGTGCTTAAAACTTGTGTTAAAAGAAATGGCATATCATAAACGGTTTATTTGACAATTATTATTTTGTTCTACTGAGCAGAGCGGCTTTAGCTATGGTGCAGGGTGTGCGTGGCACACGGGCGCAGCGGCCTTAGGCCCCCCATATACGGAACGATCGATCTTCACGATTCGTTGTTTGAGACCGATCGTAACTGTAAATCGTTAGCGTATGGTATTGAAAATCGTTAACGATATTACCATACACTAACGATTTGTCGTTTCGATTAGTTAGAAGAGACGGATCGTAACGACGGGCCCTTACGGGGCGCCGAGCGCCACTCGCCGCGCACGCCGGTGAACTTTCAATGAAACTGCATCCGTGTTATGACGCCGGCGCAATGATTGTACACAGGCGCTACATGGGCTAGAGACGCCTCTGCTACCGAGGTAGACATAATTAGAGACAATTCTATTCATGCCGTAAATGGTACCTGTTACGTTAACCACATAAGCTGCCCAGTGCCTAATGAGAGGGTCTGTTTGAACTTAGTCTGAGTTTTACCAAACTGATGTGATTTAGCAATTAATCCAGACATAAGTCGAATTGGGTCTAAGTTTAACAGACGCAAATGCTTACGATAAGTTCAAAAGTCATTACCGGACTCGGGAAATACTTAAGCCCATAATCCTGTATTATGACTTTGAAGACGTATTGCAAAACCAAAGTTTCTGGCTTAGTTCAAGACGGCCGTTATAACGCAACAACTCCGAAGTTATAAAAATCGTATTATGCTGCAACTTAGTTAATAATTAGTAATATTTAGTTAAAAATAATATTAATAAAGATATTGTCCACCAATAGTTGACTTTCATATTTGCTACGTGTAATTATCATCTGTGTAAGTTAATAATTTTAGATATAAATTCAATTCAATTAGAGCAAAAACGTAAAAGCAATTTAAACAAAGTCAAAGCCCGTAAAGGTTTGCAAAGTCCGTATCCGATCCGAACCCGTAAAAATATGGCTCTAGAAATCTCGGACGGAATTCGGATAATATTCGGAAATATAGAAATACTTCTAAAGAAAGAAAGAAAGAAAGAAAGAAAAAACATTTATTCATAACAGAGCACAAAAAGAAAAAAAAACATGTTAACACGAAAAGTAGAAAAAGTAGAACAGTGCCAACTGTTACAAAAAGGTCCCAACTCAGGGCCAGCGCTGGTCTTTCGTTGGAACCATCTGGTAAAGTCGACGACTACTCCGGACCGTATTTTCACGGGTCGGATCGGATACGGATCGGACGTAGTGCGTAAGCGCTCTTAGTCTCAAGACGAATGGCCAGTCCACGCTCACCATAAACACTAGTCAACGGTAGGGATATTAATGAGGAGATTACTTACGGTCCTCGCCCGCGCACGACAGCCCCGGCGCCGGCGGCACATTTGGAAACACTGGAACAAAAATAAATTAAGTTTAATAGCTGTGTACAAAAAGTAAAAAGCCGGTGCAGTGCGAGTCGAACTCGCGCACCTAGGGTTCCGTACTACGCCAAATGACATGGTTTCAATTAATAATAGACTATGTTAATTGTATAAGAATTTTGACAGTTACAAATAAGATGGCAGATTGTTAAGCTGCGGCGGTAATTTTCTTGTTTGATTTCAATAAAAATAAAACACATTTCTATACAAGAACACCATTGAATTGATATTTGTTGTTTAACTATGGAGTATAAACTAAAATCTACTCAAATTTGATAGCTGAAATGTTTTGGAATTACAGCTACAATTACAAAATTGGTCTAAAATCAGCCAATTTTTAGGTTATCAATATCAATGTATGGGGAATTTCTTAGGCTTAAAACTTATTACTACTACTACTACTACTACTTATTATTTGCTAGTATTCTTGCTATAACAAAACATATTGTGTTAAAATTTTAACTTTCTACCTCTTACCGTTGCTGAGCTAGAGGTCTCTGACAGACGAACGGACGCACGGACGTTGTAGGCTCAGTAATAGACACTTATTATCAACCGTAAATATATTTATTAATATAGTTTCTCATCACACACACAAACACACACACACACACACACGCACACGCACACGCACACGCACACGCACACGCACACGCACACGCACACGCACACGCACACGCACACGCACACGCACACGCACACGCACACGCACACGCACACGCACACGCACACGCACACGCACACGCACACGCACACGCACACGCACACGCACACGCACACGCACACGCACACGCACACGCACACACACACACACACACACACACAGATACACAGACTGTTGGCTGACAGTACCAACCTCTATGTAAATGAAATGTACCATCTGACGGCCAACTCTACCACCGAGCGCGCTTATCGGTCAAATCAAATAAGCGCGCGCTTCCCCGGCTTCGACTCTACCACCGCGCGCGCTCATTGGTCAAATCAAATAGCGCCCGCTTTCCCGGCTTACTGCTACACACTTCCGTCCCTTTTCAAAGACAGGGTTGCCAACCTCGAGGGTTTACCCTCAGTTTAGGGGCAAAATAAGCGGATTGGGATATTTTGAGGGCAAAACATTTTTAGGGGGTTTATAAAAAACAAACTCAAAAAGAGTGCCAAATATTGATTAAAAGCTTGAAAGATGACAGCATTAATTGCAACTTTTGTGCGATCGCGAAGAAAATGTTTGTCATCCGTACTTGGCCATTTACATACTCATCACATTGACAGGAGTATGGTATGGTATGGCTTATCAGTCTGTGGGATTACAATTAAGAACGGTTTGATTTAGGGGTTTTACGGATTTTTCGACAACGACCCCTTTGCGCATGTCTAGGTGTCTTTAGGAGACCTGGTCTGTGGCTGGGAACACTAAACTCGCTAACGTTTCTTTCCAGCTAGAATGCAATTTCGCTGGTAGCAAATAAACGAGATTGTCGGACGTCCGCTCGTTTTTTTTTTGAACTAGTCATTACCCGGGAAAAGCTAGGGAATGATCTTTGTTTGTGCAGGTTAGGGACTGATGTAATATATATTTTGCATGGGATTGTATTCAAAGTCGAGATAGACTTATTTATTTTAGCTATATCGCTTCGCTTTGCGACAAACAGTTTTATATACATTTGGCTAAAATAAACCACTCGGAGTACTCAGACCAATGTAACACGAAGATAACAGCAATTTAATATACTGAAGTATAGTTTATATTTTGCTCCGAAACAAATCAGCTAAAAGCCAAGTAAGTGTCGCTCCCAACGCATTAACTAAGAGCATAAAACATTGTACACGAGTTACGGCAGAATGTTTACTGCGTACTATATAATATGTACAGAAAAAATACAAAAGGTTGTGACTGCGTCAACTGTAGAAATGGCTACTTTAGGTATTAATCTATAAGACTCAAATTGTAAAAGCACAAAACTGTTAGTTATGACGCTTTTAACGGAGTAGAAATGTGGACGAATCTCGCTTAGGGGCCTCATTATCTAGTAGAAATGAAGCTTTGTTACTTGGGCTTGTTTTAGCTTTGAATTTGTGATTATTAAATAAGCGATGAAATGAAAATAACTTTATCTACACCCATATCATAAAATCTCCATAATGTAATCAAAAACCGTAGGAAATGACCAGCATTATGACAACCAATTAGGTAAAACAAGTACTGTAATGTTATTACAGTATCAATTTTAGTATCGTATGAGATTAAATTTGGAACAGCTGTCAAAACTCAAGTGGGTCTCTATTCTAGTATCCATAGATATTAAAACAGTTATTGATACGAAACATCAATTCAGTATGTTTGTTTAATATAAACCGCACGACATTTGATCTCGAGTGACATGAGAATAGAGACTTCATTCGTCTATGGTTTCAAAAAAAATGGTCTTGACGGAGGATCGAATTGCCGCCATTACTGCTTTCATCATTCATGTTGGTTGTTTGCTGAATGAAAGTAGAATTGTAAAAAGTTGTTTGAAATTTACATTTTAGTTGAAAATATGAATTCTCGGAGTGACTGTGTGATGTGAAAATGCGCCGGATATCGTAAATGCAGCCACGACTGCAACAAATAACTTGTTGCCAGAAAATATAGTTTCTGAACACATCATGGAGGATTTATAATATGTGTGTAGATAAAGTTATGTATGCAACTCTACATAATTTGGCCGTAAAACACACGTGCGATCTTATTATGAAACTCGCTTAAAAGCTCGTTTCATAAAACCGACCTAGTGTTTTAAGGCCTATCATTATGCAACCGTTGCATAAACTACTATTTCTATAAAAGCATTACAAATATTGCAATTATATTGAAAATCAGATCACACGCATAACACGATTTAAAAAATGCAATACTTGAAATAAGAAACAAAAGCATACAATTCCAATTTCCAATTTCAAATCCGAAACAATTTTTTACAAAAATACACGGCCGAGTCTTCATAACGGCCAGTAGTTCAAAAACATTCCTGCCATCCAAACAAACTCGGCGCGATGCACAAATAATGGCGCCGAGGAAATATCGAATATTCGCGAATGTTTACAGTGGAAACCCACTTTCGGAATAACCAGGCCGCCTCAAACCGCTCTTGGCTTATTTAAAAAAGGAAACAATTTTAGTGCATTCTGTGAGTGGAACTTTTTTACTTCCCTTTTCGTCAGCATTCGAATCAAATCGGATCTTTTCAAAGAAAAAGAAAGCTCAACATTTTTAAATATTAAGTGCATTCTTATAAGGCTTATTGTGGTAATACTTAAATAGTCTGTGACAGACAGACGGACGACACGTAAGTAAACTTATAAGTAGGTAGTTCTACGATTTGTGTCATTATTTATATATTGAGATAAAGCTATTTTTCCAAATAGTCCGCGTATAATAAATTTGTCGAAAATATTTCCCGAACGTTTCTTTACTTTCCAGGTCTTATCGTCACGGATAGAGGTACACTAAGAAAAAATTACTGTACCGACATACGTAATTCTGGATGCCACGTACGTAATTCTGGTGAAAAACGTACTTAACGTAAGTAGAGACTCGGCTACATAGATAATGTTGCGGGCTACAAACGCCACGTAACAATCAACATTATTTCGGATGCTTCGACATTATTTGGACTTGGTTGCGAATACATTACGGTAATGCAGGTATAGCATTAAAATTTTTCTCAGTGTATATTTTAGAATAGAATTTCATCGTTTGATCTATTCGAAAATAGCTGTTTTTCCAATCGACTATTTAATGAAATGAAATGAGGTATTCGTTTCCAATAGCAAAACGACAGCGTTCTAAGTTTAAATCGAGCACTGTCTTCAATTTACTTTTTCTATTTTAAACCCGGCGTTGCAAACGATCTTAACTGGCAGGAAAAAATAAAAATGCTTTTCTTGTTCAGTGGCCAGTCATGTGGCAGAATGGAGTTTACAAAGGCTTGTTTACAGTTAAAAATCTATTGGATGAATGGCAGTAATCATGCAAATTGCCTCTTCACATTATTATTATTATTATTGCTTTTGTAATAATATTTTTGTAGTATAAAATTCTTGTTCGATACAAATGTAAAGAAAAGTTACCAAATAAAACGTATATCTAGAACTATCAATACCCAATAAAGTTCCGTAAGGAAAATACGCTCGTATTACTTACAAGACTAATAGAAAAATACTGTGACTCTGGCTATGATTAGAAAAGATGGAAAACAGCGAGCAATTCGTAAGCGAGATTTTTCATCCCACTCTTCCGCACGACGTGTAATGCGTAAGAACGAGATGAGAAATCTCGATCACGAATCGCTACAGAATCACTTAGCGTTCCCGAATAGAGGCACAGATTCAGTAAGTTATAGACAAAGACCAAATATCCTAAAGACACCGCTTAGCCTAACTTTTATTAGCAAATAAAGCTGCCATACATGCAGGATGCGTGGAGTTTTTGGAGCGCTGAGATTGGTGCGTTCGAGGTTAGGAGCTCTGCCCTGCCTATAGCCCTGCCTCTTATGGCTTTTTGCCTGTAAGACTGGCAGCGGGAGTCGCCCGGCTATGCAGAGTCTATTGTATATGTGGTCTGTGATAGAGATATAGTTCTTTTTGATAAAACGCCGATAATGCAGTTACTTTTTCACGAGCTTTAACAAGTACTGGCAAGAAAAGGTGGTCTTAAAATTTAAATTTCGAACTCAAACTTCGGTTTGTAAACATGTAAAAGTGCAGTTGGACGAATCAACTTTTTAGTGCCACCCGTTGCTATGGTTACACAATTTTTTTCCCTTGGACAACCTAAGCATTTTTCTATGAAACAGTATGTAAGTGTGTACACAAAAAAGTTGATTGACCCAGTTACACGAGTAACTTTTTACGGCAATTTATAGCCGGCAATTATAGCTCACATAGCGGCAACTATAGGGCACATGGCAGTAGGTAGGGCACATAGCACGCACGGCCGAAAAGTTTTCGAATGGAGGCCACGGACCGGTAAGCGCAGCATAGGACGTCCACCCACAAGATGGACAGACGACCAGACCAGACCAGAGACCGCAGGAAAACGCTGAACGCCTGCAGGCCGCTTCCAACCGGCCCTTTTGGAAATCGATGGGGGAGGCCTATGTCCAGCAGCGAATGTCCTACGGCTGAAATGATGATGATGATGAACTATAGCTGTCTCACTCTAACTTCGTACGTTAGAGGCAGATGCGTATAGTTGCCGGTCACACATCGCGCCGTGAAAATATTGCTCGTGTAAAGGGGCTCGTACATGGGCTAGTTTTTCGTCAATTAATTGCTGCAATTCGGGATATCCGCAAAAGTTTACATTCAAACTTTTTGTCCCCATTAGTGATGTAATAATTAATATGTCATCTTTTTGGGGATAGCCCGAATTGCAGCAATAAATTGCCGAAAACTAGCCCGTTTACGAGCCCCTTAACTGCACTTTTAGCAAAGATTGGTAAAGTGGTCCGCAAGTCGACGGAAAACATCTATTCGAGTTGTTTACTACGCGTATTCACTCTTATCTCGAATTCAAGTTTGTCCGCTCATTGAAGCATTCTACGGACATTCTTATCTGGTTTCTTCGATTTGTCAGTTGTCTCACAGCGTGACTTTACGATATTACACTTTATCTTGTTACTTTTGGCGCCAACATCGATTAGCCAATCGGAGAGGATTAGGGCTAAGATGGCGGCCTCTTCCATGAAAAAATGATTTCTGAATACATATATTACACGCTGTATGCGAAACTGCGCGTGATCAATAATTAATCTTTTCAACGCCATTGACGGATATATCCGCAAAACTGGTTCACCGCCAACGACGGATATATCCGTCAGGGCATACAAGGTAAAATAGCCCTTTAAAAGTATGACGTAAGGTTGAAATTCATGTTACTTCTTAGACATGCTTGGCGTGTGAGTGACAACTTTTGTATTTGACATGTTGAAGAGGTTAATAAAATAAACCATTTATATTAACCTACTCGACTGCTGCGAAGTAATAAGGAGGGTTATGTTTTTCACGCCAGTGTATGTATGCGATTATGTATGTAATCACTTGCTTAGTTACCATCTAGAGCCAAAACTGCTGAACCGATTTTTATTAAAATGGGGTGACAACCCACCCACTATGGCGGATGCTAGAAAACAGTTTTGTTTCTTGAAATGTTTCCACCCATGCATTATTGGTACCAACTGAAAGGGCTTAAAGAGAGCATTCCCAAATATGTTGGAATTTATTCGTGCTTTTTTATACAAAAATGTGAAATACCTACATTTGGAATAATTTTTCGTTATCTGAATTGTCCATACAGAGCATAATATACTGAAACTTAAAGGATGAAATAAAAAATATTAATTGAAAAAACCAAAAACCCGACTGCATAACCTCTAAAAAAATCAAGAAATTAACTTTGCCGTGCCCATGTGGACGATATGGAAATAGCAGTCGGTGACTTCAAATATCATCATATTATTGCAATTCCATGCAATTTGTATGGGGGTTTCGCGGCCGGGAGGGTACTATTATTCACGTGTTCTTATAAAGTCAAACTTTACGTAATTCTGTAAGCGTGTCATGAATAAATTGACGTAAGTTGAAAAGTGAAAAGTTTTTAAAAGCGTATATATTTAAAAGGGGACGGACTTTTATTTTTTGGTGGAATTTAATTAATTCAGGTCTCCGTTGTTGCGTAAATAATATACTTTTTATATGAATTATTATTCAGAGTCCGGATAATTGCATTGGGAACCCCCACTGAAGCGATTTCGCTCCTATTTAGTAGGAGACGGATAGGACTTTAGAGGAAACACTACAAATTAAATGAAATTAGTGAAACAATCATTGCTGAAAAGTGTACAATGCCGTCTAAAGCCCGGGATCCTCTTACTGTAAATTATCTTATCAAAAGATAAATGGGACAATTCCTTTTTGATCCCTTCGGGTACGGAACCCTAAAAAGGAGTGTATTGTGTGTAAGTGTGAACTTGCGTCCTTGCGAAACTTTCACGATAGAAGTTCTCTTTGAGAATATTCTGAAAATTTGTACGGGACTTTGAATGTTCTCGAGAAAGTAGTCAGAATTTTCTGAGAATACCCACATTTTTCGGGAACGTTCTGCAACTTGCACATTGCTATTCTAAAGGGGCTCGTAAGCGGGCTAGTTTTTCGGCAATTTATTGCTGCAATTCGGGCTATCCCCAAATAGATTACACTACATCACTAAAGGGAACAAAAAGTTTGATATAAACTTTTGAGGAAAGCCCGAATTGCAGCAATAAATTGCCCGTTTACGAGCCCCTTAAGTGCATAAATAATAACCGTTTGATAAAAGCCAGTCTACAGTGAACCAAGCTCCACGTCCACGAAATTAAATAAAAATAAAAAACTACTTTCTTTAAGGAATAGCGGTAGCGTGCGTCCCTTTTCCTTGGACTAGATTGGATTTGACGCGTCCTTTGTCTCTTTGTTTATTCTGTACCAAAGCCGGGGTACATTTACATTGACAAAAGTACCTTTCGTGATTTAAAAAATTGTCACGAGCTCTTGGACTAAAACAGACCACACCCGCACGACGGGAACCCGGTCTATTTACCGATAGACAAACATGCGAACGCCTGTGCTGTCTGAGCACACGTACGGATAAATACGGGCCGAATTATTGGGCAAATACTGGGGATAAATAGTAACCGAATAGTATGGCCAAGTTTCAGGTGCGAAGGCAGATGTGCTTTTGATATTTGCCAGAGATTATCCTTGGTAACTTGGTATCCAGGGATTAAACTAGCGAATGTGAAAATTACACCCTACGGGAGCCTGCCGTTTCATCGAAAAACTTATCACTTCCCAAACAAATTTTAGCAACCTTTTTTCCCAAGCAATCTTTGGAATAATTTTAGTACGCACATTTTCATTTGGTCAAATTTTCACTCAGCAGAATATTACCACGGAAAACGACATTAAGTCATTTGGTCTTTTATAAAATGTTTTATTAAAGCAAAAATCATTAGACAATAATCATTTAGTCAAATGAATCGTTATGATAAAAAGTATTTAAAAAAAAAACAGCAAATACGAAGTAATAATATGTTGCGGCGAGCGAGCGAAGCGAGCGAGCAATACAGGTCAGAGCAGAACCGAGGCAGATAAATTTAGGTTAGAAGGTTACGGCTCCCGTCTTAGCCTTCGAGGTTTTTTTTTTTCATACTTTAATAAAACATGCTTTTGCCTTATTTTGTTTACGTAAAAATTGTTATGCCAACTGAAACATTTGACTTCATGAAATTTGGTATAAGTACCACTTGGCAAGTTAGTCATTTTTGGAACGTTCACTTGCCAGACATTAGGTTTGCGTTAGAATTATTTGTGAAGAGTTAATTTGCTAAATAATATTTTGGCAAATGAAATTATACGAAAAATTGTTTGGAAAGTGATAATTTGTCAATATTTTTTCGATGAGACAAGGCAACCTCAATGTAGAGCAACCTCTTTTTGCTCTAGTATTTTATTGTAACTGGACAGGCGCATCACCGATGTACTTGTTATTCATATTTTTAAATTCAAATATTATTAGAACATCGGATGCGATTGTCTAGATGCTCATTCCAATTCGTGCCGTCGAAGTGGCTACTCCCTTGTACTTGTGACAGCAAATATAATAAGTTTGCCACGACAGTGTTTTAATTCTGAAGATCATCAGTAATCCCCGTCTTCTCTGCGTACCGTCGAGCTACTCAGCTCGACAGTAACCCACACCCTACACTTGGAATATTTTATACGTTCGCCCGCGGTATTTTCCATACAAACTTTATCACCCCTTTTCACTCCTTTAGTGCTGGAATTTCTAAAATGTAGAAGAGAGATCGTGGCTTTATTATTTTGTCGCAGCAAATTTGTGATTCATTTTGTCGTAATTTCTTGTTGATTTGATAATGATAAACATTATATTTTAAACGTAAGAAAACCCTCTATTTAATATTTAAAGTCAAAATTAAAATGAGTTGAAACGTCCGAGTCAGCTGCGAATGAGTGGATCTACGCCGTAGCGTTCGTAGAACTTCGTAGCACTTGCGTAGAATAGAATTATAAAATGTCACCTATTTTTTCTACAAACTACAAACTATTTTTCGCTTTTTCGAACAAAAAGCTGAATACAACAAGAAACTAAATATAAAAGCATTGTTTCGTTTCCTAACAAGCTTACGTTTGCTCGCACTAACAATATGTTTTGTGAAGGGAAAAAAGTTGTAAAAACATATGGGATTAGTATGGACTTACGCCATTTTGGAACAGAGCGTGTTGCGGACGATAACATCTCGGTCTAATGGAGTTGGCGCAAATAAGAATAGAAAAGGTGGCTACACACGAATGTGGCGGTCGGTGTAAAAATAGAAATTGAATGACACGACGCGGTTAGCCTTCTTGGTAGTAACCCTGCTAGCTAGCTAGCGGTTCCGGGTTCGATAAATATTATATATTTTTGTAATGACCATGATTGTTTGTCCCTGAGTCTTGGATGTTTCTATGTATTTAAGTATTTATTTATCTATATAAGTATGTTTATCGTCGTCTAGTACACAAGCCTTTAGAGCTTACTTTGGGACTAGATCGATTTGTGTAAAAGATTGTCCCCACGTCTAGCACGACCTGCCCGCGAGTCATTTGTCGCTCAGTGCGTCCCTTACATATTTGACTAGTTTGAAAGAAACGCACTGAGCGACAAACGACTCGCGGGCATGTCGTGCTAGCCCCCCTGATTTATTAATTAATTTAATTAAATGATAATTAGTCACCAAATCATGTATCGATTTGTAAATTCTAGTTCATTGCCATCACAGCTCAGTATTATGGATATATAAATCTTGGTGAATAATAAGGTGAAACTGTGAAAGAGTGAAGAGAAATATTCCGTTGCGTGTCAAACAAATGCCAAAGCAACTTGAAACTTTAATTACAGCGTCACAGCGTTTAAAATCGCTATCAGCTTTCAGCCGTATTAGGTCAAACTTTTTCAACCATTCCGACCTGCATTACACGCTGCAATTTGCATGCACGCCACTCGTGTGTCGACGCCCTTAGCCTAAACACCGATTCCGGTAATAGAATTTCTTTTAACTAGTTTTGTTCCCAAGTTTCCCTGTTAAAGTTGTGTAAGCGGGGGTCAAAATTGGGCATGCCTGTAGATATGTGATAGTTTCGAAGGGATTAATTACTTTCACTTCGATTTCAACCAGACCATGGCCTCTATTCGGGACTGCTAATTGATTTTCTGTATCGACACTAAAATGCCAAAACCACGAATGTGTCGTTGTTCTGTACGAGTTTGAAGTTCACATTCGCGGCTTTGACAATTTAGCGGCGATATAGTTAATCACTTAGCACTCCCGAATTGAGGGCCTAAATATAAACGCTTAATATACGTGCGAAATGTGCAACATACTTTGAAAACTGTGGTTCACAAATAGCTTTGGCGAAATGAACATGAGGCCACACCTCAGATCCAGTCAAACATAACTCAGTCAAACAACCAACTTATAATTGCGTTGATAGAGAGCAGTCCCTCGCGCTATTATCGATATTTTGACTCATTGGCTGCATCAGTAAACACACCCACTATAGGCCGCTCGGCCGTTCCGTTGCCAAATATTTTGTTACAGAACAAAACAACATAACTCATACACAAACGCACTCAATTTTGAATTTAATCGAGCGTGTTTACGATTAAAATTGGAATAGCATTATTGTTCAAAGTTACGTCACTTTGGTTCTTGAACTGAATTGGCCGCGTGGCGGACCGCGGTCACGCTAATCAGCCTTATTATCATAATAGTGATGTGACTGTATCGATTGGGTCAAATAAACAGATTAAAATCGACGTTTGGTTCTATCTAAAATTCTGCCATTTTAATTAGTCGTATTAAACAAAGCGAGGCTATAGACCCTTAGGGACTTAAATGCATAACTTATGATTGTATAGTTACCGGTGCACACTGGGGTAGGCTTTAATGAGGTAAATACCCAAAACTCAATTTTTAAAATGAAGGTAGTGTAATACGCGGAGATCTGGCTCGATGGCAGAGTACGAGGTCCAAGGGATACTTTTCCTGCCACTTTAAAGAAGAACTGTTTTAATCTTCTGGTAGTTATTTAGTATTTATTTCTAATAAGTTAACACATGTTATTCGGTCCAATACCCAGCTTCAACTATCGATAACCTTAATTTGTTTTTTAATAATTAAAACTAATATAGACATTACGATTCTCCATGACCTAACCCGTTACAAAAGTTATCTAACCAGGGCGTATATATTCGGGAACGTCTAAGTGATACTGCAGCGACCCGTAAGTGAGACTCGCATCTCGCTTTTACGCATTACGCGTCGTGCGGAAGAGTGGGGTGAGAAATCTCGCTTACGAGTCGCTACTTTATCGAACTTATGGTCTCATAGTAATTTAAAAAATACTAATATCATTATATTAGACTCTATCGCGTGAATTCTTAATAGTGCCATCTACGTAAAGGTTATCAGTTAGATTAAGCCATTTTGCAACGATAAAAACCAAAAAATTAAACGATTAATTGTACCTTTTTCTGGGTCAAAAATGGCTATGCCCTTATAAATATAAAACGTTGATGGAGTTTAAAAAAAACAGAACCATAATTTGGTACATAAATAGTTTCTGAGAATAAGTGAATAGCTGAGCTCACGTTAAACTCATTACCGGTTCTTTTTAAGATTCTTTTTCACTTGTCCCTTTTTCAATAAAACATCATTAGTAAAGCATAATAAATCATCGTAATAATCCAAAATATGCCAATTGGCATATATGGCATAATCTCTTTATTAATGCAATACCTGTAGAATAATAATTGTGCCATTATTATAATAATATCACATTGTTTTACACAACGATGCTTTTAATTAACTATTAAAGAGCTATTCAAGCGAACGGGCGCTATTTAACAGGCTCACTAAACAAGATTCTATATTTTAATTTAAAAGTATTCAAAATTGTGCTCTGTTTTTGTATAATAGGGTCCAATTTCAATTACACTGTAACACTAACATAGAACTGTATGATAGTGAGCGTTCGAATTGTTGTTTAATTATCGGCACTGCAAACAAATCGGAAACATTCGTCGATTTGTTGAAATAACATTATTGTTTTTATGCAACATTTAATATGAACGATAACGAATTAATGATTTATTCGTGTATGGAATTCGGGTGTCACGGGTAAATACAAAACTGCACATTAAATGACCGAGCGAGTGCGAAGCGCCTCCGTATCAGCTTAGGCGAAAATGCTTTCGTATGTCCTCGGACATCTTAGTGATATTGTAGCGACTCGCGAGCGAGATTCACATCTCGCTCTTACGCATCGTGCGGAAGAGTGGGACGAGAATCTCGATCGAGAGTCGCTACAATATCACTAAGACGTCCCCGAATAGAGGCGCAGATGTCCGGCTGTTCTCCTCTACTGGTCACATTTCTCAACCGATTCTCGTGAAATTTTGTGAGCAGGATCGTTTTATTTATATGGTTTTTTTATGATCGTTTTTTTTCAAAATGGCAGAGAAATGAGTGTTTAAAACATTTAAAAAAAAATGTACTCGCGAGGTCTACAGCTCACGGAGCCACTAGTTAATCTAGTATCACATTAATTTAAGGGACACAGAAACGCGCAACGGGAGCGGGCGGGTCTAAACCTTCGCACCTGTAATAGTGGTTCTTAAGTCGTGGACTTCGATTATAACATCCTTTTATAATTTGACTCGGCGCGTCTTTGTGGACTCAATATACGGATTGTCTTAGTTTGGGCTGTCGATCGTTATTTTTTAATTGCTTATTTGAAATTGGTTATTCAGGTATAATATGAGTTTGTGTTGTTGTTTATCGGAATAGTAACAATAATTTATTTGCAAGAAAAAGGGTTAGGGTTAGTAGTACCCCAATAATTTATTTAATTCGCAAGTAAAAAGTTATTTCCGATGAAATAAAAATGAATTTTCATGCAGTTCACGTTAAAGAATTTTATAGAGTAAACATTTTACCAACAATGTTCCAACGACTATGCAATATTGTGAGAAAACGATGTTAAAATGCGCACATTCATTTTATTTGTGTAAATAAAAGATGACACCCCTTACGTGAGCGTGCTACGATTTTTTTCCCTAGTTTGTAACCGAGACCCGTTGGAAACGTCGTAATTTGAAACACGAAGTCGCTAACGTGACTGGCAACTTATCTTCAAAAAGACAATTTTCTCTTTAGGTGAGAACTCCGAAAGTCACGCAACAAAGGTAGAAATATCAACTTCGTTAATTAATTCGCACCTACCAACATAACGAATGGCAACTCGATAAAAAGCAAACGCAATAAAAAAGTGGAACTTTCAAAAGTTATAATTGGAACGCACCGCTGCAAGGACGGTCCGAATCGCGCTCAACTAAAATACACAACATTAAATATTAATTGGGAAATGATTTAAAATACAATATCCCGGTTTGGTGCCGGCTGCCGTCGTGTTTCCATTTGATTATTTAAATGCTACCATTATTTGAGTTGATATCGTAAAATATTTGCATAATTTTGCAGCAAGTTTGTTTTTCGAAGTTGGTATTTGACGTTTGAAGTATCTGTGGTTATTTTACAAAAATAATATGAATTCTTCAAAAGCATTTTGCGGAAGTACTTACTGATTATAATACCGACCGACCTTAGTTATGTAATGTCATTTAAATAAGATATAAACCGACATCGATGTCTAAAACCGCTCACATTGGTCCATCCCTAATGGTTGGCAATTTGGCGCCAAAAGTACGCAGTCCGCGGAAACATTTGCGGACGTGTTGATATATTCCTAAACCAGTGACGGATGGTGCACTATCGACGTCCACGGCCGTATACAACGCTGATGGATGAACGTGAACTGCAGTTGCGTTTGTCGCATAACGAGAAAACTTTGATTGCCGATGGATGATTTCATGCTTTTCGGATAATTCTGTTTTTGAGTGCTGTTATTCAATGGTCACTTTAAAGTTACATTTTAAGACAAGTTGCCTAACCTAGCAATAAACCAGTATTTATTTCTAGGCCAAAAGTCTAGCTTAGTCGCTTCAGAGGACCGTGAACCAGCTGCAAAAATCACCCTTTTCATACAACAGGCGATAACGATTTCCACCACTTAAATGTTAACCGATATTGACCAATTTTTGATAGGTTGTCAGTCAGAACAAAATCTAGGTCTATACGTTTTTGAATTTTGATTAAAGATCAACAAAGTCAAATAATCGCTAAAATTGGTATTGTATGAGAATACTGAAACAGTAATAAAACTGAATTTATTAATTATAGTGAAAAACCAAAAACTTACAGACCTAGATTTTGTTCTGACTGAAAACCTGTCAAAAGTTGGTCAAATCGGTTAACATGTGGAAATCGTTATCGCCTTTTGTATCAAAAGCCGTAGGTTCACACTCCTCTCAAGTAAAAATGACGTATAATGGTACCAAAAGTTTATCAGTTAATAATCTGAAGTCTTCTATTGGATTTGAATTGAGAATAACACAATTTTGTGTTGTATTGAACATATTCTCACGACATAAAATTCTATGACCGTGAAGTCTCCCAGAGCGGCTATTCAAAACGACTCATTTGGCCAACTTGGCTCAATAGTCAGTAAGATAAAATTTTATCTGAGTCCGGAAAAAAACAGATGTTACTACACGGCGATTAGGCACGGGGATATCTTTTATCGATCTCGTTTCATGGTCCGTGGAGGTTAGGGAAGTGCATCTTTACCGATATCAATGAACGAGTCTATTCCGTCGATTCAGATTGAGTGTGGGTTACGGACGACTTTAACTGTGCCAGCTTCAATTGTGCTGGGCAAATACACTTTCATGTGTATGCTT
Source organism: Tortricodes alternella (assembly GCA_947859335.1). Classification (NCBI taxonomy): domain Eukaryota; kingdom Metazoa; phylum Arthropoda; class Insecta; order Lepidoptera; family Tortricidae; genus Tortricodes; species Tortricodes alternella. The sequence goes on from OX401969.1 coordinate 21,441,884, forward strand.
ATAAGTGTATGTATTTAAATTTTTATTGCACATAAATGACACACATATGTTACGGATTATGACATATGGAATGTACCTACAAAGGCGAGCTTATTTCTTATGGCATCTCTTTCAGATAACCTTGGAGTAAATACAAAAAGGCAATGCATGTGGATTTTGAGGATAGGCAAAATTCAAAATAAAATAAAAAACATATATACATATATGTAATATAATATAAATGCAAAAAATTCATATATTCATAAATAAGTTAAAAAGTACCTTTAAAACTAATAATAAAAACAAATAACACATAAACAACCATTAAACATTGAAAACATTAGGACTCTTTCTTTAGTCACAACTTATTCAATCCTTTTCAAAAAGAGGCTGCGGAAGGAGATCGTCTCAAGCCCAATGGAACTCGTTCCACAATTTAACGGAGTGTACCGTGAAAGATTTAGCATAGGTACTTATGTACGTGTGTTAACTCGAGAGTAGGTATTTTCTATTATCTTTGTATATTTAATCAATCGTATGATAATCTCGAATCGATTGATGATTCAACGTTTATTGATAGCCGGAGAATGTTACTGCGAAAGTTTACGTCTGGATGAAATTAAAATAAAATACAATAACTACACTGTAATATTTACTCGAATATAATTTTATTTATAGCTCAATATCTACCGTTTGAATGACATGCCATGTCGAAAGAAATTTGATATCGTCAAAGAACAAGAATTGAAAATAATAATATTATTAACAGTTCATTGCTATTCGATATTGAAGAAATGACAAGATGAAATAAGATGTCATATATTTAAAAAAATTGGTATTGTTTATGGTTTTACTATCATTCCATCAAGTGTCACGTTATTAACTGTATTATATGTATTAGAAAATAAAGTAAATACCAACATTGCGTCGTATAGGACGGAGCAGTGATCACGACATCAAATATCGGGTAGGGCTGCGCTAACAGATGATGCACCGCCGAGAACCTGTTACACGCGTCCAATCCACAGTACACTGTCTGCCACGCACACTCCTTCACCGACTCAACAGTTTGACTCCACGACATCCGCATATCGACACTGTCACAACACTATCCAAAATTCACATTTTAAAAATAAATACGCAACACACGCGCGCTCCGATCTTCTTTGACAATAAGATTGCTTCTGTAGTGTGGATGCGCGTGATTTCAAATATCGATAAGATAATAAGATGAGTTGTGCTACAAGCGCGGTAGCTCATCTGTGCTGCGACGTGTACTGGATGGAGCAGGTACATTGCGTGGGCGACTGGACGGCCATTATCTTGCGTTCGCCGATAAGACGCAGTGGACCGATAACGATAGTATTTGCGCAACGCCGTCTATCCGGCGGGAAGGAAAGCGTGAAATTCGATTGTCTTTTGTCTTTCTAAAAAAACCCGGTCGAGTGTGAACGTTTAATAACAGGTGGGGGAATTGTTTTGGGATAAAAGACGTTTTTGAAGTTCCAAGGATTTAATTACATTAAGAAAAAAAACGAGTTCGCGGGGAGTCGGTATTTCGTTATTCATTCGGTAACAGAGCCGGTAAAGGACGTACCGTAGTTTAATTTGACAAGATCATATAAGTATGTTCATGAAAACTATGAAATAAACCTTTTTGTCTAACTTTAGTAATAACTGGACAGTAGAGTATTTGAAAGAATCAAAATGATATTTATTGCTTCAGAGACATTACGAACGAAGTTCTCTCATTCAAATAAAGTCAACGTGGACACTAGCGCCACCTAGTTATTACGTTAAATATTGAAACCAACGTTATCTGATAAACATTTACTATCTCAGAAACACTTGGATATTGGAATATGTTCGATATTTGCTTGATATCAATACTTATTTTTATAAGCTACTTAATTCAAGCAACAAGAACCTTTGTTTTATCAAAGTAATATATTTTTTATTCCATTTATTTATTTAACATAAGCAGTTTTTGGTTATAACTTATCTTACCCACGTCAAGATTCAATTTGGAACGGATGTTTATTAGAGTTATATTTCTCCTTCCTATTATCAATACATATAAAACAGTACCGTGACTCACTTATAGACAACGCACAGCCTAAACGGGTGGTCCTGGAGGTTTAACATTTGGAGGAGACATTCCTCGAGTACCCCAGAGGTGCACTAAGGAGGGAGTTTTTGAAATTCCATCCTTAAAGGGGTGAAAAGAAAAAAGAGGTGATAAAGAAAAATACCGCGGGCGAAGCTGTGGCGGGTCCACTAGTTAAATATAAACATGGACGAGTAACTTATTTTTGTAGCTAACGAATTAATTTTTAATAAATAACTTAAAAATGGATTAAATCGTGCGTGTCAACTTCGCGTGAAAGAGACGGAGCATTTGACGATTTGAATTTTATTGTAGTCGTGCTTGTTGTTGCGCCAAACAAATCCTTTGCGAGTTTGCGAGATTATATATCATCATCACCGTAATCAACCACTGCTGGGCACAGACTGCCTCTGATAAGAAGAGGTACGGGCCCGTGGTCCCCATGCGGGCATGCTGCTCGCGGACTTTACACGCATTGCCGAATTACTTCAGAGATAGTGCTGGTACCCTCACGATGTTTTCCTTTTGCATTCAACTCCGCACATAAGTTAACATCAAATTGAATATCGCACATACATTAAATACAAGTATGTTATGATACGCGTACATATTTGAATTATTGTAGAAACAGTTACTGGTAACTTTATATTTGATAAAGGAGGATTTCCGTATTGACTCTAGATAGGTACAAAAGGTTTGAGACCGGTAAACCGGTTGTCAATACGGTAAGATTTTATTAGCTACCCTCTGTTGACATGCAGAGCAAGCGACCAGAGTTGTTTGTCTAGGTTCGGCAAGTTTAGTAATTATTTGAAAAGCATAATAATGTACCGGATCCATGTCAATGCATTTAAAGTTATAAATGCACTGACAGATAATCGTAATGTCCTATTTTTAAGATAAGGTTCTTCTTGCCTTTGAAACTAGGAATTTGAATAAGGTTGAAAAAAAATGCTTAAGCATATATCCAAATGTGCTATAACATATAAAACATTAATATAAATTAGCTGTAAGTTTAATTACTAGCTATGAAGTTTATGAAGCATTAAAATACTGTACTCTGGAATTTTATTACCCTGTCGTTTTATTACTTAGCCGTACTAGCGCATTCTTCATTTTTACTGAAGTAGACACACTAAAAGTAGTCTTCAAGTAAGACAAGGATAGATAGTTTTGTTATTGCGTTATTTACAACTAAGAAAGAGTTCGTTTAGCATTTCACTATTTTAAGTAAGGTAAGATCACTTAGGCAATATGAAATAGAACAAGGTAACGTCGTTTTATTTTCTATATATCCCTGATTGTTTTAGTATTATCATTTCCAAACGATGACTGTATTGATGAATGAAGCTATCGAAATGATTGATTCATTGCATGATGCGTGACCACATCCTGATAATACTTTGCTTGGAAATGATTGCGAATTGACAAATATCATTTTCAATAAAAAATAAAAATCGTACCAATCACACTCACAGTATCCATTTTAAGAGAACAGTATAAATAAATAAAACACTAACTATCATCTTCATCATCATCGTGATACGTGTCGTATGTCGCCAGGAAGTCTCCAGGCACTGCTGGGAATGGATGATTTGCCGCGGCCATCAAAAACTCTGTCCAAAACGACCTCATTTTACACTCTGATTTAGTCCGTTGTATTCATGTAATATGCATGTTTAAATATTTTGCATGTATTTATTGTAAATAACACATCGAGTCCCAATTCTACAAGTAAGTTACAAAACTAATTTCAAACTGGCCACTTCGATCCCATCGATAACAAAAACACGTCACATCACTAAAAGCAATTCGAAATTTAATTTACGAAACGCGTTCTAATATTTGAGTTTTTGAAATTGGAACGCGACACAGTTTTTTGTTCTATCTTTTTTTAGCTGTGTTTTCACTGGCGAGTAAATATGCTCTAGAGGTGCGTGGGCGACTGACTTGTTATCAGAACGCGGCATATCGCAACGATAAGCGCCCACAACAATTAGGTTTGATACTGCACCTAGTGCGATATTATCAACGGATTATTGCCTGACAATACTAAAAAACAAAATGTAACGGAACTTTTTTGTTTTGAGCCTTTGTTGTCATAGCAATTTTTTGTATGCTTTTATTTAGCAATTACAATGAAAAAGTAACAAATACCGATACAGTACCGGCTGAAACAATGAGCCTGTTTGCTATTTGGATCTTTGTGACGACTGTCAACCAACGGCAAAAATGACCCTTTTCATACAAAAGGCGATAACGATTTCCACCCCTTAAATGTTAACCGATTTTGACAAATTTTTGACAGGTTGTCAGTAAGAACAAAATCTAGGTCTAATCTATACGTTTTTTGAATATTGTTGAAACATCAACACAATCAAATAATCGCTGAAATTAGTTTTGTATGAGAATACTGAAACAGAAATAAAACTGAATGTATTGATTATAGTGAAAAAACCAAAACGTATAGACCTAGATTTTGTTCTGACTGACAACCTATCAAAAATTGGTCAAAATCAGTTAACATTTAAGGGGTGGAAGTCGTTATCGCCGTTCGTATCCACCTCTAGTTAGGGTACTCGAGGAATGTCTCCTCCAAATTTGAAACTTCTAGGACCACCCGTTTAGGCTTTGCGTTGTGTATAAGTGAGTCACGATACTGTTTTATATGTATTCATGATGACAACTAGTTGAGGGAAATTTAAGTATTTAATCTCTAATCAAATGCTTAAGTGGCGTTTCTGAATTCGGCAATTAGAGGTAAGACAGATCAAAACTACAATCGACGACCTACGAATAAAATTCGACCAAGTATGGCCGAATCAGTTTGGGAAAGCATTTGCATATGTGTGAGTAAATATGGAATAGTATAAATGTGTGCGTATATGTGTCTGTGTTTTGAATATGGAATACGAAAACAACACCGCAACATTCACAAGTGATTCCCCGAAGTGAATCAGCTATACATTGACGGAACCTCTTGAGTTATGTTGTACTGTTAGATAAATAAATAATGTCCATCACACTCGATGGCCCGAACTAGGATAAATAAATAGATAAACTACGAGATAAATATACAAGTATGTTTTAACACGAGTATGTTTTTACTCACTACACCCCCCTCCCCCCTTGTGATATTTCGCACTTTTGCCGAACCCTTTAACGGTGTTTAAATTGAGAATGAAAATAAGGACGCCGTGTGTGCAGAGGGTCGCGGATTCGAATCCCGGCTCGCACATCTGAGATTTCAGATGTCATATGCGGAATTGAATTTAATATTTAATCAAAGTGCGAGTTAAACTCGCGTGGAGAGGGTTCCGTTCCGTACATGATTATCTGAAATTTACTACGTTATTTTAAATACCATAGACTTCTTATAGGTTTTCCTGTAATCTATAGGTAAATAACTATTTTCTGTATTTTTTTTCAAAATTTTAGCCCCGTTAGTTTCTGAAATAAGAGGGGGAGGAATGGTCAATTTTCGCCTATTTTCCTAAATAACTTCTAAACTATTTTACATGAAATTCAAAAGAAAATATATTTAAGATCCATACAATAAGCCCATTTCATTTGATATGTCACACGATATAGGTTGCATAACTTTTTTTAAAAAATTTCTAATTTACCCCCTAAAAGTGGCCCCCATGTTTAAAATTCATATATTCACGTCACGCGTCCGTGTTGCGGTCACCGACTTACATATGTATATCAAATTTCAACTCAATCGGTCCAGTAGTTTCGGAGTAAATTGGCTGTGACAGACGGACAGACAGACAGACAGACAGACACAGACAGACACACGAGTGATCCTATTAGGGTTTCGTTTTTCCTTTTGAGGTACGGAACCCTAAAAATCGTGAAACTTGCACGCATCATTAATTTAAAGTATATGTATTAATATAAAGTGTGTGTGAAGTCCCCAATGGCTGGCTGGACGTAGAAAGAAGGATGATAAGTAGATTTCAAGTTTTTCAAAATACATATATGAAGGATGTCTGATAAATTATATGCTAGTATTTCACGCCAAAAGTCTAGCGATAAAAAATGTGGCCGCATTTTTAGAACATTCTGGAAAGGTCGAGAAAGTGACGGATGGCTTTTTTACATTTACCTCTTTTTATCCTCCCTTTAGCATCAGTTTCGTCGCAAAGCAACGAAAGAAGCGCTAGCAAACAGTCCTGGTCCTTGTTTCTGTTTTGCACCATTTTCACAAAAACACTTCACAGTTTCTAAAATATATTCAACTTGATGTATGATTGCCCCTTTTTTCTATTGTTTTTACTCGAAATAATACCAACACTCCGACTCAAACATAATTTTATGTGCAAATTCGACTTTTCGGATTTTTGCACGCTCATGTAGTTTTAAAGTTAGTGAAAGCCAAAGCGCGTACGTTTATTTAATAAGAACGCCCTTTTTCGAACTAACGCCATCTATTAATATATTAGGTAACTAGAGAAACGGCCACCCTCAATGTCACTGAAACTCGCTAGTAATTAGTGCTCGCCCGTGGATACACGGGACTTCCGGTGAGGGTACATCCGGTTCTCGATGCGTTCTACACGAAGTTAACTATTTGCCATTTCCTTTGAGCTTATCTAAACCATCCTGGGTAAAAGGTTTTACGATGGTCAGAGCTTAGAACAAAACAAAAGGTATTTAGTATTTTATTTAGAATTGCGCTTTAAATTGTAAGTTGGTTACTGAAGCATCTTACCGGCCTTGAAATAGATTCAAACAGTTGTAACCCAAGTCTTAACAAAACATTTTTAATAATTCAAACTGTGCGGTTTTAAGACTAAACAATTGAAATTCAAACACAAAGTAAATTAAATCTCCACTCGAAATAAAGCCGGGCACAAACAAACGGAAATTGGCTGGCATGTTCAGCAGCCCAAGCCCGATACGGATTAACAATCGCGATCACTTATTCCATCCGTTGCACTAGGAAGTACAAGTCGATCTGCGGTAGCAATCGAAATATAGTCTAAATAAAAACGCAAATTCGTTCATATGTTACGTATCTGCTCTACTTTCATGTCGATAACGCCCAAGGCCGCGGGAAAAGGGGCCATCTTCGTTTATCAATTCAATTGGAGCCCTTGAAGTGTCGTAATACAGTGCGGTTTTTGTGAGAACTTGGGTGTGTGTGTACGGTTAGATCAGGTCAGATGTTGTATATGTGTGTGTCGACAAACATGTCTCACACACAAACACATTCTTTCAACATTGGATTTACTCAAAGGTGTATTATGTGATTAAATACATTAAATATATATATATGTTGTAATTCATAGATATATACATTAGTGTTATTTAGTTAGAACTTACGAATCGATTGTCGGAAGAAATCCGATCATAGAAATCGTGTTTCTTACCTGTAACAAAAAATATTACAATTTAAACGAGTCATACTGATAAATGTTTATATCTAGATATAGATGACATTAAATGTATATCCATGCTCTCATATGTCAGTCTCTCTATGCATCTGTCTGAATGTTTGTTTTGTTATCACGGCGTAACAACTGAAACAATTTTGACGAAAATTGGCATAGTTGTCTGGGCATTTCCGAATAAAATACTTTTCAGTCAAAATTTGTTGAATCCGTATACATGAAGTTATTTAACCACATACCCGGTTTTTTCTAGAGGCATAAGGTGTATCACACTAGTTTCCGTCGCGATAACATCGGATATTGTCCAACCGTCCTAACACAGCTATTATTTATTTATAGAATATTTATTTATAGACTATTGTGCGCCCCTTCTATTTACTCATGTTGTTCCACTTGTTTTCTGCTCAGTTGAGCAACAAATGGAACTAACGGGATTTTTATTGCATCAAAGCAGGCTTTTGATCATCCAAATATGTATGAAATGTTTGATTGACAAAGGCCCTTGGCAAATGGTAAAACGGTACTCCCGGTCTCCATGGTAACGAAATAAAACAATGCAAAACGGCCTAACAGTAAATCTTTGTGTGTGTGTGTTTTAATCGCCGTAAAGTGAATTCAATTATTAAGCTCAAAATGCACCTTTTTTGGCTAAAACAGCAATTTCTTCGTAAATTAAGCAACCGGAGATAATGTTTTAAATATCACTTTGACATTTTTCACCTAGGATTGCTTTACTTAGGATAAAGTAGCTGTTTCGCCAAATAAAGGTGCAATAATGTGAGGTTACAAAATTGTTTACCAAATAAGGCAATTAAGGATGAATTCACTTTAGGCATAGATTTAAATCAGAGATTGAATTAAAAAAATAAACCCTCCTTAGTGCACCTCAAGGGTGATCAAGGAATGTCTCCTCCAAATTTCAAACGTCTAGGACCACCCGTTTAGGCTGTGCGTTGTCTATATTCTGTCTATTGATTGATGGTACAACAGGGGTCGTATTATGAACTCTTAATTCCAGGCAACGTCGTAAACAGAACTGCCTGGATTTGTATAATAAGAGCCGGGCTTTAGAGCGCTCATAATACTCCAGGCAGTTTTGTTTACCGCGGAAACTGCTTAGAATTAGGAGCTTATGATACGACCTCAGGTCCAGTGATTGGCGCCATACAGATGCGGCTTGCGTACCGTTACTCTACTTGCAAATTATCTGGCCCTATTTTCAAATTGAATACAATGTTGCGTTATTCCTGTCTCGTTCTCTGAGTTTTGTCATCATTAAAGGGTAAACGAGACATCATGATTACGGCGTCAGTGACAATTGAGGAGTTGTTATATTACCGATGTTTATCATTTATTTATTGCTCATGTCTTGCAATGAGTGCTAACCACGACATAAAACTAGTGGGGGGATGGGTGTACCTTCTTGGTGTTAGTCCCTTGATCGAGTTTATTGTCGACCACGTCGGCTCAGACAATGGGGATCATAAAGCCGAGTGCCCACGTAGAGCCAAATAGCGATAGGGTACCGTTGCCCGCAGATTTGACGGCCTGTCTTAACGGGATTTGGGACATCGTGTATTTGTGGTAAGTGTGTATCGTCCTTTATTTGCAGAATAAGGGAACGGACTTCTTCGAAACAAAAAAGGTCTCGGTTCATTCTTATATTTTGTGTATCGAATATGATGATACGGATATGGTTCTAAATATATTATCCGAAATTTGTCGGTTACTATGAACCTCAAACAAATGAACACGTTTAGCAGCTTAAAAGGATTATATGTTTTTATCGTTTACTAGTTGTGCCCGCGACTTTGTTCGCGTGGCATTGGTAAAGTATCCTATGTGTTAATCCGGGTTATACGTTATCTCCATTCCAAATTTCATCCAAATCCGTCCAGCCGTTAAAGCGTGAAGACGTAACAAACATACTAACACACACGCACACTTTCCCACTTAATAATATTAGTGGAATGCATGAACTTAAAATAACGAACAATCCCTTCGAGAAACAACTAAAGAGTTCTTTTAAAATTTCTCCAACTAAAAATCAAAGGAAACTTCCTATGATGAAGCAAAGCTCGAGGTAACTTATTCCCTTCGGCCGGCTACGAAACTGTAGCTTCGTAACTGGTTTCGATGAAGGAATTATTCTTTCTTGCCCGTAACTAGTTTTCATGCAAGAATTATTCTTCCTTTTAAGAAACCATGGTCGCTTATTCCGCGTAAACGCAACCCAACCGGGGTTTCGTAAAAGGAATAATAATTCCTCCATCGAAACTAGTTACGTGCAAGGAAGAATAATTCCTTCATCGAAACCAGTTACGAAACTAGTTTCGTAGACAGCCGAAGGGAACTTATTATCTCCGCGGCGCCACTTCGCTTCGGCTCTCCTCAATAAGTCACCGATGAAATCTGAACTTCAAACCCCAACGTCATTTACTTGATATATAACTGTTCGACTGACGCGGTGGCACAGTGGTAATACCCGCCTGCTGTACAAGAGGTTGCAGGGTCGTTTCCCTCTAGGGGAAAACGTCGTGTGATGAGCACGAAAGTTTGTACCAGAGTCATGGTTGTTTAGAATTTATATGTGTATGTGTATTTGGTATCGTTGTCTAGTACAAATAATCCTAGTCTTGGACTAGATCAGAGTGTGTTAATGTCCGCGATATTATCTTTTCTTATCTTAACCTCTAGTAATATTAAAATTATTAGTGCAGCCGCTTTTAAAAGAAACCAGTAAAAGAACTTTCGGCAACCGACTTTGACGCACGCTGTGCACGGACACGTAGCTTTGGGTAATGCCACCTACATTTTGATGCAAAGCGAAGCTAAGCCTATAAGCGTATACTGATGAATGCACCCAAAACCACGACTCTGTGTACAGCGTGCGCCGTAGTCTGCTTCCGCCTTAAATGCGCCGAAAGCTTAATTTAACTATATATAATAACTATGTCACATGCTACATTTTCAACAAAAGTAAGTTATAATAAGGTCACCACTTCCACATTTTACGATCCGTATGTAAGACATCCACTTTGACATCTATCAAGGACGTCAAATACCCTCGTTAATGCCCCCTGCAGGTAACATAGGTCCCGAATTTATTGTAACTTTTATCGTCCACTTTTCATCAAGAATTCTTCCAAGCTAAACGGACGCAGTTACAGATGGGGCATGAGCGCGATGGCCCGAACTCACAAAACGATCACGCCACTCAAGGCATTTCACACACATTGACACACACACACACACATTCACATTCTGCCACCGGACTACCAGACGACGGGAGGGTTTTCATCCACATGCAATTGAATTTCCTATGAGCCGTACTAAACGGTGTGCGAAATCCTTTTTGGTTCGCACTTTTAAGGCGTGGAACACTCTCCCAGCGTCTGCATTTTCTGAATTATACAATCTTGGTTTTCAAGGTGAGAGTGTGTAGGCATTTTCTGGTCAAGCGTGTTCTACCCTAGGCCCTGTCTTCTCTTTTCATCAGATGAGACTAGGGTCAAACGCATGACCAGTCCTTCCGCCCGTTACTTCGTCCGCGTGGACACCCTAATCACCTAGCGGTATGATATAATTTACGATCTATTCTCATACCTACCAATTATACAGAAAAAATATGATAAAAATCGGTCGAGCAGTTTCGGAGGAGTGCGTCCAGAAACACCATGCGTGACACGAGATTTTTAACCGACTTCAAAAAAGGAGACGGTTCTCAATTCGTCGGAATCTTTTTATTTTTTAATATTTATTTGACAACATAACATCACTACGAGCAAAAGTTTAATAAATAGAGAAAGTGCTATTAACAAGAACATTGGCAAAAATAGACATAATATTGTTTTCGTCTACCTATTTCCAAGGTGTCCTAACGTGTTTTTAATTTTTATTGTAATTTTAAGTTTTGTATACTTTTAAATAGCTAAAATTTCAAGTTCGGGCACTGTCTTTAGTAAAAATAAGTACCCTAAAAGTTAGAACACTTATCTAGTACGAAAGCCGACGCAGAAAATTTGTATGGAGTGGGGTTGGGGAACTTCACTTTCCTGTTGCGCTATAGTGTAATTTCAAAAATAACTCAGCTCAGCATATGCTGCAGCCAGGTCACAGCGCTAGTTTTCACCCGAACCCTCAAACTCAAACTTATTCCTTTCCTTTTACACTCGAGCGCCAACATCTTTTTTCTTTCGTGTTGATGTAGACACTCATTTTTAAAAAAAACTTTAAAGAGTATACACTCTCTGCTTGCGCCTCTTCGCACCTCTCCTCTCCTCCACTGCTACAATTACAAATGCGAGAGTATATTTGACAAAACATATCCTCGGACGGACATATATACTTTTCTGTCAAATAATTCCTCTTGGAACAGCGATAAACGAATTCCACGCGGGCGAAGTCTCGGGCGAAAGCTAGCAAGTTCACATTTATTGTACAAAATCCTAGTATCCATATTCATATTCATATTCATATTCATATTTTTATTCATAATAATTATTATAGGTCAATTTACATTATGGTATGTACTTAGTGATAATTAATGCTAAGTAATTTATATGTATAATATTGTATATTGCTCTTTTGAGTTACTTTAAGAATAATTCCTTGTAGTCATAGAACGCCTTCTCGATTAGCCATTTTTTAAGTTTCCCATTAAACGAGGCAAGACTGAGTAGTAATAATGTCGTGGGGGAGGTGGTATCTTTGATACAGCAGTTCGTTAACTAAAGTATTAGGTCTTGCGTAGACCTAATAGATATAAAGTACAATGTCGACCTACATCTGTCATTCCGAAGAACCCTTTTACTGTCAAGATGCGATCGATGGCGTCCGAATCCGTCGTATTCTTCTTTGGACAAAAGATATGACTCGATTCATGATCACAATTCTGTATAAAACAACTCTTTGAAGGTGCTTTTTTAGCTTTTTTACCTGTACCCTTACCATGAGTTTACGCAAATCGTTCTCGTTATCGAAATCTATCGGAAATACAGCTAGCTGCCGATACAAGCAAAAAGGACTGAGCGATAGTTTTCGACAACGAGAACATTCTGCTGGCGAACTTTCAAAAATGGAATTCCATTTCCTGTTAAGGGGGTTGTAAACGGGCTAGTTTTTTGGCAATTTATTGCTGCAATATGGTCTATTCGCAAACAGTTACATATATACACCACTACTGGGGACAAAAAGTTGTTAACTTTTGGTGATAGCCCGAATTGCAGAAATACATTTCCAAAAAAATTCACATGCATCTTTATAGATTTTTACCATCACCAATATTCGAATTACCTACTTCCCCTTCGCGTTCCTTGCTTTATCCTGTATACAAAATCCTCTCGGAAAATTCTTACTAATTCTTTCGATTCAGATTTCAGGTTCAACAGTCCCAGGTTTGATTTACGGCCGAAGAGCGTTCCGGCTGTCACGCGAAACTTGGAGCCCTTATTATTCAAAATATATGGCTTAGAATAAACTGTGTTGCCATGAGAGGCTCTTTGTAAAACTCCGCATTTAATTTACGATTATATTTACCCTCTTAGAAAATAAGGCCTTTAAAAAACCGGAGAAGTGCGAGTTAAACTCGCGTGGAGAGGGTTTCCGTGATTATATGAAATTTTCTATGTTACTTAAAATACCATAGACTTCTTATAGCTTTTGCTGTAATCTATAGGTAAAGAACTATTTTCTGTATTTTTTTTTTCGAAATTTTACGCCCAGTTAGTTTAAGTTTTACAACTTGTTAACTTTTTCTCTTTTTCTGTATGTTTTTTAACATTTTACGCTTAATGCTGCTGTAACAAGTAATTTAGTATTGATTATTCTGAACACATTACCACAATATTAGCTATATATGTATGACCAGTCCATCTTAGTAGTAGTAGATAAATAATTATTAGCATGTAGTGTATTTGTATAGCGCTCCGTGAGTCACAGACGGTGTTGTCTGAAAATCAGCGCTGCAGGTGTCTTACACCTCAGGATTATGCTGAGCCAGTGTCCCATTCACTGCCGCGAGGACACACACACCACCATTTCTTTTTATATTGTTTTTAATTTATATTTATGTTACTCTGTGTGTCTTCTATGTTAGTGAATAAATGTTTCTTTCTTTCATTCTTTCTTTTCTTTCAGTACTTTCAGAGGAATGGTCGATTTTCGCCTATTTTCCTAAATTACTTCCAAACTATTTAACTTAAAATTCCAAAAAAGCCCCCTTTCATTTGATATGTCACGCGATATAGTTTGCATAACTTATTTTTTTATTTTTTTATTTACCCCCCAAAAGTGGCCCCCATGTTAAAGGCAACGGGGGTCGCCCGGCTATGCGGAATCTATCAATACATATAAAACAGTACCGTGACTCACTTATAGACAACGCAAAGCCTAAATTCCTCGAGTACCCTAGAGGTGCACTAGATTTTTGAAATTCGATCCTTAAAGGGGTGTTAAGATTGTATGGGCAATACCACGGGCGAAGCTGTGGCGGGTCCACTAGTTGGATATATGTTATGTGTTCGGTGTATACTGCTATTTGAGTGTCCAAAGATATAGTTTTATATGATTCTCTTTTACCCGTAAATACGTCCGCGTAGAATTCGTTTATCATTGCATTTTCCAGGAACAAAATGGCCGGCTCATGGCCTAAGCTACGTCCATGCCAAAGTTGAAGACAATAGGGATGTTTCCTGGGTACAAATATAATAATTCTAATTAGTCCAACAGTTAGATTATCAAAAAATATGGAACACGTATTTTTTGCGTTATCAAATCAATCAAAATTGACAAAGATAACGAGCATCAAAGTTAAAGGCGCATAAAGGTAAAAAGTGTACCAAGTCGTGACGTCACGCAGAACTTCAACGCACTATAATTTTTTTTATTTAATTGACTAAAGAAAAAATACGTTCTCAATATTTTTTAACAATGTAAATGACGGACTGTATGGAATTTTTCTGTAACCTAGCCTATTGGTGCCGTAGTTTGGCCGTTAAGGCGTAAAAAACAGACAAACACACTTTAATTAGGTACTTTTAGTATGAATAATGGTCTCATAGCACAGATATGTTACCAAAAGATTCTTTACCGTGTTTCTCAGTATGTTGCTGAGCCGAATTCAGTCATCGATAATACGTATTTATTCCTTTATTACAAATGTGAGCATAAACACGTCACGAGCCTACGTCAAACCGTCGTTACAATATCCAATACAGATATAACACGTATAAGTAAAAACATAAATCAAAACATTTCCCATTCCATTTGAAATCTTAACATGCGCCAACAAAGTTGATGCGAAGTGAAATTAATTTAGACTTAAGTCTTTTTCACTTAGAAGCTTGTTTAATTTTTGAATTCGCCTCATGCGTTTCATGCGTCGCGTAAAATGTTCTGACAGCAATTGTGAGCGCTCGAGCGGCCTAATGCGTTTGAATTGCAGATCACTTCCCGCCTTCTTGAGCGAGAAAATATTTTATACCTAGTATTGGCAGTAAAAATACTCGTCAATTTGAAAATGTGATTGCTTTGGGTTAAAACTTTCTAAATAATGGTGAAAATATTATATATTCTCAAAAAATATCAAGAGCTGAAAATCCACCTAAGTAGATTTTCATATTTTAGTCATGCCCTATAATATATTATTACGAGTCGTACAGCCCGACATACAATTTCTTTTTATAAATTAAAAAAAAGACAAAAACAATGCGTAAATTGTTTATTTAATGTTGATTGTGTGACAGGTTCTGTATACAATTCTCTACAAACTTAGCATCCTATTCAAGACAGTACGGACTTGCAGGCAGACAAAAAGAAACCACGCATTTCATGATAATATGAATGTGTTTTGGCTCTACAAACGACAAAGCTGGTTTTTACCGACCTCAAAAATACTTCCAAAATACTAACAAGTATTTATACTATCTACGCGTATTTTTCATACTCATATTTAAGCCCATCTCCCTTGTGTATTTGTAAATGTAGTATCTAAATGATTTTCCTCATTAATATGCATGGCGTAAGAGTACAGTATATTAGTTTCCCCGGGGGAGTTGTACGATAATTCTCGTGAAACCGAAATGGAATCCATTTCATGTTCCATATTGAGGGAATGAGTTTGAAGACAATTAGGATTTATTGTGTATAATAAACTAAAGCAGGGATTACAAGGTTACAATTTATAGAGTTAGGTATTACAGCTCGAGCTAAAGCCTGGATTTTTTTCTAAAAATATACCAAAATGAGAATATGCGATTCAGTCCACAATCCTCTACTATAAACACTAGATTACCTTTTTTTACCTAGTCTTAAATCTGATGGACACGTGTCAGTATCAGGGAATAATAACTGGTACACTTCCGTAAACAGCCAAGTGGTCACGCTGACATTTGCATAATCTGTGCTGAATATTATAATCACAACGCCAAGGACCACGGATTAACTGGCAAGTAAAGTCTGTTCGCCGAGAGTTGATAAATATTATGATATCGTCTCGAAATAGCGACTGTCGCTTACCTATCGCAAACTGTATGACGGGCGTCGCTTATCGTCGCGCTCACTGAGTTTCGTGGTACGAGGGACGCAGTTGTTGTCAGGCGCGGCGGCTTTTAAGAGTTAAAGTCTTTGACAGAGGAATTGATGTTTCCTTGCCTACGTCTCTATTCTATTGGTACTGCTAAGTGTTTTACTATATCGTATCTAAAATGCCAAAACCGCGAATGTGTCTTTGTTTTGTGCGTGTCTGACGTAGACATTCGCGGTTTTGGTATTTTAGTGAAGATATAATACATAACATATCAGTACAGAATAAAGACCCTGTCGGCCTTGTAATTGAGAGCAATATAGTTTAAACAACTGCCGGCCCCATGGAAATTGAGACAATATTAATAACACTCGGTCGTTTATGTCTGTTCGTTGTTTACTTTATTAAATTTGTGAATGGATCGCGATGATCTTCATTCCGTTCAAGACTAGTTTGATGCCGGTGTCTCATAGAAAGCCTTTAAGCGTTTACACACGATGGCTACATGGAAAGGTGCTTTCAAAACGGTTTCGGTCGATGATTCCGGTTTAGGTTGCGGCTGCCGGCATTTTAACCGGTGCATTGAAAAATCGTTTTTCTTTTTTACAAGTTGCGTTTCAACGATTATGCCCTTAAAATCCGGTTAACATAACAGTGAGTCTGTCAATTTCGTTACAAAATTAAACCGGTTTTTTTAACCGCTATTTCAAAACCAGGTCCAAGCCCCGGTGCCAACCCATCAACTTGTCTGTTAACTGATTGAAAGCGGTAGCAAAATTCAGAAAATGTACAAGTTTTTATTGACAGTTACATATCTTAGTTTCATTTTTATCATTAAACAGATAAGATGGTCGCTTTGTCTACTTTTTATCATTAAACAGATAAGGTGTTACCTTTGTATCGTGTCTTTGAATGATTTTTACACGCTTTATATTAGCTCCACTTGTATGTAACTAATAAACTAATTAACTCACTAACTATTTAAACAAATCTAGGAAGTCAATTTTAACCTACATCTAATTGTCGTATCGATTTGATACTTTGTAATTAATCTTTGTAATTCGGATGACAATACAAATATTTGATACCATCGAGCTGGTCTGACCAGATGGGCCTATTGAAAGTACTGAGCCAATTTTTTCCCAGTAGTCCGCAGTGCGTACAGATGGGAAAATAAAGTCTCATTAGTCCGCATCACTTGGCGCGGATGCGAACTACTGGGAATTGGCACTGCGGACTACTGGGAAAAAAGTCCCATTCGTTCGCAGTGCGAACTACGGGGTACGGACAACTGGGAATAGCCCAGAAATTTAAGTAGTGAATTCAATAAGGTTGTTATGGATTATGTATGTATTTCCGGTCATATCCGGTTTTTATCATACATGCATACATATGACATTATAAACTTCAACGAAGCCCTTTGTATGGCAGCTGGCTTCGAAAAGCCTTGTTACTCGCAGATGTCTGGTGGAAATTACTGGCGATACTAAGTTTTTATAGACGCATAAACAGCAGTTTTACTGCTTTGTTGGAGATTATTAATGGAGTCTGCGCCGTTAGACTTTACTTTATAATGTAGGTTAGGCAAGTCTTTGGGCCTTTGTACACGGCGATATTTTACGCGCGCACTCGACGCGAGTTCTGTATCGCTATCTCAACTATTTCTATAGTGTAAAAGCGAAAACGATTTAAACGTGTAGACTACGCGTGTAAATGTCACAGTGTCTGGAGGCCTTTAGAGTCAAACCTATCTTGAGCATTTAATTAAATCAGTATTTTTGAACCTTCTTGAGTATGTGACCTGAAAACGAAAAAATCTGGCGACCCCCCCACGAGTCCAATGACCGTATGAATACTATGTCAGTGGTTTCTACGACGATGTATTTAAAAACTTGGCTTGTACCGCGACCCCCTGACGGAGAGTTTGCGACCCGCTGACCAAGAGTTTGCGACCCCCTAGGGATCACGACCCACAGGATGAAAAAAAACTGGAATTAAACAGTATGTAGTTTTGGGTAAAAACCACACTTTTATGCAACCTGTGCGAGAAATATTTTCTAAAGAACATGTTTTACATGAGAACTCTATAATGAGGAAAATATTACAAAAACCCAAAAAAACATGAAGTTAAACAATTGCAGGCGAAGCCGCGAGGAGGACTAGATTATAATAAAACAATGTATATATTTAGAACGCGGCTGTTGCTATGAGTAATGTGTCCACAAATAAGTTGTGTATCCGATGTCCGGCGTTTGATGCATCGTGTGGCCACCCCATACGATACCGGACATAAAACATAGTTATGTGAAAAGTTTCAATGTTATTCGATGTACAAGTTTAGATTTATCGACGGTGGAAGTTTAGAGTAACTTCAGTACAGTTTTAGAAGAGACCATGACCCTAGGCACAAATATAAGAATCAAGTTCGAACATGGTTACATAAACTTAATTACGATGAAACTGAAAGTCTTTTTTCAGCAATAAAATAAGTTTTTTTCTGGGATAATGACATCTAGTTCAGTGTATGACGTTGACGTAATTTGTATTACTCCAAAACCATCGAACTACCATGTTGAGTTTTTAACTATTCATAATTATATGTATAAAACTAAATTGCATATTACTTGACATGGACGTGAAACTGTGAATGGTACTTCATTTTCTTATTATTTTCTTTTGTTAACATTATCTTAAATAGTTCATATCTTTTGCTACCAGAATTCCAAATTCCTTGAATCGGGGAAGGGGCCCGGTGATCTGTCACGCAGGGTCACCTCTCGTCAGTGAATAGGTTCATACTGAACCACCGAGCTACATCTTCGGGCTCGTCATCAGTTGAGACTAGAGTCAATCGCAGCCAGTTTTACAAAAAAAGAATTGCCAATGTTTTCATTGTCATCAATCAGATCAATCAAAAATCTCTTTATTTGCTCTCACACTGGTTATAATTTCCTCCTCATTATTGTAGCTATACGTACCTTTGTGAGAGTAAATAAAGAGATTTTTGATTGATCTGATTGATGACAATGAAAACATTGGCAATTCTTTTTTTGTAAAACTGGCTGCGATTGACTCTAGTCTCAACTGATGACGAGCCCGAAGATGTAGCTCGGTGGTTCAGTATGAACCTATTCACTCTTGTCTTGAAGACCTAAATTATATTTGACAGGAAATACAGTCGACGGGAGATGATTAAAAATGTATGCGTTGACAGAACGCCGACGGCATTTGATCTGTAGTTGTGCATGCAAAATTAAGCTTATTTTGACCTATCATTTCGTTCATATTCGCATTAATTACAAATGTGCGACTTCGCTCATTTCACGAGTGGCGGTATTTCAACGCGGTCACTGAATACCTATTTACCTTCTTATCTTACCTATTTATTGATTAGAATCTTTGCCAAGAGGATTTTTTTATTGTTACGTAACATTAATTATGTCTTTTGTGAGGATCAGAGTATACGACATTAGATTAAGTGATACATACATACAAACATACATAGCATCACGCCCGAAATCCCTAATGGGGTGGGCAGAGCCAAAAGACTACTCGTGGCCACGTTCGATTAATTAGTCCTAAGATGGTATGTTGAACCGTATGGTGACAGGTGATCAGCCCATCGCCCATACAGATAGTCCACCATGTTGGAGAGGACTCGTCCCTTAGTCGACTTTTACGACATGCCAGGATGATAAGCATCTGTACGCATTCTGTGCTATTTTTTCACTCCCAGTGCAGCAGAGGAGTTTATAATATCGTTTTTTTTTTTTTTGTGAAGTTTAGATTGAAAAGTGGTTACAGACGGTGCTGGCTGAACATCAGCGCTGCTGGTGTCTGACACCTCAGCATCATGTTGAGCTAATATCCGAGGACACCTACGTACCTCCAATTGGTTCTTGCGTTGTTTTGATCTTGTTTCACCTGAGTGTAAAAGACTACGTAATGGACAGGGACGTTTGGCTTCACCCCTGACCTGCACCGGCGAACCGTGGGTCTCGATGGGCTACCTACTGTGGTATATACTTAGTTTTGTATAAAACTGGAGACATCATTGTTAATTTAAATGTGTACTGTTTTGAAAAAATGATACCTCACCGAGTTTCTTGCCGGCTCTTCTCAGTAGAGGATTTTTTCCGAAGATTCATTCCTTGACCTTCATAAGAGCTTGTAAAAGCCTAAATTGAAGAAAGATAGTTCGACTTTTGACTAAAATAAATAAATACACAAGTATTGGATTTATTTATGTGTTTCTTTCTTTTTTCTTTCTAAATAAAGCTTAGAAACCTTTATTTAGAGAGTAGCGAAATTTTGACCTCAGTAACGATAAGTTTCTGTGTCACTTAGACCAATGACGAATTTAGTCCCAGTTGGCCTGAAGCTGTCACTTTTTGATGAGCCTGACGTGGGTTAGGTTGTTACGAGACATGTGCAAAAAACTGTCTGCCAAATATTCTATCGATATTTCTTGAAATCGAGTTCATCTCATCTTATTTTCATATTTCTTTAGCACGTACAGAAATAACGCTACAAGTTATTAACATATAAATTGCGATCTAAAAAAACTGAAGGTGGTTGATCTGTCTACATCTGTAGTATGCGATTTGATTTGATAACGGTAAATCAGATGAGGGAGTCGTTTGTGAAATGGTACCGTGTTCGTTTAGTGTTCCATGTTTAAAACACAGAAACAAAACATTATCACTCACACATTCATATACCATATACCTATATCTATTTTTCATTTGAATGTTCTCTACAATATTAAATCTCCATAACAGTGAATTAGGTATTCATATACATCTTTCGCGTGCTACGAACTGTCACCGTCATCTGTTACGGCGTAGCGCGTAGCTGCCGGTTTAGCTACGCGTAGCTAACCCCATCGCTGCCATAATTTCCCAAGGCTCGGCTTGATTGATGCGCTCCGGAGTATTGTAGCGGACGGGTTGACACTATTGATAGAAATATTCCAGTATAGGTCTACGAACTTTTCTGTGGATAGTCAAGATCCGTATCGGATTGAAATAAGGTCATCCTGATAATACGACTTTATTCTTGGCAAACGTAATAATATTATGAGTGAATTGTATGAAGGTTGACTTCTGCCAGGGGATCAGTCCGCACTTTAGGTACGCTCGGCCGTCGGACAGCTCGGAGCTATAAATCGCAGTAGGTTGCCGCTCGCCCGTTCGCTGACCGACTCGCGCGTCATCAAGTAGCCTAGATGTTCGGTGTTGTTGGGTAACGCGGATAATAAACTGATAACCATAGCGTACACGAAAGAGCACGTTCTATACCTAGTACTAGCCTAGGCTAATAATTACTAACATAATAAATGGAACTTTGTAGTTGTCTGAATAAATGAATTATTATTATTATTATTATTATTACGCGACAGAGAGAGAGAGAAGGCATGATTAGGCATATTAGGTTTTGTTAGACCGTGATTCTTCTGTACGTAAATAATATTATCTATTCTGTGCATCTGCCTAGCTTTGCCTATAGTTATTTATTCAAAGATCCGCACTTCGTTTTTTCGAACAAATTCAAATAAATGGTATCGGTTCATTAAAAATAATCCTGTTTGAGATATACAGAGTAAAATAGCCGACTTTACGCCTATCTAAGGTAATATCTTTTTCATAACACAGTTATAATATACTAAATCACTTGATAAGGCCGTCTATACCATTCAATATATTCCAACTAACTCGCATCCCTGAATAGGGTTCCGGTTAGGGGCCGTGGGAAGGGGTCCATGTAAAGGGGTCCGTATTGGACGCCATTAACTGCGGTCCAATGTCCGGTGGCCCGGAATTTGGTGCTACATTGGACTTATCCCGGAAAAAAAACACCTATTTTCTAGTCGTCGAACTCAGGCACACGTTGTATAAAAGCTTTTGAATCGACATTGTCAAACCAATTTAGTAACCAACTTGATTCTTATAGTTTAATTTTGGCAAAAGAACAGGACGCGGCATAGATGGTGTAGATATATGGCCTGTTCAAACCAAAAGGTTTAAGAGATGTGTTCATGTTATTAGATATATTTGGTCAATGATCACCGGTTCACCTCGTGGTTATAACGTCGGAGCCCGAAGCTTGCAGGGTTTAATTTCCGTCATGGTCACATTGCTTTTATGCCACGATGGATGGCAAACATGCATACGGCCCGCCTGATGGTATGCGGTTACAACAGCCTTATTGTAACCGCTTACCATCAGGCGGGCCGTATGCATGTTTGCCATCCATCGTGGCATAAAATCCATAAGCATGGACGTAACATCCATAGGCATGGACGCCTGCAACGCCAGAGCATTTCATACGCGTTGCCGACCCTTCTTCTTGAAAAACTACTGTTTAAAATCTAAATCTTGGCAGGAAGCTCATTCCGTTCTCGTTTCATAAGCATTCATAACATACTTGTGTTTAAGTTAAGTTCTCCAGGGCCCAAAATATAGTAGGTTATCTTAGTCTGGGCCGGTAACTGTGACTAGAGGCATAACATAACGCGAGTCGTGCGCGGGGCGGGTCACCTGCAGGCCCGCCTAAGCAGTGTCAAAGGAACTAAAATGGACGCGTTCATTTCTGTGACGTAATTGCTTAAAAAGCTTCGAATTTAGTTTCCGACAGCAACCCACCGTACGCACGACCCGCATTTCGGTGTTTGGAAGCCTTAATAGTAATAAAATGAGTATGTACCGATATCTACCGAAAATGATCGTATCGCATCGAAATTACTATGGACCCGATACGCAGTCACGCGTCTCGTATGTAAATGCACCCTTCACGCCAAGATTGGTTTCACTCTCAGGCCCACATTTATCAAAGTGGACCGGACGCGCGAATATTACGAATTTAGATCAGGGGTGTACTCCCACAATCGAGGCTAGACAAAAAATGGCGGATGACAAATGAAAACGACTTCTTATTCTTGGATATCGATGGTCGAGATGTGTACTCACAGAACTAATTCTAGCGGTAAGGCAATTATAAGTCATCTCGAAAAAAGCGCTGGTATTATCTCATACTAATTGAGACAAAGCTCATGTTCAAAAAACGTTGAGTTAAATATAGATAGGTACTTCAACCCATCTTTGCGCGCGGGGCTATGAGTGCGTCAGTTCGTTAATATGCTTTGATTAGTGGGGCGTGACGTGGCAGGCGTGGTACGAGCAATACAACCTCGCGCGCACATTTCGCCACGCACAAACATGAGTTGAAGTATCTGTTTACAGGCTGATGTAAGCTTGCACGATAAAAAAAAACCATATTCAATAAAATGACATGAACATAAATACAAAATATACATGTCAAAGTACGAAATACCGAGTTAGCCCTGAGCATGCTTTTTATTAAAAACATTGGTGAGTAATGTTACTCATTGGTTAGTTGATTAAATTGTTTAGTTAAATAATTAATTATGTAGTTACATAGTTAATTTGTGTACTGGTCCGACTGTCGTGCGTCACCCTGAATTGGTTTCCGCCAACCATGTGGTAGAGCAGCGTTGTGGCTAACGAGGCATTAAATGATGTTAAGCGGGAGTTCTTCCGAGGACAGCAGTAGTATTATGTCCTTAAGGGGCACAATGTGTGTCGAATCTTCGACTACACTGGTGCGTGTAAACGGGAGCTGGCTAACAAACCTCAACTGTCAGCTAACTACTTTTAAGCAATGTTTATTCTAGTTAGCTGATAGTTTCTCTTCTCTTTTCGCGGGTTCTGGCTGGAAAACAGCGATGCATAGTATTACCCCTACGCAGCACGTCTAGCACGACCTGCCGTCGAGTCGTTTGTCGCTCAGTGCGTCCCTGTCAAACTAGTCAAATACGTAAGGGACGCACTGAGCGACAAACGACTCGCGGGCAGGTCGTGCTAGACGTGTAGGCGTAACTATCAGCAATATGCTGACGCCAAAACCTTTTGCCAAGCCCAGTTTTAATTTGTTTTGGTCGCAATAAACCTCATTTATTTATTTAAGCATTGAAAAACTCCAATATGGAAATAATTTTTCTTTCATCTGCAAAACTGGACATGCATATTGATCGCCGAGAATATTCGAATATCACTGTGATATTCCATGGAATTTATATTGAGCAGAGTAAAGAATGGCATCCATTTCGCCGGCGATAGCTCGGCGTCATGACACGACGGAGCTGCATAAAAATGACCGCCGTTTTAAAAATAATCTCACAATATTTATCATTTGATAAATTTGTTTTGTCTGCGTCTAGTTGTTTTGTAAATCTTGAGTCTCGTGTTGGACTTTCTTAAATATTTGTGATTTATTTAAAGGTCAAATATTTCTCATATGTAGATGAATATGTTAATTCAAGACAGGTTTCCTTACAAGCACTTGTGAATATTAGGGTGAGTTTTCCACTTCGGTATAAACCTATACTTTTATGCAATTCAAATTAGTAGTAAACATGGCAAGAATTTGTGATTTACCTACATCTCTACAGTAAAAAGAACAAAATACAGTTGTTTTGATTTTCTTTCTTTTGCTTTGTCCTTTGTTGTGTCGTCACTGCTGTTGCGTTGTCTAAGTTAAGTTGAGGGTCTCGCTGAAAACCAGAGCCGTGGCTTCTCGCAGCAACATGCTAATCAAGGCCCTTTTTAACGCCATTGCATTTTTATTTTATGCGTTAAACCAATGTTGTCTTATTGTTATTCTGAATATGTTAGATCTTTGGTGGCTAAATCGAATAACATCAATTTATTCTCACTTTATATACGAAAAGCGCCTTGAAATCCATTAAGGCGAACTATAAATTATCTGGCATACATTCAGCACTCGAATCGTACGAAACAAAGTTCAGTTAATTCACTTTTAAACCATGTTTCGAGCAGAATTACTTTTTGATTAGTCTCGCATTCGAGTAAAGAATCCTCGACTTTGTAGTTAGGTTATTAATAATGTAATATTGTATTTCTCTCGTTCTTTATTCGGCAGAAATTTCATTTAGAGATATAAATTGAATTGAGCACTATAATGAGTGTAAATTGCTTTTAAAAAGTCTATAATATATTTACTTTTGAAGCTGTATAGAATATATCTTCTGTCTTAAAATTGTCTCCACATATATATGCGTTACGTGAGCACGGGTGAGGCAACTGAAAGTGGGTCGGTGTGTGGCCATTATGTATGAAGTACTATTAGGTATTGGGTTCATAATTGATTCGCATTTTTTTTAGCGCATAATGATCATTTCAGCGATAAAGATTGAACAGATTTCCTTGAAATTTGTTATATTGTTACATGAGGTCCTGGAATAAGACAAAGAATACGTTTACCTCGGAAAAAGTTAGTAACTATAACGAAGTTACGGGCAGAATATAGTAACTTAAATTAACCTTAGCTAAAAAATGATTGTATTAAATATTCTGAGAAACTTACGGAATTGGCGGAAAAAACGCGTCGTGACTCGTTAGGCGTAAAGAAAGTTATGCAAGAAGAGACCACTACTTACGTATCTTGTCATTTTATTTAAAATCTACATAACGCATTCTCTATTAAACAGACCTCTTGGTTTTTTTACGTGTACTTTTAAATTCGAAATAAAAAATCTGCTATCCTACTCGGTCGTAAGTCGTGAATTGTTCCAGTAAAAGACACATTTTTAATTTGTGGAATCTATTTCATTATTATCAGAGATATTATGTATATCTAAGATGCCACTTACAAAATCCCAGCCAGAATTGACTCAAACGCATCACATGGCTTACCTGCAAGAAAAAAATATGTCTTTAAAAAATGTCATATTAATGAGTCCGTTTTATCTTATAGCTTTTGTCCAATGTGATTATGACAAGAATTAACGGGTAGTCATTAAATTCCCTATTGAGTCCAGACGAGAAAATTCAACTGTCCTATTTTTCCATTGGGAAGTTTTTATAGCGACCCGTAGATGAGAACAGCCGGACATCCGGACATCCAGAAGTACGAAAGCATTTTTGCCCAATCTGAAACGGAGACGCTTCGCGCTCGCTACGTCAAAAAGAAAGTGACAACCTTCAGCAACTTTTTATTTTTATATCTTCTCACTAGATGCGCCCGCGAGATTGTTTGCAAATTATCTCACGGGAATACATTATCGGCTTAAGAAAGTATGTATATTCTATTCCAATCCATACTAATATTATAAACGGGAATGTAACTCTGTCTGTCTGTCTGTCTGTCGCGCTTTCACGCTAAAGCTACAGAACCAATTTAAATGAAATTTGATACACAGATAGTCTAGAGCCTATGAAAGGACATAGGCTACTTTTTAATGCGAAAAAAGGGTTGTAAGGGGTTGAGAGGGGGGATGAAAAGTTGTATCGAAGTATCGTCATTTTTAGAGCTAGAAGCTTGAAACTTATTTATTAGGCTGTTGATTCGATATAAATAATATGACATTCAAAGTTTGTAAAAGTTTTACCCTCAAGGGTGTAAAATAGCAATAGGGAATAGGGGATGGAAGTTTGTATGGAAATATGTAAGGTTTATGTGACGACTGACGACGCGGATAGCCTAGTTGGTAGTGACCCTGCCTCCGACGCAAGCGTCCCGGGTTCGATCCCCGGTAAGGGCAAATATTAGTGTGATGAGCACGAATGTCTGTTCCTGAGTCTTGGATGTTTCCTATGTATTTAAGTATTTATTTCTCTATATATGTATTTATATCGTCGTCTAGTACTCATAACACAAGCCTTAGAGCTTACTTTGGGACTAGATCGATTTGTGTAAAGATTGTCCCCTGATATTTATGTGAATGTTTTATGAGTTTGCGACAAGAGACAAATTAGCCTAAATAATTAAAAATGCTAAATCGGTTCAGCCGTTAGCGCGCGCCAAACATATTCTAAGCCGCTAAGTTGTGGAACATTCTCCCAGCGTCTGTATTTCCTGAATCACATCCTTGGTGTCTTCAAGGTAAGAGTGAAAAGGCATTTTCTGGGCAAAAGCGTGTATTCTAGACCCCGTTTTTGCTTTCCATCAGGTGAGACTAGGGTCAAACGCATGCCCAGAAATTCATAAAAATAACTTGTCAATTTTATATTAGTAGAATAACCTAAATCGAATAGAGGCAGTATTCTGTAGGCTGTACTTATAAAAAGTTTACCTAATGCGTTGAACCCGTTCACCCCATTGTTTGGACACAGGTGCGCCCCTAACGTGTACGCGACCCTTGCCCGTTACGGAGTAATTAACGTTTTGAAATAATATTGTTCACCTGAAAAGCTGAACCCGACTGTGGCGCATGCTGTGCACATACACGTAGTTATGGGTGGCTTCATCAATCACGCACATAGATTTAGCTTCGCTTTGTATCAATATGTACGTGACGTCATCCAAAGCTGTGTCCGTGCACAGCGTCACAGAAAAGATAGTACTAACGTACAGAAGAATCTCTATCATAATATGCCAACTCATGCCTTCTGTCTCCGTCGCATGAAATGTGCTCTTTCGTGTACGCTAGGGTTGTCCGTTTTTTTCACCCAACAACACCAAACATCTAGGCTACTTGCAAGCGAGCGAGCGGCAACCTACTGCCATTTACGGCTCTGAGCTGTCCGACGGCCGAGCGTACCTAAAGTGCGGAGCGAGACCCCTGACAGCGTGCGCCGCAGTGGGTTTCGGCTTTACAAAAAAAAAAAAACAGGGGACCTTTTAAAACTTCTACCGTCGCCGAGAAACTCATGGAAACCTGTATCAGATGGTACGGCCACGTTTTGCATGGATCTAACTTGTCAACAAAAGGGAGAGGAAGACCATGGTTGAGAGTTAAACATCCGGATTTTTGAGATTGACAATCCAAAACAGGGCCTCATTCGATATTGCCTACGACATGACAACTCTTATTAACTGGAAAGCAAGGCCCCTAAAAAAACATTCATTATTGCTTAGGCGATTTTGAAATGCGGCCCAGGTCGTGCAAGACCTGACCCCGGTTAAATTGAAACGGACAGAGTAAGAATTGTTTACCTACAATATTTTACTATGATACTTGACTGACCAGCTGGGCCCATGCCTCCTCTCATAGTGAGAGGGAAATGCTCGTATTATATTATTCATAACGTACTTGTCCCGGGGGTCGTAGTCGTTTATGTCTTTGTGTTTCGTACGGAACCAAGTTATCCTAATTTGGGCCGTTCAGTGTGAAGTTTTTTTTATCATATACTAGCTTACGCTTGCGACTTCAAACGTGTAAAACGATGTTTATGTCAATTGTAAAACAGTGTTTCATCAACATGAAAAGTTCATGAAAATAAACAATTTATTAGGACTTATTAATACGGGAACAAATTATAATATAACAAGCTACAGACTTTAAAAGCTTACCCTTTTGGCTGTTAAAGTTGAGGCAGTAACTTCAGCTGTTAAATAAACTTTGCGTTAGTTGTAGACTGAATTAATTTAATGTAAAACAGAATCTTAATTATTCTTGAAATGTATCCTACAAATCATGGAAACACAAAAATTTTTTTTTTGATGTTAGTAGAAATATACTTTTTATCTATGAAATAGCACAGTGCCCGGTCAAAAACATCCTAACTATAACAAGAAAAACGTATAAAAAAGTGCACGTGTGTCTGTTTATTTGTTCCTCTTTAACGTCAAAACGGAGCAACGGATTGACTTGATCTTATAATACACTAGTGGTATCGCCAAAGCTTCGCCCGCCGTATTTTCCATACAAACTTTATCACCCATTTTCGGCCCCTTTAGGATGGAATTTCAAAAAATCTCTCCTTAGTGTATCTCTAGAGTACTCGAGGAATGTCTCCTCCAAATTTCAAACCTCTAGGACCACCCGTTTAGGCTGTGCGTTGTCAATAAGTGAGTCACGGTACTGTTTCATATGTTATAAGAAGACATAGTTGGGCGCAGTTTCCGAAGAAATAGGAGAAAACAATTTTACACACAGACAAATGACTTACTTTTGTATTACACTTAATGTAAGGATAGTGAGAATATTTGTAAGGCAGAAGGAATTAAACCTATACAAAAACGCTCGCTAGTTTCATTTACAACAAGCTCTAAATTAAATGTACATTTTCAAGCTATAAATTATAGAGAAAAGCAACTTCCAAGTATGTAGGTTAAGCGTTAAAAGTAAAAACGTACGAGATACGAGCTAAAAAACAAGCAGAGAAAAGCAAAGGAAATCCAGCGAAGCGCGCCTTGCCTTTTTATAAACCGGAGGTCTGAAGTTATTATATCAAAAGACGAGGCTGTTTAGTGAGCGGGTAATTAAAGGACGAATTTTAGCGAAAAAGATCCAACCCAAAATAAAATGCCATTCATAATTAAGTTCTATATATGTCATAATTTAAAAATCTGCATAGTTTTTTTTTGTGGATTGAATGTTTTTCCCTAAATTACAGCAGCAGAAACGTTACGGAATATTTCGTTCTACTTAGTACAGTGACGGGAATTGGTTCTTTTTATTAGGTACATAGTACATGTACTACACAAGCTTAGTGGCAATGTCAGATTAAAAGCCGTCGTCGCCGGCGCCCCGCCGTCAAGACCGGCGCCGCGCCGCCGCTGCGTTTCTACATTTGCATAATAATGCACCGCGGCCATTTAATGAAAATCGCAGCCGTCACGTTCAGCATTGTGTATCACGTCGCTCCAGTTCATTCAGTCTGTTTGCGGATGGCGGTTCATTTTGGGTTGTAAGGTTAATTTAACAGTGTGTACCGTATACGGAAGTCTCGAAATCAGCCATTGATATTTCGGTGCTCGTCCACATGAACTAAGATACACTGAATACACTAATGTTATTTATCTACACCCATATCATAAAACCTCCATAATGTAATCAAAAACCGTAGGAATGACAACCAATTAGGTAAAACTAGTTCTGTCATGTTATTACAGTATCGATTTTAGTATCGTAATGAGATTAAATTTGGAACAGCTGTCAAAACTCAAGTGGGTCTTTATTCTAGTATCCATAGATATTAAAACAGGTATTGATACAAAACATCAATTCCGTATGTTTTTTTAATATAAACTGCACGACATTTGATCTCGAGTGACATGAGAATAGAGACTTCATTCGTTTGTCTATGATTTAAAAAAAAAATGTCTTGACGGAGGATCGAATTGCCGCCATTACTGCTTTCATATTTCATGTGGGTTTTTTGCTGAACGAAAGTAGAATTGTAAAAAGTTGTTTGTAATTTACATTTTAGTTGAAAATATGAATAGTAGTCTTCTCGGAGTGACTGTGTGATGTGAAAATGCGCCGGTATATCCGTATAGCCGGTATATATACACATAACTTGTTGCCAGAAAATATTGTTTCTGAACACATCATGGAGGATTTATAATATGTGTGTAGATAAAGTTATGTATGCAACTCTGCATAATTTCGCCTTAAAACACACGTGCGATCTTATTATGAAACTCGCTAAAAGCTCGTTTCATAAAACCGCACTAGTGTTTTAAGGCCTATCATTATGCAACCGTTGCATAAACTACTATTTTTTACGTGCAAAGCACTGGCAGTGTCGCATTGAAAACCTTTTTGTACTCGTATAGAACTTGACGTGAAAAGGGTCAGTACATGAGATCTTAGAATATTTTATGTATTGCAGCACTAGGTTAGGTACCTACTATTAGTTTCTATAAACTATTACTTTTTTAATTTACTAAAAAAACGAAAATCATGGAAATCCGAATGTTTCCGAAGTATATTCTTACATTTAATTTCCGTGTAGAATTGTTTCCGTGCGTTTGACATGTTTCGAGCAATGCACCTATCCCTAGTTGGCAACCCTAAGGCAATTTATGCATGTGTGCTCGCCGTGTGAACAACCACCTTCAAGAAGCGTCAGCCGCCTGTCGAAGAGGTGTAATGTTGAAATTTAAACCAATTAATCTTTGAAAAATCTTGCGAATAAGGATACCTGGTAGCCTATTGGTTTCAACAGACCTTTACGATGAAACCCTTAGAGTACTGTGTAGTTTGGTTTCCTCGCCACTTAAATCAGTGACCCTTTTGTAATGTGAAATGTCATTAGCGTAAAGGAAAAGGGATTTAAAGTCAATATAAGCTTAATTCCAAATGTGCGGGTTTTCCGTGTAACCGTACTCCGTAGACCTATTTGTGTATATCCTTTGACCCAAAGAAATGGACGAAAAATAATTCATATGAACACAAATTACATTTTATTTATTAAATGTGTTAAAAAGAGAAAATAACCCACACTTATGTATGTTTCACCATCAAGAAGTTATTGTAGACTTTTCTGATCATAACAATACCGTTATCACAATAGTAGTTTATGCAACGGTTGCATAATGATAGGCCTTAAAACACTAGTGCGATTTTGATGAAACGAGCCGATAGGCGAGTTTCATAATAAGATCGCACGTGTGTTTTAAAGCCAAATTATGCAGAGTTGCATACATAACTTTATCTACACACATATTATAAATCCTCCATGATGGGTTCAGAAACAATAGTTTCTGGCAACAAGTTATTTGTTGCAATCGTGGCTGCATATTTCCGATATCCGGCGCATTTTCACATCACACACACTCCGAGAAGACTACTTACTATTCATATTTTCAACTAAAATGCTAATTCAATTTACAAACAACTTTTTCTATTCAATTCAACAAAATTCTACTTTCGTTCAGCAAAACGTCAACATAATGGCGGCGATTCGATCCTCCGTCAAGACCTTTTTTTTTAAATCATAGACAAACGGATGAAGTCTCTATTCTCACGTCACTCGAGATCAAATATTGTGCAGTTTATATTAAAAAAACATACTGAATTGACGTTTCGTATCAATAACTGTTTTATTATCTATGGATACTAGAATAGAGACCCACTTGAGTTTTGACAGCTGTTCCAAATTTAATCTCATTTCTTTATTAAAAACGATAAAGAAGTCATGTTATTTTTTATCGCAGCACTGGTTTTTTCTAATTGCTTGTCAAAATGGTGGTCATTTCCTACGGTTTTTGATTAACCAATGGAGGTTTTATGATATGGGTGTAGATAAAATATATATTAGCACTACGTATAAAGATGCCAAGCTCCCCCCCGCGCGGGATTCAGCCCGCACCTCCACTCCGCACTGGAAATTAGGGTGCCGCATGCACACTTCGGCGCGTACGAGTATAAAACTTAATTTTGATATATTTAGCAGTATAGTTATTCAACTGCTTGTGTTAAATTAAGTGGCTTTTGTAGGGTTCCGTACCGAAAGGGTTAAACGGGACCCTATTACTAAGACTCCGCTGTCCGTCTGTCTGTCTGTCACCAGGCTGTTGGCCGAATTCAGAAAGACCACTCAAATTGAGCTTGAATTAAAGTTCTAGTTGAGGGACATTTAACTACTTAATATCTAGTCTAATGCTTAAGTGGCGTTTCTGTATTCGGCCATGTATCTCTTTAAGGGGGCTCCCATACAACAAACGTGATTTTTTTTGGTCGTTATTGCTCGATATTGATAACGGCAACAGGTAGCTGCTTGAAATTTTCACAGAATATTTTTATACTGTTTAAAAATAAATAATTAAATTAAAATAAGACAAATATTTAAGGGAAGCTCCCATACAACAAACGTGATTTTTTTGCCGTTTTTATTTCTCTATACCCTGCACTGCAATTCTCTGTTAGGCTTTATGATTGAGTTGTAGATAACGCATTTAACTCCGGCATTATAATAATAAAAATATAAAATAATAAAGTAATAAATAAACAAATAAGTAGGTACGCGTATGCTCTACTGCGTTATTATTTGTCGTTATCCAGTAAGTAGGTAATATTTTTATTTACATTAAAATTGTAATACGAAGTCATTAAATATTATATTAATGTTTAATTAACAATTTAACAAATATTGTTCCAATTTTCACTAATAGATAGAATGCTGGAAGGTTTACGGTATACCATATAAATATATTAATTATCTTGGTCTGTAAAGTGATACGATGAACGCAGCGCTTTTTATGGCGAGCCTTTTTCTAGTATTAATGGCCCTTACATACTTTTACATATAAGATACACATAAAATGCGTACATACAAGTTGTATGTATGTATGGCTAAGCCGTGTCCCGGTTGGTAATCCGCACTTAGTGAAAGCTTAAGTCTTAAGACAAGTTTTTCTGATTCCGGCTGCCACACAAAGTCAAAAATAATTTGTCCCTGCTACAGAATCCCTGGCAACCCAAGCGAACGGTCGACCAAATGCCACATTGCGATAGTGCTACGATATTTATTAGAATTATGCCAAAGCGAGCCTGTTTTGTCTGTTTATTATTTATTCACAGCTAACTACCGTCCGTGCGCGAGCTCCGAGGAATCTTGACGCACGTTAAAGTTAAAGCTTTATTGCAGTAAATGGCTAATACAGCAACAGAATCGATAAGTATGAGCATGCCTTTAGGACAACACTCGTATTGGTAGAGTGCAGGGTATGAAAGAATGGTCGGGTGCGGCGCACCACACCCGTTTCCCCAGCCCCGATTTCTCAGAGTTCACGCGCGGACTGTACACGAGTGATTGACTTGGGAGTCTGAATAACAATATAACATATTTGTTCCCCAGTTCTCTCATAGTTTACATATTAGTCGAATGTGATAATTAAATTGGCTTAACAAGGAACTAATAAATAGTACATGTGATCGTTTGAGAATTTGTACTGACTCGAGGATCAAAACGTTGTGTGATAAGCGCGAATGTTTCTACGCGAGTCATGAATATTAAGTATCTGTATACGTATGTGTTTATCTGTATATGTATTCGTATCCTTGTCTAGTAACCCATAGTACAGGGAATCAGTTTGGGACTAGATCAATGTATATTGGTGTCTGATATTTTATATTTTGACGTTATTCCCTCACGAATACCGGACACTATAAATTAGATTATCTCTTCAGTGTTGCATCTATACATATTCTAACATTAATGTAAAGGAAACCACATTGTGTAGAAGCCTGTACCGGGCGGGCGTGTTGAAGCAGCCCGCCTCTTGCTTGTTCCCGCGGTGTCGGTCGATGCGAACAGACGAGCACCGCCGTGTATGACTTGAGTCAACATTACCGCTCGACTCAAATACAGGCCTACCAATATAACAACCTAACTACCAACATTCATCGGTCTACTCTACAATGTTATTAGTCAAGTGTCATGGCTCAGCCTCAGATCATTGAATAAATAGATACAACGTTGGCGACGTCACGCCGCGTCGCTAAAACTTCAAAATTAGCGATCATCATAAATCGTGACAAACCATACGCAATATCGCTTAGACAATGTCGAACGCTTGCCTCCTGCTGACAACAATAAATCGACAACACTATTTTTTGTTAAGTACTTTAGGTACTCCGCCTGGTTAATCAAACGTGAATTTAAAATTGAAAATTGAACTCAATTGGGTTTGAATAAGTAACAAAACATTTGCGGTTCTTTGTAGACACAAATAAATAAAACTAATTCACTGTACAGGCCGTCCCAATTCGGTTAAAATTACGGCGCAAAGCCGATGCCAAAACAAAGGGTGATACAGCAATCAAGGACGGAAACTGGGCAAAAAGGAGTGTGGCTTGAATATTCCTGCTCGTTACGTTATCTGAGGGCATTAGTGGATTTTTTAAGGACAGATTATAAAGTAAAAACGCTTTGTTTCGTCGACTGAGTATGATGGTTTGGTGTCCGATGTCGTAATGTTGATAGACCTCCTTAGTTTATATTGAAATAAAAAAAAACAACATTTTATTAATGCAAACAAAATCCACTTGCTATGAATACGTATACTATAAAGAAAAATCTTTACAAAGCCAAAATCTATTGAGGAAATAGAGGAAACGTGGATATAT
The DNA here is from genome assembly GCA_947859335.1 of Tortricodes alternella. Lineage (NCBI taxonomy): Eukaryota > Metazoa > Arthropoda > Insecta > Lepidoptera > Tortricidae > Tortricodes > Tortricodes alternella. The sequence goes on from OX401969.1 coordinate 21,476,734, forward strand.
TTTTGCCCTCATATCTTCCTAAGGGTGTCAAAGCATCGCGACAATTGAATTTCTCAACCACACAGCTACTGCCTGAAGTTGATACTAGTTATGTCAATAATGGGGAAAGATGGCTGTTATACCTGAATATTCGCAAACCGTATTTACTCGAAGAAATGTAAATTATAACATAACAGAGCAAGTTTGCGAGTTCCATTGCAATTTGCAGACGGGGAGTGTTAATTGGTGAATATTACGTCAGCTAATTAACACCTTCATAATGTTGCTAAAATGTGCATAAACCTGGCCGAGACATATGTGAAGATAATTCAAATAGCTTGCTTACTCTGTCAGAAACTTATTGTTGAATTAAACCTCTTAGGAAAACCTAGCTGATTAGATACATGTATAAGTGGCCAGTAATAAAATAAACCTAAGTAATTATGTCATTACAGCGCCTCTATTCGGGAACGCTAAATGATGTTGTAGCGACTCGTGAGCGAGATTTCTCATCCCGCTCTTCCGCACGACGCGTAATGCGTAAGAGCGAGATGCGAGTCTCGCTACGGTCTCTTCTACGGACCGAAAACAAAGAAGGTAACTCTTCTTCAAAACGAAAACTGTGTTTATTATGTACCATTTATTTTGATAAAAACGTATATATTATAATAGTTTGATGTTTTATAAAGCAAATACTTTTAGTACAAATAGAAGTTCAACTTTATTAAATATCAGTTAATGGAAATCCCATGGGGTGAGTTCGGAGCATCGGCTTATTCAATTTATGTTTCATTACAAGACGAGATCAAAGTCTCCCCCAACTCCCCTTGCCAATATTGACCACTTTTATTTATTAGTTTCTCTTCGAATTCAGTAATCATTGTTCTGTCATTTTAGGACTGATAAAAACTGTCAACTGAAAATGAAAAATTGGCAACGGGAACCAAAATTCAGAAGCGCTTACAAAACTTTAAGCTAGCCTAGACTAGCTAGACTAGACTGTCTAAAATCTGCTATTTCTGTCTCTTTTTTAACGCCGAAGCAAGCCAGCGATGTAGAAACCCGACACTACAATATGGCTCAGGCAATGTAGAATAAAGAGCAAACAATTATTTTCTTCAGTAATCAGACTGGTTTTAATTTAAAAGTCACTCGAATTTGGTTTGTACAATTTCTAGGGTTGTTTAGGTTCCATAATTGAATGAAAGCCATATTGGCGTGTAATCATGCAGTGAATCTGCAAAGCACTCAATCACGGGCTCCGGCCGACCGCGATGCATTCATTTTATCCACCGCTCATGATTGCATGCTCTTAATTATCGTGTTGATCCGATTATATAATGTACCGTACACATGAACCTCATTAACAAAAATCGAAGCAATTTTTTTGGGTAAAGACTAGAGATGCAACGGATATCTAGGATATCCCGGATACCGGATAGCAGGAGCTTAGATCAGAAATAGGATAAAACAAAAAGCCATCAGAAACAAACGAAATCAACGTCAGTTATTGAATTATAACTTAGTTTATTTTTATTTAAATACCTATCAAAACAAAAGTTTAAGTAACATCATGTCGTGCACATTCGAATATTCCCATTATTATATTATATTTTGACGTAATAAAGGGCCTTCCCGCGCACTTACAATTCGTAAAAACTCGAAATTTGCTTGCCCCGCGAGAGAGATAGGTCATGTGCCGCCGGATATCCGGTTATCCGGCTATTCTTCCAATGCCCATGCCGGATATCCGGTATCCGGCCAAATGACTATCCGCATCTCTAGTAGAGACCCTAATATACACGACCATACTTTCGCGCGCAGTCCCCGCGCGTTTTGTATTATCTCTATTTATTTTTGAACGCGTCGAATGCGCGCAAATCCTCGAGTGTGAAGGCCCTTAAATTATTGGGGCTTTTGCAATTAAACTCATTACGCTACATATTTTGCAGGATTATTTTCCTCCATTGATTTTTATACTTAGCCTTCGTATTCCGTGCGCAACAATTGCACCCTAACGACATCTATGTATAGCAAGAGTATACTCGTTTACTATAGAGCCTTTTAAGCGTAACATACAGGGTGTCCTGCGTGTAGCTATTAATTGCGATCCATCTGGCACGCAGTAAGCCCAGTTAAGACCAGCCGGGTTATCCGGGAGAGAGAATATAGTTCTAAGCTACGTGGTTTGATTAGCCTTCTTTACGAGTACGGGTAAGTCTGCTCTGAGACACTTTTATCTAGACACAAGAAATTAGAAATAGGTAAACTAGTAACATCGGTGGAGATGTACCAATCCTTACGCATAAATAAGCATTTATCTACACCCATATCATAAAACCTCCATTGGTTAATCAAAAACCGTAGAAAATGACCACCATTTTGACAACCAATAAGGAAAAACCAGTGCTGCGATAAAGAAATAAAATGACTTCTTTATCGTTTTTAGTAAAGAAATGAGATTAAATTTGGAACAGCTGTCAAAACTCAAGTGGGTCGCTATTCTAGTATCCATAGATATTAAAACAGTTATTGATACGAAACCTCAATTCAGTATGTTTTTTTAATATAAACTGCACAATATTTGATCTCGAGTGACGTGAGAATAGAGACTTCATCCGTTTGTCTATGATTTAAAAAAAAATGGTCTTGACGGAGGATTGAATCGGCGCCATGTTGGTGTTTTGCTGAACGAAAGTAGAATTGTTGTTGTATTGAATAGAAAAAGTTGTTTGTAATTTACATTTTAGTTGAAAATATGAATAGTAAGTAGTCTTCTCGGAGTGTGTGTGATGTGAAAATGCGCCGGATATCGGAAATATGCAGCCACGATTGCAACAAATAACTTGTTGCCAGAAAATATTGTTTCTGAACCCATCATGGAGGATTTATAATATGTGTGTAGATAAAGTTATGTATGCAACTCTGCATAATTTGGCCTTAAAACACACGTGCGATCTTATTATGAAACTCGCCTATCGGCTCGTTTCATGAAAACCGCACTAGTGTTTTAAGGCCTATCATTATACAACCGTTGCATAAACTACTATTAGTATTCTATAATTTGATATTTATAAGAAAAGGCATGAAATTTGGTGTCGATACAAAGTTACACTACGTCATGGACAGGGACGTTTGGGTTAGATCCTGACCTGCACCGGCCATCCCCGGGTCTCGATGGGCGATCCTACTGTGGTATATACTAAGATTTGTATAAAACTGTAGACATATATTGTTAACTTATATGTGTACTGTATTGAAAAAATTATACCTCACCGAGTTTCTTGCCGGCTCTTCTCAGTAGAGGATTTTTTTCCGAACCTGTGGTAGATTAATTTCCTGACCTTCATAAGAGCTTGTAAAAGAGTAAATTGAATAAAGATAGTTTGACTTTGTCTTTGACTTTACAAACGAATTGGCAGGACAATTTAAGAAGACGAAACCAAAGAACATTTTTTCACTAACACAAAAGGCACACAGAGTAATATAAACACAGAAACCAATGCAAAGACAAAATGGTGGTGTGTGTGTCTTCACGGCAGGAATGGGGCACTGGCTCAGCGTAATGCTGACGTGTTAGACACCTGCAGCGCTGATTTTCAGTCAGAACTATCTGTGACTTACGGAGCGCTATACAAACGTACTACATACACACTAATAATAACTTATTTACGTCTACTAAGATGGATTATTCCTGTTCATACGTATATACTTTAATATTACGATAGTTCGTTCAGAAAAATAAAGAAAAGAACATTTTTTTTTTAATTAAGCTTAGAATTGGCGCTGATTTGCTTTTAGACAATGCAATGAATCCAACTCTTATATAGTGGATAACAGCAGTAAGAAAAATGTAACAAACATGACATGACTTTTAAATTATGAATGAAAGTGTTTAACCATTTAAAATAGTAATTTCTTTTATCGAACAACATAATATATATTCATAAAAAGTTCTTGTTCGAACTTGATCAACACTCACGAGCATCGTCCGTACCTTTTGTCCAGTTTTTAATTGCCTCGATGACGCTACTCAAAACAGCGGGAGTATTGGAAAATTGACTTTTGCTCAGTAAGAGCCTTTATGCTCAACTTTTGCTCATAAATGTGCAACAGGCTGAGCAAATAAACAAAGGCTTTGAATTGTCAAAGAAAGGGTAAACGGTTTTTCGCAGGCGAGTGGTTTTCGTTGACAGACCTTTATATGCCGGTGGATTGAGTTTAAGATGGAAAAGTTTTTTGGGTGTTATTATTTATGCCGTCTTATCTAATAAATCGGTATGTGTATAGTAACATTATGTTTGCTGCCTGCTTAAGCTTTGTGAGATGATGACACTACGTAAGTAGCATAGGGGCGACCAAAAGTTTTATTGTGATTATGTATCGTTATTTGCTAAATGATTGATTACTCTACTAACTAATTGGAACCAATATGGCTCATACTCATACCTAAGCATGTTGAACATTAAATTCGACATTGAGCAAGACCTACTTATCGGATAATGAAAGATTAATAATACATTTAAATGAATGTTTCCTATTTATTTAACATGGCTTTTTCATGTACAAAGTAAGACTACGCACTTCCCAATAAGCTCTTCCATAAAAATATTATTACATAAATAGATAGAGATAGAGAAATCAGCAGCATTCTGTATTTTACAGTCGCCGAACCGCACTTTCCCATGGCTGCCAACCTAACAGATTCAACAAAACGTCAAAGTTGCAGAAATGATCGTTCAATAATTGCGTACAAGATGTTGCTGGCCATCCATCATCTGAAGTTGCGCCGATACGTCAATGCCGAGATTACAAATAGCATTCGAGTTAGAATGCTCCGTTCCGACTTAATTATTGGAAAGTTTTGGCTAACTAATTTTGATTTATTACCAGAGTTCTGTATAAAGCTGTAAATTTTACTGGTAAAAGCAAACAGACAGACAAGAAAGCGAGTTAGTAAAAAGGTGGTAATAAAACTGTCAGGACCACGGTCTTTCATCTATTGAAGAAAAACCAGGTTACGCGGCGATCGAGGGATGGAAAACATAACCTACATTTCTCGATGTTATTATTTATTAAGTTGGTTTTGTTTACATTTAAAACCTATATATAAAAACGAGATGGTTGGGTAAGGTTCAATTCGCGTGTTGCACGCATTCACGACTATCGTCATCTTTGAGCACCGGCTATCCCTCCAGGATTAACCTTAAACTCCAAACCTAGGGGATCTGGGCTGAATGATCAGCACTCGCAGATCGACCGCCCGCCTGCCACCGGCCAGGCGTCCCCACCCATCATCATCATTATCATCATCCCTCGAGGACAGCGACGGCAGCGGCTTGGAATGTTAAGAGACCCACGTTGAAACTCATAGGTTGCCGGTAGGTGAGGGTGGATGACAGGGGCGGCGCGTGAGGGTAAGCCGGTGCATAATTTCTTAACGCAAACATTATAATATTATTAATTACTTCTTGTATTAACATAAAAATTGCATATTACATTTTTTTTTATGCAAATGCAACATTGAATGGGAAATAATATAATGTTTAAAAATAGAAATGATACACCGGCTTACCCGCACGCTTCGCCTCTGGTGGATGATGCAGATAAAACAGGTAACAGGGTAGAGGTAATTTATTTTGTAAATACGAGGCACTCTGGAACAACATTATAAAACTTATGAATATAGGTAGGTGAGGCGAGGCTATGGAATGAGATGATTTGGGAGGCTTTGTGTGACCCTCTACTTACGATTAAGTGCCTCACTGGTAATTCTTAATAACAGAATAACGGGTACAATTGTGCTTCCTTTGTAATTCGCACTGCACTTTTTAACTGCGGTTACTATGATTCTAATTATTTAGGTATTTTACAGTATGTATGTATTAAAATAAAGCTATGTTTCTTTGTAATTCTAAGACCTTTCTAGGCCGAGCTCTCTTATGAAATGAAGTCAATTGTCTAAATCGATCTATCGATCTAACGTTTGAGTTTCGAATTTGGAATTGGAAAATAAATTGAAAGAAGAAGAAGAAGATGAAGAAGTCAGTCGAAGGAGTTTTGTACGAGTCGCAATGGCGCCTCGTTACATAACCAGAGTTGCAAGACCTGTATGTCAGACCATGGTCAGGACCGACGAGAGATCACTTTTCCAGCAGTGTTACCATAATTGCCTGCAAATACTACTACAGTTTTATAATAAAGGGCCCAGTCGGTGAACAGTGATTTTATTTAATACAATCTACTTTTTTTTGTGAATCATAGACGAGTACCTAATTATTTTATTCCGTGACCGTCTAGAGCGGGAAGTCACACCAAGTTTGGAGCACGAATCCGACTTGCTAAACCGACAACTAAGGTCAATGTTGTAAAATTTAAGTGAAAATAGTAAGTAACCCAATGGATCTATTCATGCATTTATCATGTTTGTGAATTCTTAGAAATAGCACTCAGAGGGCTCTTCCACGGCGACCTTTTGTAGCGATACAGTCGTGCGGCTGCATCGTGACATGTTGCCGCTTATCGCATTTGCAACGTGTGACAAAAGCGATGCAGTAGTGCTACAGTCGCGCTGTATCGTTTCACCATCGCTACTGTATCAATACAAACGCGCGACTGTAGCGAGTAGCGCTGTTTTGATTCAGCAGCGCTAGTGTATCGGTGGAAACGCGACTGTATCGGGCGATATCGGGGGAGAGAATACTGAAGCGGGGCCGCGAGCGTCTGTATCGATGCTGCATTGCGACAGTAGCGATACAGAATCGTGTTTGCATGCGCATGGTATACGGCCAGCGACAGCATCGCAGCCGTTTTGCGACTATATCGCGACTATGCATTCGCTGCAAAAATTCGCCATGGGCGAAATATGAATAAATGATAAAATATATTTTTATGGGCGCTTATATATGCATTTTTATTATTTACTCATATTTCGCAGCGATATCCAATTAATTTCGAAACAGCTGGTTTTTATTTGTGCCATTTTTCTGTGTTAATTTGTTGCCAGTTCAACGATACTTCATCGTTCAAATCGAGTAATTTCCCGAGCGGTTCCGAGCTTTCCCGAGGGGCTCTGATCCACAAATGATCTACAAGTCGGTGATTTGTAATTACAAATACAAATGCAGGGATGATAATACATCGAAGACAATAAAGTTACCAACTAACTTATGGACAAGGACAAAATATGAAACTACGTATTTTTGCTATAAAACAACTCTATTTGTTTAAATTGTTAATTAAATGTAAAAAACCTACATAACTCAGCTAACCAGCCAATTCAGTCAATCTTTTTTTATATTTTGTATATCTTGATTGACTCTGTTTTATTTATGGTATGTCCTGTGTGGCTGGTTCATTGATTGACATGGGTAAGTTGGTTTACATTTCGTTTACTTTGTAAACAAATAGTTAACGCAAGTTCAAATCTGTTTTTTCAGTGCTAGTGTCACCTTTTTCTTGGTTCATGGAGCAAATTGACACATTGCTACAAATCTGTGTTACATGTATCATATTGGAACACTGACATAGGGCTAATGATTTACCTGTTAAATGGCTGCAAATGTAACTACTAGTCTAAGATCCGAATTACAGACGATTTGCACCCATCTGGATGAAAATGATTTCATATCAAATTTAGTATGTTAAAAAATATATCCCTAGTGGTTTGGCAAAAAAATTCTTAGCCTAACTATGATTTATTAAAAATTTAAAAATTACTTTTTATTAAACATTGCACTCATGAGCTTAACGAAAAAATTAAATACCAGCCGAAAGTAATATATAAATAAAATATATAATTATGTGTATCTCTTAGTGCAAAATTTTGATGAAGTAACATTTTATAATGCTGTGTTGCAGTGCAGTAAGTTATCTGTACATGTCAGCAATTAAATAAAGAAATAAAATCAAAAATTAATGTACGTAGCTGAGAGTGGGACCAATTCGAAAATGTGTTAGATTTAAAAGTCATGAAACTTAAAATAAAAAAACGTCAAACTCGATTTTGAGAACTTTGAGAACACTACTCAATTTTGTATAGCACAAGCTATACAAAATTGAGTTTGACGTTTCTTATTTTAAGTTTAAGAAATTTTAAATAAAGAAGGCACCGTTTCAAATTGGACCCAGTATATAAATAAAATAAACGTTATTTGTCACTTGTTTTTCCTACCAAGATTTTTCTTCTAATGAGTAAATAAAACAGGTCGGTGATTAGTCAGCGGACAGACTGATGGATAGCATGCCAAAATAACCACAGATCCATTATTTTTTCTCGCGTTTTTCTGTAGAATAACGGTCCGTTTTACGCAGGGTCAGTTTGTGTTTAGACTTTATGTGATTAAATAAGTAATTGTTGATGGCTGTAGGTTTTAAAAAAAGAATCAGCTCTGTTTTTCAGATCAATTATGTTAAGTTTGTATGATGTTTTATATGTCATTATTTATACACACCTATTTTCACGTTTAAGCTCTTCTTAATGTAAGATGTTATCACATTAATAAATTTACCCACAAACCAAGCCAAAGCATATTTAATCTAAGTTAGCAAGCTCGTTTCCCCAATGTAGAAAGTCCGTGTACAGTTAATATGTTTTACCTGCGCTGCAAGGAAACCAGGCAATTTCAGGCTAACTTAGTTTGCGACCGCTGTCTTTGGTTAGTTGACGCTCATATGTATGTGTGTGTGATAAACTCGAAAACGACAGAGTGTTAAGCATAGAACGAGAAGAGTATTTTATATAGAATGGTCTAATTGCCATAAATGAAAAGGGCTTTTTAGGCCCGTATGCATAATTCCATAACTGGCTTCGTTAATCAAATAGTTAACTTCGTTAATCGCTAATCTGTTACTAAAAAAGTTAACTTCATTAAACGTTAAAGCGTTACATTTCGGAAGATTGAACGGAAGTTAACGTTAATCGTTCAACGTTAACTCGGGATAGAAATTGCATTGTATATCTCGTTGTGTTAGTGATTTACTTATTAAAAAATGTTGGTTTCGGCTATGGAAGTTTAGGCAGGTCATGAAAATTTTTTATATAGAAGGGTCTGCGCGCGATAATCGCCGACCGGGCCGAACTTATCCCGGTGTCCTTTTGGCAAATAGTAGGTACTTAATTAACGATTACCGGACATTGATTGTTTTAACGGAAGTTAATGAGTCCGTTGACAATTTATAAAGAAAGCTTAAAAGTTAATCCGTTACTCGAAATGTTAATTTGGTTAATTAACGATTAACGGATTAATCGTTAATTAACCAAATTAACATTTCGAGTCTTGGTCTTGTGCCCAGCTATGCTCGTATAGAGTGAGAATGATGCAGGTTATAGGAAGCGTGTGTGCGCAACGGCATAGGCCGCAGAGGAGAGCGCAGACGCGAGGTTCAGCGTCGAATCGAAATGTGTGCGGCCGGCGAGGCGCACATGCGGGTTGCGCAAGCGCTGATTGACTCTCGGTGTACATGTTGGAGCGGCGCGAACACAGTATATTAATCGACCGAGCGAGCGAAGCGAGCGAAGCGTCTCCGTTTCAGCTTGGGCAAAAATGCTTTCGTATGTCCAGCGGATGTCTGGATGTCCATTTGTTCTCGTCTACAGGGCGCAGTTCTCAACCGATTCTCGTGAAATTTTGTGAGCAGGTTTGATTTTTATATAGATTTTTTTTGTCGATTCAGTTTTTCGATATTTTTCAAAATGTCGGAGATATGGGGGTTTTTGCAATTACAAACTTATTTGCGGTGTTGGTAAACTGACCCAATGTATGGCGATATCAGCTTTCCAACGGCAAAGTTTAGTTTGCCGCGAGGTATAGCTCGCGGTTCGAGAATTATTTTTTCGTTTTCTTTAATCTTTGATATCTTCTAAAGTATTTATTTAAATCATATAGTGTAAAGGACAATTTTAATCTACATTAAATGCCGAAGGTAGAAAATGTATTTGTATGGATAAGGATTAATACTGAATAGGAGAAAATAGCTTCGCAAATATCCTAACAATGTTTAATAAAAATTTTAAACATAAAAATGGTCACTGTGAGTCAATCTCCGGAGATAGACATATGCCATTGCGGACTTTTCTTAAGGTTTAAACAGGCGTCAGCTATTTAAGCGCCATAAAATGGAATTTTTTGACGACTTCATTAAAAAAACATTGGATTTTCTCTACTATATTAAAACTTATTTAGAATGCTATGTACATATATTCCTTCCCAATGAACCACGTCGTCCATTGGTGAAAACCGCAACTAAATTAGTTGCGTGGTTTAGGAGGAGTTAGCGGATATACAGTTTTCCAACGTCAAAGTTAAGTTTGTCGCGAGGTCTACAGCTCACGGAGCCACTAGTATTAAAATAGTCTACACAGCTATGATAGCTATCCTACATTTCTAATAAAGATTTACGAATACTAATTAAAAGTAAAGCGAAATTGGTTGATATATTTTTTTAAAGTCTGAAGTATGTTGCCATCGAAAACCAATATCGGTTTCAGTTTAATACATACATTTTCCTTAATATTCCTGGTATTTTTTTTGCAAAACCTACTGTAAAGTTAAGTTAAAACACCAAAATCGCGAGGGAAATTGAATTCGATAAAAACGTGACCCTATTGGTCGGAGCCGTTCGTGACTAAAAAGCGCATGCCCGATATTTTTTTTATTTGAAGTACCAATTGCTTGTTTGCGACCTTGTCGCTAGAAATTTAATTCGTTTCTGAGTAATTTTTTTTTCTTATAATCCTATTTGAATAACCAAGTCACAATTTCAGCTTGAAAATAACAGAAATCAACACTCTAACATGTGCAGCGGCTGATCAGCTAAATACATCCAAATTTAGACCGAATGACTTCGTTCTTACAGTCTTAATCATCATGTCATTTATCAGCTGATCAGCCGCTGCAGCCGTTTGAGAATCACACCACTTCACAGATCATCCCAAAGAGACCGCTTAGCCTCACTTTTACTTGCAAATAAAACTTGCAGGGCGCGCGGGGTTTTTAGAGCGCTGTGATTGGTGCGTTTAAGGTTATGCGCTCCCCGCCCCTCCCTGTAGCCGCCATTTGTTGCTTTTTGCCTCTAAGGGTGCCTTTCCACTGAAACGGAGCGGAGCGGAGATGAGCCGAGCTAACCAATCAGATTGCTTTATCGTATGTTATTGAAATATTTTGACAAACGATAAAGCAGGCTTTTGGTAGTGGTAGAGCCAAACATTAGTCCTCACTAGATGATAACTGTTCGAATGGGCCGGCTTGACCGGGGTAGTACCACACTCTCACAGAATATCGGCGTAAAGTAATAGCTTGCTATTGCGTTTCGTACGATGAGTGACGAGATCCGGAGGCATATTCCCTCATCCCCATTCCCCATCTTTCCTAGACTGGCAATGCATTGGCAGCACCTCTGGTGTTGCAGATGTCCATGTGCGGCGGTGACCACTTTTCATCAGGTGGGCCGTCTGCTTATATAATCTGTGCCTCAGCTCATTATGCTGTGGCAGCGGGGGTCGCCCGGGTATGCGGAGTCTAGGATATATTTATGGTCTGTGCACCCCTGTACCTGATGCTGACGCGAAACTATTGTTGTATTTAGTCCTGTACCTTACCACGAGTATATGCAAACCGTTCTCGTAATAAAAAACTATCGCTCGGTCTCTTTTACTTGTATCGGCAATAGATTTTGATAACGAGAACGTGGCGCGTGAACTCATGGTAATGCTACTGAGGCTACACGTTCGTATAAAACTGTAATTTTTTTTAATGTATTATACTGAACTTCTTAAATATCTACTCATGAATTATTTTCAGCTATAAGTTGACGTAAATGAATGATTAATAAGTAATTAAAAAAAAAGGTTTACTAGTATTTAAAAACTTTCCAATTATACTTAAAAGGAGTTCTTAAAAGATGCTGTAGTAACAGCTGCCAAGTTCTGTTCTTTACCAAAATAAGTCGGAGAAACACTTACCCCTAAAGCACAGGTTTTTACCAAGCTTAAGGGTTGGGAAGTTTCGACGTGACTTCAATGAACAGATTTTGTCATGTGTAACTGTATGCTTTGTAATATTTTAATGAATAAATTATTAGACGTATCACAGGCAAGTACAATCAGTTATAAAGTTTGTCATCGCTTAACAAAGAGGGCAAAAAGTCGACAGCTTACAAATATTGCAAGCCAAGTAGTTCCATCAAAGGGCCTAGCACAACGCAACTGACGGTATACGAACTTTGTCTTATAGAAAAGCCATCTAAAGCCACTTGCCGTAACTCTATAGCTCCAGTGTCCTGGAGAAGTTCAGAACTTGGCTCTTGATAAGACGGCACTAAGTGCATGTGGCTTATGACGAACAGTTGAAGTTCGACGAGACATTGCGAATTTACAAAAAAAAACCGCCGCATAGTCTTCTATAAAGGGAATATTATCAAGTAGCTAAATGTAAACAAACTAGCTCACTTGCCTCAGCTAACCAGCCAATCAAGACATACCATACGTAAAGATTGAGTGGACTGGCTGGTCAGCTGAGTCACGTGTTTGTTTACATTTAGTAAACTACCTAAGTGAATAGACTATAATAATCAATTAAGCTAACGTTTCACGTCAGAAACATTACATACATATATATTACAGTTGCATACATTAATTTCAATTTCATCACAATTTGCTCTGTTAAATTCGAGTTGGCTTTAATTAATTCATTATGCTGCTGTCAACCACCCCATTGTCGTTGTAATCTGAGCTTTGTGGGGGTTTAAATTGGGTTTATTATAGTGGGGGTCGGGTGGCCTGCATCGAAGCAATACTGACATATCGCCCTCCAGGGCATACGGACGCGGCTGCGTCGCCCGTTCCACTGGAAACTTGTTTACAAATTAAAATATAATTTAAAATTATGTTTTATAATATCCAACGCCCTGTAATGAGGTACCGTACACTGTGGCAACTTTGCCAAGTCGTGGGAACTATGTCCGTCACAAAAAAAACTTGTATGAGTCGCTTTTACGATATAATTCTTATAGGAAAGACTTTATTTGCATAGTGACTGATGTTCCCAATACGAATTATAACAGACTTACGTATGCTGCGGGCGACGGGCATAGTTACCACGACTAGGTACTAGGTCAATTTGCCACAGTTTACGAAAATGTTTTTTTTTATTATTATTATGACACTCTTTTTATAATATTCAGCTTTTTTTTTAAGTTAATTTATAGTTAGACCCATTCACTGTCGCGATGAAACACACACCACCATTTTGTTTTTGCCTTGTTTTTCTAATTTAAATTACTCTGTGCGTCTTCTGTGTTAGAGCACAAATGTTTTTCTTCGTCTTCTTCTTATTCCATTGATACTTTTCGATTACTACGGCCATTGGCATACCTACGTCGCCTGTATAAGATTTTTTTTAATTTAAAGTCAATGCGTTTTGTGCCGTTCGGCCACGATTTGATTGCGTTCCGTTCAATAGCAAAAAGGTATTGTTGGATATTCTATACATAGATTCGTTTCGATACGTTTCATTTGTGTGCGATTTTGTTTTGTATCGATTCAAGTTTACGGAAGGATACGTAAACGCTACATTTAGCGCGTTAGAAATTAATATAAAAATAGAACAAATAAATATGCATATTCAACGATGTGTATAATGTCCCCAACACAGCCCGCGTGGGCACTACTGGCGCCTCATTCGGGAACGCTATGTGATTCTGTAGCGACTCATAAGCCAGATTTCTCATCTCGCTCTTACGCATTACGCGTCGTGCGGAAGAGTGGGATGAGAAATCTGGCTTATGAGTCGCTACAGAATCACTTAGCGTTCCCGAATGAGGCGCCTGGAAGGGTTTCGGATCTCGTCACTCACAGTACGCAACGCAAAAGCAAGCTATTTCTTTACGCCGCTATTCTGTTGGAGCGTGTACTACCCCGGTCGCACGCCCATTTACGAAACCTAATTATCTAGTGAGAAATAATTACTGTTTTGTCCTTGTAGCCATTCTTTTGGGGCATAGGTTTTTTTGAGGCCGTGCGTTCACATTGTTTATGTTGGCCCATATTTTTTTGCAAATGGTAACACGTTTTTTATTTAAATCATTAATTGAGCGCGGGCGGTACAACGGATTGCGGGAAACTAAACGTCATTTTGTACATGTTTAATCACGATTGAGCGTTTCATTGGAAAACAGCGTGGTTTTTATGAAACACTTTTATAAAAAACAACGATTCTTACGTTACTGTGCGACGCCTGTTTAGGATTGAATACGGATAACGCTGTATAAGTGTTGTCAGCGTCAATTTAATCAAAGCTTGGGTCAAAAATTCAACAGAAACTGGTTCAAAACTAATCGGTGTACCAGAACTGATGAGAGTACGCAAAAAATCGTAGTTTCGGTAATTGTCAGCGTCTTTTCCAAAACTTGCGTAGGACTTTGCAGGAGTGCCAGCGAAGAGATGGAGATCATTTAGACAACGGTGTTTTTATTAAAAAGCAAAATTACTTTTAATAAATACCTTTTGAAACAGCATGTGTTTTTTGTCTCTATCATGTTTTTTATATTGTACAAAATGATGGCCCACCCTGTATCACTAAACAAGACCAAAGATGAAAGCTTTTAAGAAATCAAGAGGGAATATATCTTTAAGTCTGAACTCACCTCAATCCCCAGACGCGTAAGGGCCATAAATTATGAGTAAAGAAAAAATGGCGGCCACATCGAACAACGTGCCGTTATCAGATACAGGCGGCTTAGTAGTGCTATTTTACTTGCGTTTCTACGCAAGTAAAATTTTGCGTTGCGTTGCATTGCGTACTAGAAAAAGGTATAGAATATGGAGAGACGCCTTTAGGCATACGAAAATACTTTTTAGACTGGTTACTTTCACAAGCTTTTATTTAACTTGCTACATTCCTATATCTGTCTTCCTTGTTCAAATCTTAGAAGTAAATTTTGAACAGATTTTATAAAGATCTCTTCGATCAAATTCCGGTAACGAATGCCAAAAATTGTACTGATTTACTAAGATTTTATGTGACATTTGGTCTGACGGACTTTTATTAAACCCCGCCATTATGTTATGGCTTCTATCAGATCAAGTCGAGTGACTTTAAGGTTCTAAACCTAATTTTCATATTTATTACTTCGCTGGTTCAGTGACCCCAAGAGGGTCTTGGCCTTCGACCCTAAATGCAAATGGCTAGTTGAGTTTGGTCACAGATAGAATAGATAATAGTACTTACTTACAGAAGAATCACTGTCTAACAAAACCGGAGTTTTTAGGTACGAAAATATGCCTAATCATGCCTTCTTTCTCCGTCGCATAAAACGTGCTCTTTCAGGGGTTGTCAGTTTTCTATTCGCGTCACCCAACAACACCAAATATCTAGGCTACTTGATCGCGAGCGGCAACCTACTGCGATTTACAGCTCCGAGCTGTCCGACGGCCGAGCGTACCTAAAGGGCGGAGTGAGACCCGCCCCCCTTAGTTTGGTATGTTTTGAGTGGACACCATTTTTACGTAAAAACGACTGAAGAGAATATTGCCGGGAAATACTTGTACCTGTATTTAAAATATAACAATTGATCCGCGAAGTAATCTCGCTCGCATTCTTATCTCGACGGCGCCGTAAAAAACATTAGATCCAGCGCTCAGGGCGGAACGAGCCCCAGTCGCCGCATGAATACGCGGCGCTTGATTTACTTTTAATAGGGAACATTACTTTCGCTCCCTTTTCGTCTTTTTAAGGTAAAATGCCAGGTACTAGCTCCGTTTTAGGGTTCCATACCCAAAGGGTAACACGAGAGCCTTACTAAGCTAACCCGTCTGTCCTACCTTTAAAGGTCTGTATCTTTGAAATCGTAATAGGTAGCCGGTTGAAAATTTCCCAGAATATGTTATTATGACAGATATCCTAACGAATAATGAAATAAACTAAATGTAAAACAATTCAGGGGGTTCCCATACAAAAAACGTGTTTATTCAACTTTATTTTTATTTTTGCTCCATCGTATAAAAGGTTATACATACAAACCTCTAACTTGCTGTAGGTAGCTATTATTATACACGGGCAAACTCTAAGTATAAAAACCGGGTTTTTGTCACAGATAGCGCGATTATACCTAAATTTGACAGTTTCTGGAAGACCGTGTGAACCGGCTCTGCCTTTCCGTATGATTGAAGTTATGTGAAGTTTTTTTTTTGGCTACAGATGGCATCGTACCGATTGATTACGTGAAAACGTATGAAAAACTGACATCCATATATGTATGAGGAGGTCGAAATACCCACTCGAACATTATGACAGTGACAGAAGAACACATTACGTCTGGCTCTATGCTGAACTTTATTTTTCACTCGGACAGAAGCTTTTTTCTTGCATCAGTTAATACTATATTGATAATAAATGCCACTTTTCCGAAAATTTTGTTAATTGAAGCATATCTTGAGATGAAGAGGTTCGTGTATCTTTGTGTTTGGATACGAAGTTAACCCTTCACCAGACTTGTACCTGACTGACTGATGCTCGTACATATATTGTATATTAATATGGTTCCTTCAGCTATTTGGGTCAACAGACCACAGCCTCCATCGATCCTGGGAGACATTTCTCACGTCGCGGACAGACGAGGTGACAAACGCCTCTTGTTATTCCATTTGGACACGTGGCTCTTGGATAACTTATGTGTTTGATGGCCTTTGGATATTTAACTAACAGCACTGAGAATTATATATTAAATCGGGCAGAAAAAATACAATGACAAAGTATAAATGAAAAAAGTAAAACCATACGATGATATGACATTATAGATCTGGAATGATCTAAATAATCTTTAGACAGAAGACAAGCGGGCATCCATCCACTCACAGAACTTCAAACATTCTTCACACATCACAATCTGGGGCAGACTCCAGAAGCGTATTGAGCAAATGGGGGTTGGTATCATAACGACTATATTCTCAAAACGACCAAATCATCATAAGGTCCAGATCTCAGAAGGACCATCTCCGTAGAAAGCCTATATCTCCGAATTACTTGGTAGCAAAACGGCTGGTTCTCGAAAAGATCAAATCGTTAATAGACCATATCTCAAAAAGACAAGGTAGCAAAACAACTAGATCGCAAAATGTTGGTATAATCAGAGCTATTTGCTGCGTAACATTTTAACATCAAAATATAATACGTACAGATATAGTGAATAATGTTTCCATCGGTAAAACTCGGATCTCAATCGGAAGACGACGGGACCCGAAGTGTCAATTAATTATTGTATTAAATGAGTGACATGTTGATATTCATTAATATGAAACTTTATTATTTACTGTCAAATGTCAAACAGCATGGTATGATGGGTACTGGCCCCCAATTCTCGATGCATTCGAGATAATGTTGATTGCGAGATTAAACGTCAAATTCATATAGTTGTAATCCTTTTCCTAATCCCGATCCCATTAGCTACTTGTCTGGCAAACAAAGCCATTGTCTTTCATTGTAAAGTGTTACCGTAAATCTTTACTTTAAAATGGCAGGTAGTAACTGCAAACACTATTTCACACAAAGGGCGTCTTTATGTTTAAGTTGAGAAGGTTCACATTAAAACACAGAGCATGTCAGGTGTTGAACTTTTTGTATTCAAAACAGAAGTAAAGTACACATGGAAGCGTTTTAAATGAAAAATGTTCAACACCTGACATGCTCTGTGTTTAAATGTGAACCTTCTTACCTTAAACATAAAGAAGCCCTTTGTGTGAAATAGTGTTTGCAGTTACTACCTGCCATTTCAAAGTAAAGATTTGCGGTTACACTTTACAGTGAAAGACAATAGCTTTGTTTGCCAGACAAGTATCTAATGGGATCGGGACTAGGAGAAGGATTACAACTTATACAGTTGTGTGTCAAATGACTGTATGCACTGACGTTTAACCTCGATTGTGAGATTATGTCGAATGCACCGAGAATTGGGGGCCTGCTGAAGCTAATTGAGAGAGCACGATAAATACGAACTTTTCCGATAAAACACGATGGAAACTAATTATGCA
This sequence comes from Tortricodes alternella, assembly GCA_947859335.1. Classification (NCBI taxonomy): domain Eukaryota; kingdom Metazoa; phylum Arthropoda; class Insecta; order Lepidoptera; family Tortricidae; genus Tortricodes; species Tortricodes alternella. The sequence goes on from OX401969.1 coordinate 21,494,738, forward strand.
CTACATCTGTACTAGCTTTTACCCACGCCTTCGCATAGATGTGTACAGAACAAAAGAGTCATATGAACTTGCACAGAAACAAATTCAGTTAGTTAATTTGCTACCTGGTCTCTTTGAGATGTGGTCAATTAAAGATGTGGTCTTTTCGAGAACCAGTCGTTTTGCTACCAAGTAATTCGGAGATATAGGCTTTCTACGGAGATGGTTCTTTTGAGATCTGGACCTTATGATAATTTGGTCGTTTTGACAATGTAGTCGTTATGGTACCAACCCATGCAAGGCGCGAACCAGCGGCGATTTGGTACACGCCACAGTGCGCGTCGCACAAACTCAAATTTCGTCAATGAGGGGACGAACTGACGTACCTACCGTACGATATATAAATCGATAAGTTATTGTATCTTTTTTTTGTCGATTTTTTTTTAAAGAAAACTTGCAACGTAACATAGGAACAAATTAAAGCGATATGCTAACGGTCGGTTTCCGTAGCACTTAGAGCAATTTCGAACTGTGTGAAGATTGGCATGCGAGACTGGATTGAATTTGATTTAAAACGGAAGCTTTTGGTTTGGACACCGCCAAAAAAAGAAAACTTGAGAAACAAAACCGGACAAGTGCGAGTTTCTGTGTCTTAGTATCTAACATTTTAGATACCATACACTTATTATAGGTTTTCCTGTAATCTATAGCTAAAGATCTATTTTACTGTATTTTTTTCCGGCTAGTTGTAAGAAGTTGTAATACTGGTTACTGAATTATACTGTGACATTTTCCAAAAACAGTAAGGAAATATCAAAATACAGATTGCTTTTGTAACATGAATCCTTTTAGTTAAGGAAATCCCTTTGTATAAAGTACGCTAACAGTTTCCAGGGCCATCGTCTTTCTGTTTAATGTCAGTTTAAATACATATGTATAATAAAATCGTAAAGTAGGAAAATTCTGTAAATTGAACAAAACAATGAAAAATATTTTTTTGAATTTCATGTCCGATGGTAGCTTTCTGTTTCTGTTTGTCTGAATATATATGCATGATAAACTTTTCAACTCCTGGACGGATTTCAATGCGGCTTTCGATATTATATTAAGGGGAACTTCAGGCAGGACATATAAAAATGTCATGTTTAATTAGTCCTTGGAGATATTACTCACATTCTGCAATCATTCACTAAATCGATGCTGATGACTTACCTGTAAAAGACAGTTGATATGATTATAAGTTCATTAATGTGAGAAAATACAGTATATAAAACCAAGTACAGTAAATAATACCGGCAAAAAAGAAGTGGTTGTTGAAGCTTTTCATGTTATCATGTTGATTAAGAATACTTCAAAACTAGTTCAAGTGAATGTTTGTGAAAAAAAGACCATAAACAAATATTTACTCTCTTCGACCGGAATAGTATTTTCAGGTTACCTACGTGTCGTGCTTATAATCGAATATTCAGACTGCAATAACCTACATTCCTCATCAATGCAATAATTTACTATTATTAGTTTCTAGCAACTTATTACTAATAATGGTACATTCCGCAATACACAAGATCTATATCAATTAAACTGATTCAGTATCAACGCTAATGTAATCCTGTTGGTAATTAGCATTATTAATATCATTAATCCTGTAGGCTCACGTGTCTCGACCTAATTTCCGATACACTAATTTCCGACACTCTAATTGCTATCCGCTCCCCTTAATTGAGAATCAGTCATTTTCATTAAATCTCCGTCATGGCCAAGTTTGAGATCATTAGAACTTAATTTGGTTATGTTGATTAATCTTTAGGAACTTGAAAACAAATATTCGTATAATGAATCATTAGATGCATTCATTAGTTCGCCGGATTATAATATAATTAGATGTTTAAATTGTTTAAGGTTGAATTTGTTACTGAAGACTGACTCGAGGGTGCGGTGGCAGTGCAGCTGCCTACTAGGTATGCCGAAGTCACGGGATCGAGTCCCGCTATTGGCAAAGTTCGTGTGATTCTGTTTTTATTTATCTACTAACTGTGCCCGGCATGCGTTGCAATACTGTTTTTTTTTGCGTCTTAAACTTTCCCGAGCGCGCACGCAATACCACACCAAAGTTTTATCGTAGGTATTCGGATGAATGGTATAGGAACGCATAGGAGACGAACAAAAAAATAACCAAACAAACATTTACGAGTATACAGTAGATAAATGGTTTAAATACTCAAGGATTTAGAGAATTTTGTAACTTTTTTAACCCACTTCAAAAAAACCGGTCAAGTGCGAGCCTGACTCGCGGGCCGAGGGTTCCGCAATTACGTATGAAAAAGAAACAGTACCTTGTAAGTACGGAACCCTAAAAAAAAAAATAGCTTTTAACAACGGGCTAACCATTTACAACCTACCTATGAAATAAGACAAAAAATAACTTTCGCAAGCTCCTATCTCCGTTCAATCGTAGAGTGTGATACGATTTTGCAAAGGTTATTCCGTTTAACTTTTTTTTTATGTGTTGTAATTACAAATTCACGGTTTTCGGACTTTTTCCTTTATTTGTGCTATTGGCATTATGCTATTGTTACTTGATGTAGTAAGCGTGTGTCGTTAAATCACAGGATAATAAATAAAATGTGAAAAGAAAACGTACTTTTCAAAGGTTATTTGAAGTCGGTTTTTTTATTTTATAAATTATATGATTATCTAATAACAACTTCACCCCCTTCCTTTACCGCACTTTCTAAAGCCAATGTACTGCCTGAATTTTCCCTTAATATAATATCGATAACCGAATTGAAATCCACTTAGACAAAAAGACAAGAAATTCAAAAAGTATTGAACTCAATTACCTGTTAAATTTACAAAACAAAACTATCCGAGCAAAAAATCACAACACAAAAACAAGTGAGTAACTGGTTTCCGTGTAAAATTTATTTTAATTTTTATTAAACAAAAGTTAACCTCGTTCAAATAGGCCAGTGTTGAAAAGTGGCAATTGGCTAATAAGTATTTATCAATCATCAATACATATAAAACAGTAGCGTGACTCACTTATAGACAACGCACAGCCTAAACGGGTGGTCCTCGTGGTTTGAAATTTGGAGGAGACATTCCTTGAGTAATCTAGAGGTGCGCTAAGGAGGGATTTGGTGAAATTCTATCCCTTAAGGGGTGAAAAGGGGTGATAAAGTTTGTATGGAAAATACGTGGCACTGTGGCGGGTCCACTAGTTTGTTATATTTCTTCTAAGGCCCAAAGTATACGTAATGCAAGCATGTGAACTGTAAACACTTTACTATCCGGTCCACGGACATCTTTATGCTGCAGTATTCTCCGGCACAATATATGCACCAATCGTAAAGCCGGGCCTCGTAAAAACACCCAATCGCGGGTTTACGCCCCCACCGCATTGGGACGGAATACAGAAATTTAAAATTGAACAAAAATATTCGGGTTTATACGTGGATGGTTGTCATATTGTATCTTAAGGCCGACATATATATACATATATTTCCTCACAGGAAAATATTGTACTGTCACCCGTGCGTCCTAGCCAAAGTTGGAGCCGATGAATGATTTCATTCCATTTACATTTAGATGAAGAAAATGTAATTCCTTGATTTGATCAGTTGCGGGTTAGTTATTAAACTAAATCAAAATACTATATTGCAGTTTAATACTGAATACGTCATATTTAATAAATGCAAAGCAAATATTTCAAAAACCCGCAAAACAATCGCGGTAGGCGACTTATTTCCCCACATTAAAAGTAGTCAGCACTGAAAACAACGGACGAAATCTAGTTTCCCTTTTACCCCAAACCCCTTTATTCTATAATCGCATCAAAGTAGAGAGGAATTAAATTTTTACCCGGCGGGAGCTGGCTTAATGAAAAACAGGGATTAAAACATAATAACGGGACGAGCTGCATTATTGCCGCGTGCCATCAATCATGGCCCTGATTGGGTATTTGCTGTCTACAAGGCTGTATCAACTGGTTTATTTAGATGTCGCTTAATTTCGTCCGTATAGCCATGCGAACGCCGCTGCCAGCTTTAGACGCGAAATGCCATAAGCGGCGCGGATACGTAGGCAGGCGCGGGTAGCGCATCACCTCGAACGCAAGTTTGGCACTTACGGTCTTTAGGATATTTAGTCTGTGTAGGGTTTTGTGGTGAACAAAATTTGGTCTTAAATAAAGTTGAAAATCGAGCGAATATTCTTTGAACTGCATAGCAATATTTTGCACGAAGATTAAGATTTTTATGATTAAATAAATTCAATTAGTGCCGTAAAACTTTTACGATAATTTTAATTTCCTTTTTAATATACTGGCGTGTTTGAAGGTTTACCACTATTACGTTAGACTTTACGGTAGCAAACGCGCTTTAGAGCTTTAGAAACACAAGTTTAATAGCGTCGGCCATAATGATTCTCTATCGTGCGCAGCGGCTGATCAGCGCTGAGTGAGACGTTCAAGTTTAAACCGAATGCCATCGTCTTTACAGTCTAAATTAATAATTTCGTTTATTCGCTGATCAGCCGCTGTGAACGTTAGAGAATCACACCCCAGGTAACACGACTGCACAGTCCTAGGTCCTTGCGTGGAGAGACGGGTGGAATACGCTTGGTTCCGATATATAAAAACCGGACAAGTGCGAGTTAAACTCGCGTGGGGAGGGTTCCGTTCCGTACATGATTATCTGAAATTTACTAGGCTACCCTAAAATACCATAGACTTCTTATAGGTTTTCCTGTAATCTACAGGCAAAGATCTATTTTTTGTATTTTATTCAAAATTTTAGCCCCAGTAGTTTCGGAAATAAGGGGGGGGAATGGTCATTTTTCGCCTATTTTCCTGAATAACTTCTAAACTATTTTATTTAAAATTCAAAAGAAAATACATTTAAGATCCTCACAATAAGCCCTTTCATTTGATATGTCACACGATATAGGCGGCATAACTTTTTTTTTTAATTTTCTAGTTCACCCCCAAAAAGTGGCCCCTATGTTTAAAATTCATATATTTACGTCACGCGTTTGTGTTGCGGTCACCAACTTACATATGAATACCAAATTTCAACTCAATCGGTTCAGTAGTTTCGCAGTAAATTGGCTGTGACAGACGGACAGACAGACAGACAGACAAACACACGAGTGATCCTATAAGGGTTCCTTTTTTCCTTTTGAGGTACGGAACCCTAAAAAAGGGATTAAGTTTTATATTATAAAATAAAATTGTAGGTATTTCTACTTTAATATTAAGCGTAAATAATATTACGTCTTACGCGGTCGTTTTAGCTATTAGATGTTTTAGCGACACCAATTTTTTTTTAGTTTCTCTTGAGCAAAAGCAACGCGTCTAACACCCATTAACTACCCATTTGCTTTTAATGCTCAACAAATTCTTAATGCCCTTTAAGAAAATTGAGTAAGGATTTGGTTAATGCGGTTTATTTTACTAAACGTTAATAAAAGTGATTCTTCATCACAATGTAATGTCAGCTCCAAATTCGCACACTACCGATGCGTCGGTACGCAACCTCGACCCTTACCGGCACAGTGCGCCATCGATGCATGCGCAGTGCGGTACCAATGCAAAATGCCGCATTACGCCGATCGTCGCTTATCGGTAGTTTGGCGCGGACGGATAATGATGACATGTCTTCGGATGAATGGAAATTGATCAATCAATGCGGGCCGTTTTTTGGTGAAATACTCGGCTTTTAACCCTCTCATCATGCTATTAACATGAGGGTTACCAACTGTAGCATTTTTTCTCGTAAAGACGCAGCTAAAAATCTAGTATTTTAGATTTCAAACCTCAATGCAAATGCAAATTTACGTCATATGTGTGCGTGATGTCTCAAAGGCCCGCCGCGATGTGTAATGTGTGGGACCTTTAAAAAGGAAACACATCTTCTGGACTATAACCATATGGCTAACGGCTTGGATTACTCACTGATCTAATGTGATAAAATGTTGCCTGCAATGAAAAATCATGTTATAAACGCTAAGTCAAAATCTAGAACATATTGTAAGAGGCCAGGTCCACCGTGGAAGACCACAAATCTTGTATTTGTACGAGGAACCACGTAAGGTTGGTAACATTGATTAACATCACCTATTGACGAAAAAAAAAGAAAGGGCTGAATAAGTACTAACATTTTTTTATGTTAAGACCTTTCACAATATTTTATTCCTGATCGGCAACTTTGATTGATGTCAAGAGGACAGCTGGCAGCATTAAAAAATATTTTCTTGATGATTCGCCGCGATGATAAATCATGCCTAACTTTCATAGGGCTGTCTCTATTTGATTACCTACAGTTTCACACGGAACGTAATAATTCATAATATATGGTCGTGAGATTGACTTTTTCCAACCATACATTTCTACTGTGACCACCATTTATAATAAGACATAGATACATCAGTCGAAGTATATTTTAAAATAGTCAAACGTCGTAACGTACGGCGCTTAACAAAGTGGCGTGAGGGTCCTTCTGTGAAGCGCTCTTAAACATTCTGAGTAAAAATCTTCATAATTCATACTTAAAAGTTCAAGGGACGATCGAGGGTTCAGGTAAGAATGTGTGGGTAACGTTGATTCATGTACAGTTTGAGAAAAGGAAAAGCTTTCGATTGCCTTCGCTATGAACCCATCACATGTCCTTGATTTACTCAGTGAACTCTAAAGTCAATATGATAGATGCCATTTTTCAATGCGCCACAGACACGATTTGCTTCCTGAAGCAGAAAATGTTGTGATTGCTGAACATAGAATAAGAATCAAAACCAAATCAGAAGAATGTATATCTCAAATGACTGAAATTTTAATACGTGTGTTTTTTACTAAGTGCGGTTCCGTGTACATTTTTTAACAAAATGAAACAGATTGTTCTAAACTTTCGCGATTTAAACACATATTTACATGTAAACGGGACATAATCGCGTAACCTAAAAATGTTGTTGTTATGTTATACTCCGAATCCAGAAAAAGCAAGATCATTGCGGGTAGTTCGAAATACTCGTGCGACTCGAAGGTGCTGATACCCGCCACTTCAGTCTTCTCGTGACCACGGACGGCTGTTGCAATACGGTCGAAACGTCGAGGTAAATAATAACATTTTTAAGTTACGCGATTAAGTCCCGTTTACAAGTAAATAAAATAAAACGTATTCGCGCGCCCATTGTTGCGCCCATTTATCATAATAACTAATATGGAAGAAAAACTTTTCACAAGATCCGCAGATTGACATGACTACAACGGCAAAGATTTGCAACTCCAATAAACTGGATAAAAAATCGATTCAATTGCACGTTAGTTTACTCCGGCATTGTTGATATATTACCAACTTCAGGTGCTAAATTCAAAACAATCTTACGAACAGGTGTTACAACATTGCTCCAATACTCAACGCAGAGGCGTCAGCGTCTAACACATACTACAATAAATGTGGCCAAGCTTCGCCGAGGGCAGTTTTTGCCCTACAGGGAAGGGGCGGGCGACCGGCTTCGATAGATTAATGTATTTTTTATTTAAAAAATGCTATGCACTATAGTAGAAAAACCTTTTCATGCGGCTTTGCTCTAAAGTTATCAAGCTTTTAAACTCTTCGAACAAAATAAGTGTGTGTGTCTTTTCTTGTAACAAAATTAAGTCTTGCGGATAGAAATAATATACTTATTTCTAATTCTTGTCATCACATCTAAAACCTAATTAAATCTAAATGCCTGCGATTTCAATAAAATACATGTTTTTTTGACATTCAAATCATTGGAAATAACTAGCCCGCATTTATTTTTAATTCTAGATATCAAATCTTGGTAACATGCTTTTAAGCCATAAATAATACGGAACCCTGAAGAAAAACACCATTACGAGTATATTGAGAAAAGTATCGGTTATTAAAAGCCGTAAAAAAGTTGCCAGCGTTATTTAATCAAAGTTCTTTCCATGGTCCGAGTCTGAGGAAATTAAAAAACTTGCGCACATCCAAGACACTTAACAGTTCAGCACAAAAGATGGAGTTCGGGTAAGATAAACATTGCGGAACAGTCTTTCTTTATTGAGAAAATATATTATAATAAGAAATATTAAAGTCTGCTGCCATAGAGGATTGTCAATCGCATGTAGTATATATAGTCACGGACCAAATATCTTAAAGACACCGCGTTAGTGCAACTTTACACTTGCGGGTCGCGCGGGGTTTTTAGAGCGCTGTGATTGGTGCGTTCGAGATTATGAGGCCCCGTGCTTGCCCGTAGCCCCGCCACTTTTGGCTTTTTTGACTATTATCATAAGCTTTTGCCCATTGCACTTTAGTATTGCTATGCCATGTGTACCAAATTTCAGCCTATTCCAGTCCCGGGAACTGGTTCCAAATTACTTCCAAAATTGACTCAAGCCATTGAAATACATATATAGGAAGGAACAGCTCAAAGCAATTTTCGCGATGCTTACTTTTGAGGTGTCAGAACGCGAATCTGACATCATCGCACGTTCAGTTGACTGTCAACCACCATCCATGACGCCCATTTAAGTGACACTGTTATTGAAAAAATGCCCTCCCACATCGTGCGGTGTAAGACCGCAGCACCACAGACCACACCGACCACAATGATATGATAGCGTGTGAATCAAGCGATATTTGATTTTTTTATGTGGGTATGTCGTAATAACTTAGATATCAGCAATAGGGTGTGGTTAAGCGATGGCGCTGGCGTTTGATAACCTACTATGAGACTCGTTACACGAAATTGTACTGATAGGCATATCCTTC